>CALSCE010010776.1:7765441-7829569 GCA_943593645.1 Bovichtus variegatus | reverse complement strand
ACACACACACACACACACACACACACACACACACACACACACACACAGCTCTTTTTTGCAATTGCGTAACACATAACAACATCCATTCCTCTGTGTACCAAACACACACGTTTGTCCTTAGGGGTGATAACAACATTACTGACGCTAATTTTATCTTTTTTCATTAAATTGAGCTGTGCAGCAAATTATCTCAGCATTCGGACGTGTGTGGTCAACCTGCTATAAACAAAACTGAAATTTCCCTAAAGAAAAGACAATGCTGTAAAGAGAGTATTGGAGCTGCATTTCCTGCAATTCTTAGCATTCAATACACAAAATAGCAAGAAAATGAATTCATGTCTCAGCAGTGGATCAATGATCTGTGCCAACATCTGCTGAATGATCCCAGTTAAATGCCTTTTAAACCAAATGTTGCAGGTAAACTCATATATAATGTACGCATTTTGTGTTATTTTTTAACTGACCATAATTCTAGTGTTATTGGCTCGTTTCAGTCAATTGAAAAACACACTCTCTCACACCCGACTGATGACTTCTTGTAAAACAATCATAACAACTTTATCCACTTCCCCACTCAATTACTAGTTCCCTCGACAGTGGCTCCTTTCATTTCTTTGACAATTGAGCAGCACACTCTTAGTCATATGGACAGAGATCTTGTGACGTGGTGATATGCCAGGCTAAATAAAGCCTGAGACTAGTTCCACATGCAATACAATGTGACACTTCTAATGGCCAAGTAACACAGAAGTGGCCGAGGGTACGCCATCAAGAGCACAGGGAAATAAAAGGGTCATCAGATCTCAAGAGCTACAACTCACTTTTGGTTTCACAATTACAGATGTTTCTTTTCAGTGAAAACTGTAATTCTGCATGCAAACGATTAAAAACAACAGAGCAATTCCTCAATATGTTATCTGTAATATACTGTATATATACTGAAACATGGTTCCTCAAACTTCTTCAAGTGAATCTAATGAATGGGTGTATTGGACGCAAGGGGAATTGAGAATGATGCACAACTATTAAGTTTTCATTTCACATGAATTAAAATGGTGTTTTGTTAGTTAAAGTAAATAGCCCAGAGGGAGGGCCATACACCCCTGTCCACACTGTAGCATAGAACCAGTGACAGCAGCTCATTAAAACCTGGATGTTTTGGGTTTTATTGGAAGTCAAACAAAGTTTCAAAAATGAATTTGTCCCAGCTCATAAAATGGCCTATTCCAAGAAGTTCAACAAAGTCAACAGGCAGCTTGTTAAGGATGTCTTGGGCTCCCTTATGTATTTATCTGGTCCAACAACTAAAATGCATCTCCAAGGAGTTTGAGTCAATATTTGATTAAAATTGGTGAAACACTTCTATGCCGAATTGTCATGCAGCCTGTATTGATTAACATATCGAACGCGGGGTGAATATCTTGCCTTTGTCAATATGCAAACACTTAATTTGCCCGATTAATAATGGAGTTTGGCGCAGTACATCTTCATAAGGAATGTCCAGCTGACATGACACAACACACTTGTACTGCTCCCTAAGTTGATGGCGAGGACGTTGTGCTTTATCGAGTTAATATTGTATTGTTAATGTTGTGTGTACCACATTACTAGCTATTAGCTAGTAGCTGATATGAACTGTGTGTCCTTACCTGCACGGTAGCCCCAAGCCACACAGCTCCGCCCATTCAATTAGCTGGACCAAGTTCAGGGATGTCTCCTCCTCCTCCTTCCTCCTCCCTCCTCCTTCCTCCTCCTTCCCTTTCTCACTCGTCCTTTAGGAGGATATTTTGGTTTGATCAAGTACTTTGTGTGTCCAGGACATTTCCAAGAGTCCTTTTTTAAAATTAAAATAATACATTAAAATAAATACAGTCATTAAATTCCTCTTCTGTGCCAACAAATGGAGGAAGTTCTAATAAACCATCGGGGACACCAACAGAATGGACACCATGACACCTGGTGGTAGAACAAAATAAGTGCACAATGACTTGTGGATCCCACAACAAACCTACTGACAGTCAGAGAGAAGTAGAACTATTTATTTCTAAAGGTTATATGTCTGAGCCTGTCAGCTGTAGAGGCAAATGACTGATTGTGGATCAAGTGATGCGTGCAACCTTCTGCCTAATGCTCCATATGTCAGTGTCAGAGGCAAATGTTGTACATTGTATTCCACTAAATTTATTTGACAATGTATAAATTACATTGCAGATTCAAATGATTAAATAAAATTGAAATCAACAAATACATTATGATGTGTAATAGTAGATACAAACACAACTTTATTGATCCCTTGGAAACATTCACAGTCTACATTACATTAGTTCTGCATAACAAGTCATTTTTCTTTTGGTACTTTAGTATATTTTGATGCTCATACTGTTGGACTTATACTTTAGTAACATTTTGAATGCAGGACTTTTACTTTGGTATCACTTTTACTGAAGTAAAGATGGTACTTCTTCCACCACTGGTCATAATGAACTATTGAATTAGTTATAGTTTTTTTTCACACACAGTTTAGAATCCAGAAGTCTTGAAAGAATAGCGTCATACTTTCACTTCCTTCTGCAGCAAACTTTCTGTTGTGAATCTCTCCCAAATTAAGTACTTTCAGTGCAAGCCAATGCACAAATGCACGCCAGGGGTCCAGACTGGGAAGCTCTGCCGCTGATTTAGTTTATTAAAAAATGCCCAGTCTGATATTAATCACTCCCCATACAGCTCATGGCACGACGCATGCCCCATACATGCCTTGCATCCACTCCTCAGCTGCTGACAGCCATATTGAACATCTCCGCAATTAGCTGTATCAAGTATTCGATATAAACTAAGAACAAGACCGGAAATAATGAATCTTTCCTTCAAAGTAAACTAAAAACATGAATATAGATTGAGAGAAAATATTTGCGTGTACTGAAAAAAAGAATCTTGCTTCTTCACTTAGGGCTCTTCATTGGATGGTTAAGACATATGAATGTATGTATGTCAGTTTTTTGACAGCAACATTATTGCATATAGTACAAGACACTTTTTATTTACCACGTCTTCTCTATTGCTAATAGTTAGGAAGATAGCAAATATACTGATATTAAAAAGTCTTAAGTAGTATTTAAAATCTATATTGAATATGTTCTAGACAAAATATGTGGCATATCAAAAAATAATAGACAGCTACAAACAACATAAAGAAGACAATAGAGGACAGTGGAAATTATTATTGTGTCACATATTATTTTGATCCTATTTGTTTTTATATAAAACCAGATGCTGTGGCCTTTTAAAAAAATATATTTTTATTTTATATGTTAATGCTCTATTTTACGTTATTATTATTATTATTATTATTATTATTATTATTATTATTACTATTATACCATGTCTTTACATATGTGTACTGTACACTATTACTATAATAAGACAATAAATACAGTTTTTTTAAAAAGTCTCAAGTATGGATTTCTTCTTCTTCTTCTTCTTCTTGTTTGCATGAGGCTTTTATTTTGTAAGTTGTGACCGGATGCTGTAGTATGTAGTTCCGGCTAGCTCGACACTCGCACCCCAAATCGCCTTATGGTTGTTAAGACCTCATCGGTGTTTCTATGTCTGCGGGAATTTGTTTCGTCCAAAACACTACGAGATAAGAAACGAGGACCAGAAGGGATTTCTTGTCGTGGACACTGTGTTACGTTTGAAGATACCCGGCTTTCCTTCTAATTTAAAGATATACTTCGTCCCCCCGGTGAGTCGCCTCTCCCTAAAAGATGAGCCTCTCTTCAAGTTTGATGCAATAGCGGATATCCTCGTGTTTGACCAATTCATAGTGTATACGACACGATATACATGACGACTTGTCCTAAGTTGTGCTTATTAAACTGCCTGTAAACGCATTTACGTAGTGACCATTTCTCGGGTGTTTCTTTTTTTGTTGGAAAATGTGTTGAATTAAAGATGGCCAAACATTTTAAGGCTACTAAACTTCACATGTATGAGCGAGGCAAACCTCGGCTCTGCTTGACCCGTTATGTAGCGAGACTACACCCACTAACTAGCATGGAAACGATGGCCACCTTCTCACTACATGAGGAGTATTTCGGTAATGAGTTGTATAACGGCTGCTGTGTTACCGAGTGAAACTTCAAACGTGTGAATTTATTTATTTTTAATTTGTCGTCGTGTCATGGCGTTGCCGTTAACGGTTTGTCAGGAGTGCAACCGTTACTGTACTCGGTTTGATTTAAATTGTAGTTAAACGACAGTGTAACGGAAGCCAACTCTCGGCGGGTAAATACGCACGTTAATTACTCACGAGCTACAAGTGGGCATGTCTTCATCTGCAGTGCTAACACTAGCTAACGTTACAGCTCAGACATGCAGCTGTAACCATCGTTTTTATTTGTCACACTGCTATTCTGTAAGGCCACTCATCATTTTCGGTTGATGGCATTATACTCACTTATTATGTGATGGTAATCATTGTTCTTTCTTTGGTTACCAATATGGAGCAGGGGCCTTTTGGTGGTCTTGTTTTGGTTTCTGGACGTATTTTGAGCTGTAACACAGGATTCTCTTGGCATTCATGTCTTGTGGGATTCATATGTTTGCCAACATGACACTTTAATACCTCAGGAATGCCTTTTTATGTAGTATCAAAACAGCTTTCTCGAATTGAAGGATAAAACAGGACAGCTGGCTGTTCGATCAGCTGTCTTGCATAAAAATATATAATGTCAATGACAAGTAAAGGATATTTATAAAAAAAAGTCACCCAAACGGGTTGCTATCCCCAGAGACAGATGGCATCCCTCCTGTAGCAAAACGGTAGCAAAAAGTGATGCTGTTCAAGCCGGTTACGGTGTGTCATTTTCTAATAGACCACTATTTAAGTTTTGAGATTGTGATGGTTATTTATGACTCCGCACAATACCATCAGACCATATACTGGAGCATCCAAATCTAAATGTGTGTGACATGCTCACATAACAAAAACTCTCTGTTTTCACTGGATCATTTCAGTATCGTATGGCAGTTCAACCTAGGTCATTACCTAACTTGCAGGCTTGTGTTTCAATTAGAGTGTACCTAGACTGTCATTTATAGCGTGCAATGATCAGATGCACAGTGAAAAAGATATTAAAAACAAAAAGTGAAATCCAATTATCCGGTCATTTGTGTCAGACAAATCTTTTATTGTGATGACTGAGGGTCACTTTACAATGACCGCGAGTCAAGTTTTCTCTAACATAGTGAATATTTCAAGTAGTTTACCCCCATACACGCGCGCAATATTTACCGTATATGCACTTTGTCCAGCAGTAGTGCAAGTTTGCACAGATTTAAGAATGGGATTCATTTTATTTATATATTTTTCTTTCATTCATTCAGTTCTTTGGAACACTCCATTTTTCCTCAGTTCAATGATCTTTATATCTGTTACCTTCGGTTGTATGCATTATTTTGTCTGCACTACTGAATTCAGGACTAACTCTTGATAGATCCTGATATAAAAAAACTGTCAACTTTGAAGGAAGAATGTCTGCTAAATATAAAGAGTAATCATTGCTATTTAATAGATTGTTTCTTGCCAAATCATTTAGTTACAGAGAGAATACAAAAAAACACAAGGAAATAATGTTGTATGTAGGCAACTGCTCATATTCTTTCACCCATGAAGAAAAAAAATGTCTCTTTTGCTTTCAGGTCCTGTGATACAGGTGTTGTTGGCGTCCTGTGACGGATTTATCGCCTCAGCTGTCGGGTGTAAGAAGGAGGGGAAGCAAAGATGCCGAAACCGGTAAGAGGCCAAAAGGAGCTGCATGAGAGGTGGCATAAAAATGTCAGCAGCATTTATCACGCTGTGTTCTGCAGAGGTATTCAGAAAGGCAGCGCTAAGGGGAAGAAGCCAGGAAAAAAACACTTGAGTTCTGCACTTTTCCTGTTAATCGAATCGGATTGTTTGATGTAAAGAAAAAATAACTTGCAGTGTTAGAACTTATTAAGCAGAAGCGCATGTAGCTTAGGATATATGATTTGAATCAGAAACATGAAAGTTGCTTGTTTGTTCATTCCTAGTCCACTCGTATAAAGTGAATCTCTCCAGTTGTCATACGGTTGGCATGCACTGCTGCCGAAAACTACATGTGTGCATTCTGGGAAGTGGCGGTTTCATTCCCATGGCTGCTCCCACTCCTCATACTCCTCTTCCAAGTAAACAACAGTCAGAGTGTGAAATGAACTGCCTGGCCCACAAGCCTTGCAACTCCAACACTGCTGCCATTGTTGCTTAAAGGGTGGAGAGAATGCCTGGGATGTGAACAACAGCAAAACAAAACTGATTTGATGCAGTCCCTTCATGGCTGTCCTATTGTTGTCATGCTGCTTTTCCCTCATAACCAGACCAGGGTAGAGCTCACACGAGTCATGCACAACTAGTTTTACCTCTACAGTAAGAGTATTTGGCCTTTTTAGTCGACACATTCTGGTCTACTTGATGAATTTTAAAACAAAGCTTAAGTTATGTTTGATTTAGAATTTCTTTCATGGAAAGATATCAATGTCAAGTTGCTGAAAACGTACGTCAGAAACGTTCCTAGGAACTCAGAACAACAGGCTTCACGTCTCCCGTTAAGCTCTCAAGGTGGTGTGTGTTTGTGGGTGGGTGTGTGTGTGTGTTCGTGAAGCTACAGAAGAGAGACAGCGAGGCACTGATGTCACATCTTTCACTTCCCCCTCTTGTCCCCTGAGTCACCAGGGCACCATTCCAAAACCGCCCCTGGGACAGTGAAGGGCTGGCTGCTCAGCTCAGAGCGACATCTCTGTCACAGACGATAAATAACTGACAGAGAAAGTACAGCTTGTCGCAGGGAGGTACCGACACAGTAAACAGAGGAAGCAAGAGCAGGATCCCGCAGACATGACCTTCTCTGGGACTGCCGCCAGAGCCAGACATCAAAACTTTTGGAATAGGCCTCTTATGTCTCTGTGTCAGCATTCATCTGACACAAGAATAAAAAACAATTCCAAGGTTAAATAACAGAGTTTGTTGAGCTAGCAGGAAGAGAACTGAATTTGTATTTCAGTAGATTTTGCAATAACAGTCACTTAATAGAAGTTTCTTTTAAAACACAAACACGTGGTCCTTACAGGGAACATCCTGGTAAAGTTGTCAGTTTTTACTCCTGCGTGGTTGTGCAAGAAGCGGAATGGTTAAGGTTGTTGTGATATTCTAGGTTACCGTATGAGGTGTCAAAAAAACATAGATGAGTCTGTTAAGATGAATTTTATTGTTCTAACAAACATATTTAATGGCAGCAAAGCCTTTAAAATTGAATGCATTGTGTTGAATTGCAAGTGCTTTAAGTAAGATTCGGGTACAATTTCTCCAAAACTTAATTACACATTTGAAGTTAAATGAATTAGACTGACACTTAATGTAGCAACTTAAGATGAAGCATGTTCTATATTTAAAAAGGGCTGAGAAACAGCTGAGTTTTACAACAACTTGTAAACTATTCAGACACTTGACAATGGACCATAGAGTGTGTGCATACAGCTTTTCATAGTAGGACCAGCCATTTAAACTAATTTGAACCTGTGTCCTAGAAGGTGCTTTGTTACTGTTGTGCTGTGACATTGCTGGTTAAATAAGCTGTTCTTAACATACTGTTTTAATAATGAGTCATTTATCATGAATTCAATATTCAGCATCTCCATCTGATGGCATTAACATCGGTGTGGATGAGGCATAAAACTGTCTGTGTCAGGGAGTCTAGGGCTGGGCGATATGGCCAAAATCTTCCGATTTCTAGGTAATTTCATATCTCGATAACTATATATATCACTCTCTGGGCTGAGGGGCAGGAGTATTATGAGGTGATAGCACCCCACAGGAAGACGGCCCTCGCTGGTTTCCTAGCTTGTGGCTGTTTTCTCATTTGCCAGAGAAGGGGCCTGCTGTGTACTTCGGGGGCCCAGTCTGTGTCAACATCCTGTCTCCGTGGAAGTACAGAAGCAATGTGAGGAGAGAGGATTATCACCAGACGACTGAGGGACTGTCAGGGCAGCCAGGAGTCAGATGAGTGAACATAGAATTTGGGAATAATAGGAAATAGATAGAGAAGATGGGAATTTGTTGTAGTGCTCAGGAGATACTCTGTAGGAATTTTAAGAGGTAGGATAACAGTGAGGGTTATTGGAAGGGAGGAGTTGCAATGTTGGTGCTGGGCAACATCACAACTCTGTTTGCCTGTTGTGTTTGACCCTTCACCTCATTTACAATACAAAAGTTAGGTCTGTAACCAAGTAGAGTAAGTAAGGCCGTCCTTTTACCTCTTCATCATCCCCCGAGTGTGTATCCTGTAAAACCACTGGAAGCTGTTTAGATTATGTCTACAACAGTTGACGGGACATGGATAAGTAAATGTTTTGTCCTTTTGTCAAAGGGATGCTTTTACACAGCATTCATCTTCCCTTCCCCCAAAGGATGAATGTTTGTGTTTTTGTAGGTAGCAGTGATTCGTTCTACGCTCCCAGTCCTCCTTTTCCTGCTCCCCTCCGAAGCCTGCTTCACCCTGCAGGGGGGTTAATCAGAGGCACAGACAGCTGCTCAGAGCCCGGCAGGCCAGATTAGCAACTCTACTGATTGTAGAGTGTGTGTGTGTGTGTGTCTCTTGAGGCAAAGCTCCTCTAAACAGCTTACAGTAATTTAACAGCTGCACATTTAACAAGGGGCCGTCTGAGTGAGAACTCGTCTTCGCAGTTGAAATGGATAGGGGGATTTAGAAACATCCTTAAAGGGCACGTAGAAAGACAACAAGTCAGTTTGTACATTTTGAACTATTCTCACTGCACCTTGAGGCCCGTTTAGTGACACTGCACATGAAAGAGTTAGAGCAAAGTATTGTGTTATGTACAAGATAGGAGACGTTTAGTGTCAAATAGTCCCACAGAGGGAGTTAGTGAGACAGATGTTTTTTCTGCTGCTAATATACACTTTTCAGGAAATAAAGGTACACGATGCTCTGGGGTGGTAGTGCACTGAGTTAAATAAAGCCATAAAACATCTGGTACTCCATCTAAAAGAGCTGCAAATGTGTATTTAATATGCTTAAACGTCTTAGAAAATTGAAAAGTTTATTGGAAATATTGACACAACAGGCTTTTTTTTTTTTAGACACTCTGCTTCTAAAACACTTACAGTAGACAATAGAACCACACTGGGAGATGTTTCGGGTCAATGCCGCAACTGGAACATGACTCAGCCACATCAAGGGGACGTCGGGTGTTGCACTACTTTTAGGGTTTACCTCTTGCATTGCACTCGCAGGCTCCCTTATATGGTGGCGTAGCGGTATTAAACAAACACAGCATGATTTTCTTGGTAGACGGTACACACTTTAACCTGCAAAAAATTGGGTAACTGATAACTTGTTGAATGTGTCTTTTTTTTCTTTTCTTTTTTTCTCTTTAATGCCGAAACACACCAAGCAGTGGTGAACTGCGGCCTGTGGCGAGTTTGCATGCAACGTCTATGGAAAGCTCAGCGGCTGCGGTAGATTCTGTGGATTCTGTGGTTCTCCTGTTACTCCTGTGACATGGTGACCTATGTTATATAGAATTTCTTCCCCCCTGAAACACATAAACATGTCTCCCGGCCGCAGAAAGATGCAACTATTGCAGCTAGCCATACTTTACCACTGCTTGGTGTGTTTCTGGTGTAAAGAGAGCAATTTGGTCCTTTTTTAAGAACTTTCATGTTGCTCAGTCCGTGTGTCTAGTATCACCAGACAGACTGTCGTAAAAGGACAGCCTTACTAAAGTCACTCCAGTCCTCCGAGACTTCTCAGAGTGTGTGATTAGCCGTGTCAGTGCCTTGGCATGTTGTTGTCCCTCTCCTCCTCCCCCTCTCTCTGCAGGAGAGATGGGATTAACTGACCGTCTGGTCCATACAGGATTCCACCTCTCTTGGCTCTGTGGGTTGGCCATGTTTTGGCAGAGACACACATGCAGCACAAAGGTTGGCTCTTTCACAGCTGATTACTGATGGCAGGCGGGCCCCACACAAATGCAGGGGAGAAGGGACATTCAAGGCCGGTCACTTGGAAACCCCAGCTCAGCACAACATTGTCTATGACTGCTCCCATCTCAGAAAGTCAATGAGGCAG
Organism: Bovichtus variegatus; assembly: GCA_943593645.1. Lineage (NCBI taxonomy): Eukaryota > Metazoa > Chordata > Actinopteri > Perciformes > Bovichtidae > Bovichtus > Bovichtus variegatus. The sequence goes on along the minus strand of CALSCE010010776.1, from coordinate 7,819,406 downwards.
CTAGTCTTGAAACCAACACAGTCTTAACTCACCAGTCAGTGAACCATGAGCAAGTTATTTTGCTGATGTGTGTTAAGTGTATCAGGGGCTTGTTTGGTGCACTTGCAAGAGTTGAGATGTTTCCCTAGTAGTTCAAAAGTTGCCTTCATTTAGTGTGATGGAATTTGTTGCAGTTTTTTTTCACAAAAGACCTCAGCACCTGGAACTCTGTTTTCTAAAGTATCACTATGGACAAAACTATAGATTGCCATCTTCCATCCAGATCTCAAACGATCCCTCTTGTTCAGAATGTAGAAAAATGACATTCGGTACAGCCCTGTGGAGAGTCGTTAAATTCTGTTATCTCACCTTTTTAGATAATAACTGTAGCTCAGACTTAATTTTAGCAAAGAGTGTAGTGGGTATCAATCTTGTACATGCATACCATGGCAGCCTGTGCTCATCCTGTAGCAGCTGTAACTTTCAATGACTCAGAGGTTTTTCTTTTATAGCGTAGCAAAGGGCCACAGTCTGTTTACTCCTCCCAGAGACCCATCGGCACGTAATAAACTGTAAATCAAGGAAACCGTGAAAGACCATTTTTTTTTGTAGAATGTATTCATTGCCATAGCTTAATTACTGTATATTATTTGTGTGCGCAGGACATACACAGTGTGAAAAGAGAGGGCTGTGTTGTATTAAGCAGCGAATATTATTGGATGTCGGTGTCATTGGTGTGTAGAGTGATCTAGACTCATAAATCATATCATAATCATGCAAAAATTCCAAACTGCTTAGGGAAAATATATACAAGCTCCATTCATCGGAGGTTACCTACTCCACTCCTGTCCAACACTAATTTCACCATACTCTACTGTAGATTTCTTTTTCTTCCCCTGCAGATAACTGGCATATATTATGGGTTGATTTCCCAGACATGGATTAAGCCTTGGTCTTGATTTGGACCTCTGTTTGTGGAATCTTCATTGTAAGACACATTGGCACCAGGCATGCCAGAGAGATTTGGTCTCAAAGAGCACAAAATACAGAAACTGTATTAATTGAAAATTGACCCTGACTCTTGGCAGAATTGAGAATTAAGTCAATTAAGACTTAATCTTTCCCCGGGAAGCTGCCCACATTTTCTAACCAAAATGAAGCTTGGCCTTAAGCAGGTTAGATTATGAACATGTGGGGTACAGTTTAGTCTCTTAAAATAATGTTATATAAATGGACTGTCGCACAGTACAGCAATAGTTTAGGCCACGCAGGAGTGTTCATGCAAAACGTCTATAGTGTAGAGAAAGTGCTGCAACTTTTCATGGGTAATTAATGAGAGGGAGATACATTGTGGTCTGAGCTCCATGTGGCGCGAGGGAGTCCAGCTATGTGCGGTATAGGCACAAGTTTCATGGATTATTCATTGTGGGGATATTGAGAGGGATGAAGGCGGGAGAGACGGTAAAGAAGAGTGAGAAGAGGGAGAGAAACGCAAAGTGAGCCTTTTCTGAGGTTTTGTATAATTGCTAAGAAGAAACGGAAGGCTATTTTGCTCATTTTCTTCTTTCTCCTTTCCCTCCTTTTCTGTATGGTTGGCTCATCTACAGAAACCCCACTGTAACTTAATCTCAAAGGGAGTACACCCTAGATCATCTCTCTTGCTTCCTGTTGCACTCATCTCCCCCGCTTTTTTCTGCATACTTGCTAAACCTTTTGCATTTTCATTTTGCCTCTCGTCTTCCTCTGTACCATGTACTTCCCTCTGTCTATCTTCTCGTCGTAAACCACTACCGAGGCAACACACAGCTCTGTGTGGGAGGAGGATGTGTGATGCCTCGTAGGTCAGCCTCGCTCTGCTGTGTGCCATCAGCTGCTGCTGGCCTACTACCAGTGCCATTAACATGCAGCCAATGACTGAGTTTTATCCTCTACTCCTCCCCAACAGAGGTCCTTGAGTAGTCAGCTGCCTTGAAAAGGGAGGGGGGCTTGCTCATTCTGGCAGTGTTGGATGGAAAGAGGCACAAGTTTACACAGTCCCTTTTACAAAACCTGGTTTAGGATTGAGGAGAAATTGACACATTGCACACATACTCGTCAAACGTGCATCCATTCTCTTCTGCAGGAATTCTCTAATAACTTGGAAGATTGTTGCTTGACTGAGGAAAAGTTAGACGGCAGCACTTCTGCGTTGTCCGTTGTGTTGATGCATACATGCTGTGTGCCACATCCTACAGTATATATTATGTTGAACTTTTTATACCTTGACGCACAAACTGGTTGTTGTTATTGTCAGAGTAAAGCACAGACGGCACTACCTCAGATCTGAAAGTATAAATAGTCCTCACTAGGCATTATGTTTCAAAAACTTAACTGCACCTCCAAGCAAAGCTAAAAAAAGACTAACTGTTTACTACCAGTAATGTTCCCTGATTGATGATGGAGGTTAGTGGATGATGACTGTAAAGCTTTTTTAGAAGTTTAAAGTCATCACTTTAAACAAAACAATGTTGAAGAAAATTAGAGAGAGGGTATCTGGGAACGGTGCTGTATCTATCTAATATTTGCCTGTGGAATATGGCAAACAAAATAAACTTCTTGTGTTTTGTTTTCTAGATCAATGTCCGTGTGACCACCATGGATGCAGAGCTGGAGTTTGCCATCCAACCTAATACCACAGGGAAGCAGCTCTTTGACCAGGTGAGCATGAGTGACATAACTACATGTGTCGACTGCTTTCCAAAAAACTAAAAATATGTATGTAGGCGTCCTGGTGGTTAGCCATGGTGTTCCTGGTTCAATTCAGTCCGGGTCCTCTGGCATGTCACTACCCTATTTCTTGTCAACCATTTCCTTTTTAAATTGATGCTTGTAGCACCTGTAATAATTCAGATTTGATCTTAATGTCAGGTGGTGAAGACGGTGGGACTGCGGGAGGTCTGGTTCTTTGGCCTACAGTATGTGGACAGTAAAGGCTACAGCACTTGGCTCAAACTCAATAAGAAGGTCAGTGTTCCTCTGATTTAATTTGACCCTTTGTCTATTTTGTCTACTAAAACAGTTTTTTTCATTTACATGCTTGCTTTTTTTTTATTGTTTTCCTTCACACGTTATCTGTATCTCTTTCATCCAGTCATTGTCTGTTATTTATCCGGGATTTGCCTGGAAGCTCCGCTGTGGTCTGGAGCCTCAGATGTGCTCATATAACAGGCTTCCTCTCTCGCTCAGGCCAACACACCCTCCAATCAATCTCTCTCTCTCTCTCTCTCTGTCTCTCTCTCTCTCTCTCTCTCTCGCTCTGTCTGTCTCTCTCTCTCTCTCTCTCTCTCTCTCTCTGTGTGTGTGTGTGTGTGCGCCATTGAGAGAAGCAGCCTCTCTGGTTTCACAGTCCTTCAATGTGAGGGGAATTCATCAGTGTGTGTTTATGAGCACACGTGTGTGTTTTGTTGAGGCCCTCCAGCCACTGTAGACAAATGCAGGGCTGTCGGCATGATCTGTGACAGGATGTCTTCTAACAATGTAAACTGTTTTGTGTGTGTGAGCAACAACTGTCCACATACAGCCCAGTAGCACATGTCCCCCAGACATCAAAGATTTGACATTGACCACATTACAGGAGTGTTATGTAATGAATATACTTGTTTATTACGGTCCCTTTTTAATGTGCTTTGATATCGATTTAAAGGACAGTATCTAAAGAAAGATTCAAAATCATTAGAATATACCGGAGACACAAGCTTTGTTGTGACTCAGAGTTTATGATCTGCTGGTTATTGGATGATTGGATTATAATGTTGTCTCTGTCGTCCAGGTGACCCAGCAGGATGTGAAGAAAGAAAACCCTCTGCAGTTTAAGTTCAGAGCCAAGTTCTTCCCTGAGGATGTCTCGGAGGAACTAATCCAGGAGATCACCCAGAGACTCTTCTTCCTGCAGGTAACGAGCCACACACTCGTCAAGTTTTCATCCAAATGTAGTGCAGATTTTTAACTGAATTTGATATTGAGGGGGGGGGAGTGTTGAGTGAGCTTAACAAGTTCCATTTGTTAACTCTTACACTCCCTCCTGTTCTGCCAGGTGAAGGAGGCCATCCTGAACGATGAGAACTACTGTCCCCCAGAGACTGCTGTGCTACTGGCGTCATACTCTGTCCAGGCCAAGTATGGAGACTACAACAAAGATGTCCACAAGCCTGGGTACCTCACCCATGACAGACTGCTGCCTCAGAGGTACACACACACACTCAAAATATGTCACAACTTATATGGCTCTGCTAAGAGCCAAAGTGTTGCGCATTCACACTCTGATCCGATCTGATGAAACCTGGAATGCGTCTCGTTCCCTGTTGGAATTTTCAATAATTTCCTCACGAGGAAACACTTTGGTGCAGTTCAACATCCCCCTCAGGTGAAGTCATTGTGTTTGTGTACACAGAGTCCTGGAGCAGCACAAGCTGACCAAGGAGCAGTGGGAGGACAGAATACAGACTTGGCATGAAGAACACAGAGGAATGCTCAGGTATGCGTCGGTCTTTCCTTATCGCTTGAAAAGCCCTGAGAGACTATTTGTATTCCAGAAAAACTAAATGTATACAGATTGGATTGTGTTTTACTGATAATGTGGACATGTTCTAAGAAAACATATATGGTATCTAATCAACTAATTCCTCCTGCTTTTCCTCCTCTCTAGAGAGGACTCTATGATGGAATATCTTAAAATCGCCCAGGACTTGGAGATGTACGGAGTCAACTACTTTGAAATCAAAAACAAGAAGGGCACACAGCTGTGGCTGGGCGTGGACGCCCTTGGCCTCAATATCTACGAACACGAAGACAAGTAAGGGACACATACACACTGACAGATTTGTTGAGTGTATTTACAAAATAAATGATGTTTTTGATATGAATCCTGTCGCATACTACCAAATGGTTTCAAGGGGATCAGAGCTGTGGTTTTCAGTTGATGGCAGACGTGAGGAGAAGTGAGTAGGTGGAGTCTTATGACATGCGTTGACACGCATTCGTTGTGACACGCAGTCGTCATAACTGTTACGTTTTACCTGCTGTATCACCACCTCAACACAAGATCAGGGCCGTGTGTCTTATTTATTAGCAAATAACTAAGGATGCACCGATTCTGGGCAAATACCAATGTTTAAAATAATGTTTTTTTTTTTTCAGTTATTTATTCCCCCTTTTTGTGGCAGTGAAACAACAAAATCTTATAATAATAAAAAATGTAACTTTTTTTAAGTCATTCAGTCCTTCTTTACACTGTCTTTGAATGAGCACAAATTCAATCATACACATTTATAAGACAACCTTTTAATATAAAATTAAACATTTTAATTCGTATTAAAAACATTTTTATATATATTTTAAATAACTACTTTAAAAGCCCTTTAGCTGTTATACAATGACTACTCAATTAGAATATTTTTTCAGCAGCTGCTATTAAATGTAAAGGTGATAAGACAAGCAAGAAAAACATAAATAAATACGTATCTTAGCTTGTGTTTTTAAATGCATATCTTGTGTTTTTGTTCTTATCTTGTGTTTTTCATACAGAAAACGTTCTTGTTTCCATTAAGCACAAACTTACAGTAGACTGGAAAATGGGCTTCTTTACAAAACAAAAAAGTTACCTCTTAGTGCAGTACATACAGTGCGCCACCGAATATTAAAGATGAGAGGAAAACGAATCAGCAGCTGCGTATTCTAGCTGCTGCTGTCCAATCCCGGCCGCAAACAACCACACAACATTTAGCCAGCGCAGAATTGATGCAACACAACAGTTAAACACCGGCCACTGCCATCGATTGTCATCTTATTTGCCGATAGCACAACGGCTGTCAACAAGGCGGATAATGGCTGAGTGCATCCCTACAAATAGCGTGAACATTTTTTTCCATGTTGAAATTACAGCTTCCTTCCTTCAGCCTGTGGCCCCTTTGGAGCCTTTTTGTTGTGGATTATTTTTCATCCAAGTATAGCTTTTAATATGTTTTATAGACATAGGACAGGGATAATTATGTGGGTTGTTCTGTGCTGGCTCTTTCTGTTATGACTGCAGAGCACATACTGTAACACTCGAAGCAGTTCAACTTTATTGATCAGACTTGTAAACAACTGGCTGTTTGGCTTTGACATTGTCATTTGAGTTATGACGCATATTTTGGTGTTTGGCAGAATTTTTGGAAACAATTAGATTTAGGACTGTAAATGTGCTCACAAGCCAGACTGCAGTAGCTGACATTTTGTAAAAACATGTAGTTAGTTGGAGCAGTGCCCCCAAAACTGTTACTCTGTACCAGAATATGGATCCATTTGCCAATAAATGTTGTACTGGTTATTTAATTTCCACATTCATTTCCACGTTACTGTCAGTAAAGCATAATCCAACATTTTTTTTTAAAGAGTTGTAACCAAACTGTTTTCCCATATGAAAATTTGAGAAAACGTCTGCATTTGTGTTCTCACTTACTGGAAATACTCTGTTTAGGTGAGGGATGGCGCCTGGATAGAGCGTGCAGGCTTTATTGCATCTTGTTTGATATTAACTCAATCATCCAGACTAACTCTACTATTTTTTCACTTTGTGGGAGGCTCGATGGCAAAATATGATGCACAATGTTCAACAAGTTTCGAGGAAAACAAAGATATTTTTGGAGGTACAAACTGGGGGAGAGGTAGAAAAAGGAAGACTGTCCATTGTAGGAGAGGCTTTCCTGTCCTCACTGGTAACACATTTATTTTTATTTTTTTCGTGGAAGAACAGGGATTCAATCACAACTCTTGTAGCATTTCCTCTCACTGCTTTTCCCTTCCTGTCCGTTATCTGAGGTCATCACAACTGCCATGGCGACAAAGAAAGGAAATAAGGGATAGTTTCTTACTCTCTACTTAGACGGCACCGTCCTCATTATCAATTTCTTTGTTCCATTTTTGATTCGAGAACACCCACCACCCTTTGGCAGGAAGTGATAGTTTCATCCACCTACTTCTCGTTCCTGTCACTATTCTTAACAACTTGACTGGAAATTGAAACGTAAAGTGAAAGTCATCAGTCTTGTGATTTCCTGTAAGGTGGTCTGTTCATATTAGTCACCATCTGCTGCCTGGATGTTATAAAACTTTCTAAAACCAACTGTGTAACACTGTACTGTGTATCATCATATGAGTGGGACGCAAGTTGAAATGTTTAAAGTGGAAATTGTTAACCACTTCTGGACATTTTATTTTTTCAGGTTGACACCAAAGATCGGCTTCCCCTGGAGTGAGATTCGAAACATTTCTTTCAATGACAAGAAGTTTGTCATCAAACCCATTGACAAGAAAGCACCTGTGAGTGTCGGATTCATGAAAAGTATAAAGAAAAGTCCACAAATGTTTGACTTTCTGCTTGATGTATACAGAGAACATGTCCTGCTTCACATTAAAGGATATCTTTTCTCTCCCCTCTCTTTCTTAAAACATGTAGGACTTTGTCTTTTATGCCCCGCGACTGCGCATCAACAAGCGTATCTTGGCATTGTGTATGGGTAACCACGAGTTGTACATGAGGAGGAGAAAGCCCGACACTATCGAGGTGCAGCAGATGAAGGCTCAGGCCCGGGAGGAGAAGCACCACAAACAGATGGAGAGGTATTGCACACGAACACCGTGTACCCATGTTGTCATTTTTCTTTGTTCCTAAGTTCACAGAATAGAATTCTTATATTCGAAAACAAAAATATGTCAAAGTTTTGCAAACCATATAAAATGTATATAAATTTTTTTAGGTATTAAACTTCATTGTTTTTAAGCAATATATTTCCAGTTCAAATTTGTTTGAAATAATAAGTACACTGGCTAAAATAAGATTATTCTCTGTCAATTTATTTCAAACAATTTTCACTGAAAGTACATAAATATGTCTAAACACTTCCAAATGGAAACCGAAAAGTAGCTGCTTATGCAGAAGTAGCAGGTTGCGCTTCTCCACTAGAGGGCAGTCTTTCCTCTTTTACGTACATTATAGGAGCTTTTATTCAGGTCAGGATAAGAGTGCTTGTTTCTCTGTATTTGTTATTATATCATAGTAAAATGTATCTAACACTTCTCAGGGCTCAGCTGGAGAATGAGAAGAAGAAGCGAGAGTATGCAGAGAAAGAGAAGGAGAGGATAGAGCGCGAGAAAAACGAGCTCATGGAGAGGCTGAGACTGATTGAAGAGCAGACGATGAGAGCTCAGAAAGGTACTCGTTTTTCTTTTTTATCTTTCTTTTTGCCTTCCTGTCCCCTCCTAGTGTCTGTCAAAATAAGAGAACCTCTCCCGAGCCAATCATGTTTATCATACTCTTATAACCAGAATGAACTTTCATTCCTCTGTTTGTGTTTACTGTTTGTATTTATTCAGAAATGTATTCTGTTTTACCATGTGCAATGCTATATTTAGAGATAATTATACATCGGTACAACATGAGGTCAAACTTAATTAATAAGTCTTACCTTATGTACCTGAATCAACAGTATCTGACTTGACCAGTCACTAGATCATACTGAAGTTTTCATTTTAAATGTGTAGACGATGAAATTTAAAGTAGAAATGATTTGTAACATGTTTGCGCGTCTGCCCTTTCACAGAGCTTGAGGAACAGACTCTCCGGGCCCTGGAGCTGGAGCAGGAGAGAAAGAGAGCGAGGGAGGAGGCCGAGAGGCTGGAGAGAGACCGGCAAACCGCTGAGGAGGCCAAGGCAGAGCTGGCCAGACAGGCCGAAGACCAGCAGAAGACCCAGGAACAACTGGTGCGTGCGTTTGTTTTCACTGGTGGCGTGAGCAATTACAGGCTGGCTTATGTGGATATTTATAAGCTTTTGCTCGCACAATTCTCTGCTGTTTTTTTTTTACTTTTTTTGTTTAGGATGAGTGCATTCTTGTGTTTTTTAAATGTACAGTATGTGTAACTGCAAGGATCTCTTTTTATTTTTATAAAAAAAATGTATCCCAGGCTGCTGAACTGGCTGAATTCACAGCCAAGATCGCTCTCCTGGAAGAAGCGAAGAGGAAGAAGGACGATGAGGCCATAGAATGGCAGCACAAGGTACAGCACTCCTCTCCCTCAATGCAACACTGGCTAACATTTGCTTCTTCAGATGTCCCCAAACATTCAACCATGTCTTTTAACATATTGGCCTGCCAGCGTGTTTGACTCTCAGCTGCCTGGTGTGAATCCAGTTTGTGTCTCTGTCTTACACTCTCGCTCTCACCTGCAGGCTCTGTCAGCCCAGGAGGACCTGGACAAGACCAAGGAGGAGCTGAAGACTGCAATGACTGTGATGCCAGCACCTCTGGGCAGCAATGCTGAGAGCGACCACGATGAGCAGGATGAGAACCACGCGGAAGCCAGCGCTGACCTCTCCAATGAGGGCGTCAACCACCTCGACCTCTGCAGTGAAGAGGCGCGCGTCACCGAAGCCCAGAAAAACGAGAGGGTCAAGAAACAGCTACAGGTAATAGAAAGGGGGGGGGGGGCTTTGGCTTGCCAGTGAAGTCTGAAGTTTTTCGTTGAAAACCTTCTTTGTCAAAATGATATAACCCTGGGAAATACTTTTCCCAAGATAAAATAAACGTTGACACTCAATTTGAATCCCCAAAATAAAAATACCATCAAATAAATGATAACCCCATGTAGAGAGCAAGGTTGAAATTATTCTAAAACTTACCCTATGAAATAAAACATTTAGAGTAAAATCCTGCCTCTATTTTAATTAAAACATTTATATCACTTTAATCAGTTTTATTCAACCAAGAGATTTGCGGCACACAAATAACAACAAGATTGTATGATTTTCTAACAGCAGTTTTGTTGCAACGAAGAAACGCCAGCCAAGAAATGGCAGATCAGGGTAAGCTGAGGCATACTTCTCTGTCCATTCTTTAAACTCCTGCTTTTAACAGGAGTAGACGTGCTGGCTTAGACTGTAGCCTGGCTTTCAAGAAGATCTACTGGCAATTAATCTATCAAAAAGATCAAAGTACATCAAATTATCTTTCTGAAATCTAAATAAATTACAGGGCCTGTAGATCTAAGCTGGGCGACTGCATAAGCCAGGACTTGTACTGAAGCTATGGCAAGAAGAATTCCAACAGCAACCAAATATCAAACAAAAGGATTTGAAATCTTTGTCTCAAACCTCTTTACCTGACCCCTGCTTTAAAGTAAGTTGAGCTGTTGCACCTCATTGGAAGGAATCATTTATTTATATTAAACACATTTTGACACGTATAGCAGAGGCTGTAGAAAAGTTGCTTTGCGTCAATCAGATTTAGGTGTATTTTTAAATTTTTGCTCTTCGGCGCCTGTTTCGTTTATTCTCTTGTCCTCTGCAACACTTTGCCCTGTGTTGTTTTTCCCCTTTTTCTATTCTTTGTGGCTTTTCTTCATCTTTTTCTTTCCTCCTACTCCTCATCCTCCCTTCTCTTTTATCCCCCAGACATTAAGCTCAGAGTTGGCCGAGGCCAGAGATGAAACCAAGAAGACACCGAACGATATGCTACACGCCGAGAACGTGAAAGCAGGCCGAGACAAATACAAAACACTGCGCCAGATCCGACAGGGCAACACGAAGCAGCGCATCGATGAGTTTGAGTCCATGTGAGAACAGCAGCTCTGTCCCCTCGCCCCTCTTTCCCTCGGGGGTACCTGCTCCCGAACTTTCCCCTCAGCGGCTCCTCAATTTTCATGGACAACCGATGCTGCCGTCCTTGTAGTTCCACCAAGTCCCCCTCAACAACCCCGGCAGTCTTGAGAAATCATCTTGTCAAACTTTGCCAAAGTCCTGCCCCACATCTCCACTGAAAGTTACGGATATCTCCCTCATATGGAGCTGCCTACACGCCTCTCTAAACAAGCGAATATCATCGTACTGCAGAGATCATCTGTAATCCTTAAGCACAGGAGAAAAGAGAAACTGTATAACTAAAATGGAAGCAATTGGATTTTTTTTATTTTAAACAAACATGGCCATAGAAAGCTACTTTTGTTGTTTTTTGTTTTGCCTGACAACATGTATGCAAAGGTTTAGTATGATTCCATGTCTTCAGTTAAAGACTCCTCCTTGTTTTTAAGTTGTTTCCCTCTGCTTTAGTTTAACTCTCTTTTATTGACAATGCCCTTCTTTTTAGTTGTCTGTTGAACGCATTTAGCTACAGGCTATGAATGAAAACTGGAGTTTGGGAATAAATGAGGTCACTATTTTCATTCAGCGTCAAAGCGCTGCTTATGTTACATCATGTTATCAACATATCACAAGCTACTCTCAAACTAGAGCCGAGTTAAGATCATTTCAATCAATTCAAACTGTTATTTGATTGTTACATTTAAATGTTTATTGAAAAGATTACACTGCAGTATTTTAATAGTTTAATTTCAGGCTCAATATCAAGAATAGCAGTAAGTGAATTGACCCTTGTAGGGAGAAGAGCCACCCAACTTGTCACATGGCAGGTTTTGATGAACGAATGTAGCAAAGGTAACAAAGGGAAAGTGTTTTTTACATGTAGAGGTGATGGGATAACATGTAATAAGCTTGTGTCACGAGCTTTCGCCCTCGAGCTTTAAAGTGTGGTGAAGATAAGCTAATTGGTAGTTGTGTAGCCTTGTGTGTGTGTGTGTGTGTGTGTGCGTGTGTGTGTGTGTGTGTGTCTTCCTGTTGCATCCGAGTGTTTCATTCCCAGTCACCATCGATGGTTTTCTCTGCCTGCCAGCTCACAAAGGAAGCCCGGGTATTAAACGGACAGAGCGGGGAACAGTGAGAGATGAGGCTGTTTTTCTGTCTGTCCAGTGTATCTGCGTGTGTGAAAGTATATACAAATGTGTGGAAGCTGAGACCTGGTTCCTCTCTGGCTGGGGAGCTTATGAAAACATCTGTCCTTGACCCGGGACAAATCTCTACCTCAGTAATGTTAGCAGTGGTGACTGACAGTCAAACACTTGGAGTGTCCCGTCCCCCCCATCCTTTCCCAAAAACAAAAAGTACAGTCATGATTTTACTTGGTTGCTGTTACATCTTTGATGGTGCTCCTGGGCAGGCTAAGTTTTGTCAGTTGCCTTGTGGCTGTACGTTGGGTTAAGACATTTCTGTCTGTAAAACATACCTCCTGGGTGAGATCTAAGTTGAAAAGTGTTACGTCTTAAGCTAGTTTTACACAGTTGTCTCTCCTTGTTTTGGTTCATTTTGTCTGAAGGAAAAAAAATCCCAAACAATGAGGAAGGTGAAATAAATTATGCTGCGTATGTCAGACTTGAGATGTACTGTGGTAAACGGAGAAGAAGCAAAGTCATTTTGTCGTTACCTGACAGTCGGTCCTGTGAAGCATTTGGTTCTACGTTTTTGGTGGTGACAGACCCGAGACCTTGTTTAAAAGAAGGCTCTCGTGTATAATAGTTAATTGCCTTCAATGGCTGTGCAGAACTTTAACTCCGTTTAAATTTCATTTTAAGGAGACAGTTTGCATAGGATTCATGGGACTGAGAGACTTGTGAATACGTGAAGAGATGCATTATTATTATTATTAGTTCTTAATGTGAAGGGATCCTGCTTATTGTGCAAATCTCTCCGGAATAAAATGGAGAGTAGGCCAATTTCTTCCCCTAAAATCTTATCATAAATTCTCATTCTGAAAAAATTGTTTGTGCTCAAACAAACTGACTATCTTTTGTGGGGTGGGAAATATGTTCCAGGGTGCATTTTTGAAATGAGTGAACATTAAGTTTTTTTTTTTTTATTAACATGATGAAAAATGTTTATGGTATTATTTGTTACGCTATACTTGACAGCTGGTGTAGGTTGATATTTTTTTAATAGCTAGAGTTTTAAAGTTAAAACACTTGTATGAAACAAGACACTGAAGCCTGCCTTTTGTGTTCACTTCAGTGTCCATTGTTAGTGTTGTGTTTGCCATAGCAGGTGAAAAAAATTATCCTGTGCTTCCAGCTCATATTTTTGTATTGTGTTCAAAGACCCTAAACCAGCAGCACACGTCGCTAAACTGAACCACTTCATTGGAGGGGAAAACTCATGTTGACACATCCCCCCCCCATTCAAACTGTAAGGCTTCAGTCAGACTCGCCTGCCTGTCTCCTCCAATGAAGCCAGTGGCTGTGATGCCTGCTCTGGCACCAGCTGTCATGTTTTGCCGTTTGTTTTTTCCCTTATGTTCATGTTAGTATTCTTTAAGATTGAAGGCAATGAAGGATTGCAGTCCATTTCATTGGTTCACAAATAAAAGTTTTAAATTTTGATCATGCGTTTAGACCCATTTCTGTTCTTTGATATCACAGATTTAAAGGCTCATTTTTGCCTAAGCTATATTTCAGTGTATCTTCATTCATTCATATCTAAATGTTTTTTTATTTTCACGAGAGTATGATATCGCAGCATTGTTATCTCTTTAAGATACATTTATAGATTTCACTGATTCTTAAGAAGGGTTTGATCATCAAATATGTGAAGTAGAGTATATTTAAAAGGTAAAGGCTGTTCATTTGTGCTTGTTGACTGAGCTATGCCAGCTCTCCTGCTGTTCCTGAACATTCCTGAGGGTGGCAGTAGAGGACCATATATTTATGATTTATGCTCTACTAAAAGTTAGAGCATTGGGTCAAATGGCAAATCTTTTTCTATTGTAAGGACTCCATTCTAGTTTAGTATAAGTGTCGATATTGATTTTATAGAGTGATATTGTAAAAGGTTAACATCGTAATTTATTTAATTTCATTTGTAGGTTTATTTTATTATTACTTATCAGCTCCACTGCATTTTCAGCACAAAAACAACTCAGATATTATTCAATATTGCGCCAATAAATGTGAACCGTAATTACCCAATCAGTAAAACAGAAGCGGTGACCCGGAAGACAACTGTCACCTCAACTGCTCATCTGGATGCTGCTGCTTCTGCGGAGAACAGCAAGCACCCAGCTTGTTTGTGTGATAACTGATGATTTGTGGTTTTAAATGATAGGCTTTTGATGATGAGACCTTAGTGTGGAAGAAACCCAACAATGGTAGAACCTCAGTTCTTCCATTGTTGATGTGCGCATCATTTGCTGCAAATTAAATCTGCGCCATAACTAATAAAAGTGCTGCTGAACATGTGACACACGAAGATGAAGTTCGCCTGACAAACCACGTTGGAGCAAGTTGAAATATATCAACAGCATCATGTATGAAGTAGGTACAGCACATGATCACATTAGCTGTTTAACTGCAAGTCGCTTTGTTCTTTACTTTGATTTCTTAAACTCTAAATGTTACAGTAATTGTGAGTGTTGTGTTTATGATCAGGTGTTTTCCTCCTGATGTTGTTCGACAGCCTGCACGATTGTCGCTTTCGCCAACTGCTCATCCGCAGGTGGCGTTAATTGCCTCCGACAATAACAGGAGGAAAAGTAAAAACAAACACAATGTAAAACGCCATGTTTCTTCTCACAATACTCTTTACTTTTCGCCTCGCATCATTCTGGTGAATTTAACCGATGGGTCGTTTGTTTACCAACTGAACAACCGTTAGCTGTAAGCTAGCTCGAGACCGACGCAGCGAGTGAGTGTGTGTGTGTGTGTGTGTGTGTGGGTGTGTGTGGCCGTTCAGCCCCTGACTGACCTCGTAACTCCCCAGAAACTCCTGTCCTTTCTGTTTAACACGTCTCCTTGTTATATCTCGTCCTCCAGACGTCTGTATGAAGCAGCTATAAACTGCTGGATCAGCGCGAAGTATCCGCTCAAGTCGTTGTCAGCCGTCGCGGATGCGTCATCAGGTCACTTCACCGGCGCGAGCAAAGTAGAGCCTGAGCGATGACCAGCAGAGGAAGAAGAGGGTCACTGAGGTTCTTCCATTGTTGGGTTTCTTCCACACTAAGGTCTCATCATCAAAAGCCTATCATTTAAAAGTATTCAGAGCGTCTTTTTAAGTCAACCTAACCAAATACAACATGTGCTTCCCTCTGAAGGAGAGTAAACATATACAGTAGCATAAAATGGAAATTCTTAAGTAAAGTAGGCCCTACACATACCTACAAATGTACTTAAGTAAATGCATGTTACATTACACTGACACCAGAGTACCACAAATCATCAGTTATCACACAAACAAGCTGGGTGCTTGCTGTTCTCCGCAGCAGCAGCAGCATCCAGATGAGCAGTTGAGGTGACAGGTGTCTTCCGGGTCACCCCTTCTCTTTTACTGATTGGGTAATTACAGTTCACATTTATTGGGCAATATTGAATAATATCCGAGTTTTTTTGTGCTGAAAATGCAGCGGAGCTGATAAGTAATAATAATAAAGTAATCTTAATAAAATAAACCTACAAATGAAATTAAATAAATTACGATTTCTTAACCTTTTACAATATCACTCTATAAAATCAATATTGACAGTTATACTAAACTAGAATGGAGTCCTTACAATAGAAAAAGATTTGCCATTTGACCCAATGCTCTAACTTTTAATAGAGCATAAATCATAAATATATGGTCCTCTGCTGCCACCCTCAGGAATGTTCAGGAACAGCAGGAGAGCTGGCGTAGCTCAGTCAACAAGCACAAATGAACAGCCTTTACCTTTTAAATATACTCTACTTCACATATTTGATGATCAGATGTATAAATAAATAATAATACACCCACATACATTTCTTTAGGCAACCCAAACAGAAAAGGAGATCAGTGCTTGATTAGTATGTTCTGCAGTTCTTAAGAATCAGTGAAATCTATAAATGTATCTTAAAGAGATAACAATGCTGCAATATCATACTCTCGTGAAAATAAAAAACATTTAGATATGAATGAATGAAGATACACTGAAATATAGCTTATATAGGCAAAAATGAGCCATTAAATCTGTGATATCAAAGAACACAAATAGGTCTAAACGCATGATCAAAATTTAAAACTTTTATTTGTGAACCAATGAAATGGACTGCAATCCTGAGCCCCTGACTGACCTCATAACTTCCAAGAAACTCCTGTCCTTTCTGTTTAACACGTCTCCTTGTTATATCTCGTCCTCCAGACGTCTGTATGAAGCAGCTATAAACTGCCGGATCAGCGCGAAGTATCCGCTCAAGTTGTTGTCAGCCGTCGCGGATGTGTCATCAGGTCACTTCACTGACACGAGCAAAGATGAGCCTGAGCGAAATGACCAGCAGAGGAAGAAGAGGGTCACTGAGGTTCTTCCATTGTTGGGTTTCTTCCACACTAAGGTCTCATCATCAAAAGCCTATCATTTAAAAGTATTCAGAGCGTCTATTTAAGTCAACCTAACCAAATACAACATGTGCTTCCCTCTGAAGGAGAGTAAACATACACAGTAGCATAAAATGGACCAGCGCAGCGACCCCGTGTTTGTTTGTTTGTTTGCGTGGCCGATTAGCCTCTCACTAACCTCAGAACTCACAAGAAACTCCACATCTTTATTGTTTTTCCTCCAGTCTCTCTCCTTATCTGTCTCGTCCTCCGTACGTCTGTATGAAGCAGCGTCATAGGCGCACACCGGTAGTACGCCGGTTCCTTTGATTTCATGCTGTAAAACTCCTGTTGTAATCCAGTGGGGGATTTTAAATGTGGATGCCCAAAGGAAAACATGAAAAACTGAGGAGTTGAGTTTCGGTGGTTTGATTTGGTAGGTCAGGTTGATCTGCTTGGTCAGAAAGTTTGAGTTTGTGTATTCAAGCCTTGGCTGAGTTTTAAAACACTTTAATTTCCAACACTTTAAAACAATGCCATGGACAACACATGTTTTGTAGCAGTACTCTCTTTAATGAACAATCACAGTTACAGTTGAGAATGGTACAATAATCAATTAGTTACACTGTTACAACTGGCAAAATGTAAATATAATTTGAAACTCAATTTTCATCGTATTAGTGTTGTAGACTGTCTTGTAATATCAGCAGCACAGAAGTAAATTTATAATGGTTTCCATTATCACTATCTATTGCCGAGTGCAATAGTGCAATGTTGGAGTAAACATGCTTCCTGATCCTTTGGGGTAATGCCAAGCTTTATATAAAACAAAAAGCATTCCCTCTTGACTTTATGTTGCATGTCAAAGGGGGTTGTTGTTCTTAATACTAACTGATATATGAAATAAAACATTAACAAGCAGAAAAACAAGCAAAATGTGTGTATAAGTAAGCCTACAGGCATCTCAACAGCTACAATCATGTCACAGTAACGGCAAGACAAAGCTTCCAGGACAGAAACACAGCTATGTACACAAATTAAAAAACACAATGTAACATGCAGAAACAAAAACAAATCAAAACATGCTTAACAGTTAGCTGAACATAGTTCAGAGTATTGGATGTGTCATTAGCACAATGCCATGAAGAGGCATTACTTTGGGCCCACGCTCAGGTGCCACACTGACACACAGTGCCAGGAGGCCAGAGAGAAGGCGCTTCTTCAATACACACAGAGGTTCTCTCTCATCAACAGCACATGTCATTGTACAACTATTCAGCGTTTGTACAATGTGACACGTTGGACAGGAAAGAAACCAGTGGGCTTCATGTAGCTGGCTTGTGATGAACTGTATGACGAGCTCACTCTGTAGACTTTAATTCCTTGGCGGCCATTTTGAACTTGCGTTACGCTTTGGTTGGGCTACACCTGATCAAGTACAACTAAGCTTGTCATAGATGGGCTAAGGCTGCATTCAGAATATATAACGTCTAACTAATATAAGTGCAACGTGTGTCTAAATTTCCATTTTTGGACCTTTCGCGCAGGTCAGGCGTGTAATAATACAAAGAAATGTTAGCATTACCTTATTGAATGCTCAGGCAGCCTCCTGTGTTTGGAGAAGTTGAACCATTGTCTTTGTTTATATGTAAAACAAATTCCAGCTGCCACCCTGTAATGCCCTGTAGGCAAAGAAATTTCAATATTGTGTCCTTAAAACTTTAAATAGAAATTTACGACATTTCTGGAAAGAAGCTAGCAGGTTAGCTAGCTAAACGTCCTGCTACATTTGTAGTTGTTATTCTCGAGATTTCTTTACTGACTGGATAATTCTTCATATTGAGGCAAAACGGCTTTATACATTTGCAAATACTCCAGGTAGAGCTGTTGGTAGAGTGTCACAGAAATTCAAAATGGCCACCATGGGATATGGGACTGACCACAATATAAAACTTTACTTATTAAACATGGGGGTCTGTCCACTTAATTCATAAATGTAATAGATAAGTTAATGATAAAACATAAATTCTCTATTATCTCAGAGTTTAATGTTTCATAATGTTAATTGAAGGATATCCACTTCCTGACTTAATATTGAGGCGAAATAAAGCTTAAAATGAACTGACCCCAACCTCACTGTGAAAAAACAGACTAATTCACTGTCATTCTCTGTTTTCAAATGGGCCAGTAAACCAAAGCATATTTCTCACATGTGATTTCATTGGAGCTCCTGTAGAAAATAAGCCAGCTTCAAACCCAAAAGCGCAGATAAAGAAGTTGTGAAACCTAAACATAGTAGGAAGACAACTTCTTTTGTTTCAAAACATATTTGAAATAATTGTCTCAAGGCAATTTCCACACGATTAAAAGTTGGAACATCTCGATTGGAACATAACTGTTGTCAATGCATTTCATCATATAGCAATACATCAAGAGTGTTTGATAGATACGGATCAACAAGTCCATGTACTGTATATAACATCAGCGACTTAGTTAATGATACAATTTGTATCAAACAAGGTTTTTCTCCGTCTAGCATGGATTCAGCTGGGATCTGCTACAGACAACAGTAGACGCTGTTAGCTAAAAGCACAGCGGGGTTAAATATATTTACACTACATACATGTTTGATTTACTGATGTCCAAATATTCTCTGTCTGTAGCAGATACCAGAGTTGACCCAAAATAAAGGGCCAGAGAGAGAGAGAGAAAGATAGAGAGAAAGAGAGAAAGAGAGAGAGAGATGTCCCTTACTAAAACTAAGGTACACACGACAGGGTCACCCATCTCTACAGCTACAACTCTGACCAAAATACTGACGTTATCTCAAATAAGACAACCATCTTTCAGACACCCATTTTTACCAACATGGAAAAAGCCCCTCAAGCGGCCGCACAACACACACAAAGAGAATAATATAATACACAGACCTTGGTCAAATAGTCGTTTGAACCTCATGTGATGATGGAGTACCAGTCGTGAATTTGCCACATGACAAGTTAAGAAAACCATTCAGGGAAAAATCTGAAATCATGTTTAAATACTCATCTGTGACACTTTTCTTTATAGTCAGGAAGTTAAAAATCCCATCCATCTGGTGCTTTACACATGAAAGAAAATTATATTTTCAAACACTGTTCGACTCAACTCTGAGGGTTTACAATGCACATCATCTGTGTGCGTAGTCCATACAAATGGAGGTGGAAATGCTTAAATAATCCTTCATATCACTCATATTTGATGTGTGTGATCCCAACTCACTAGGTTATGATTTGGCTGTAAAACAAAAAAAAGTTCCTTTTGAACTTGATGCAAGACACGTCCTGCATGAGAAAGATACATATAATAAGCTACTAAATAAATAAAAATGTTTAACTGGGTCTGGAACAATCTCCACAAGTCGCACTTTGTGTCAAAGTCATAGATTTCTTCAAATGACTCGCTCTTCCCACACTTCTTAAAGTTCAGTTGGTTTAGTTGTCGCTGCGCAGTGACAAGAGCTGGATTTGGATTATCTTCAGCATTTTACATCCTTGAAATTTATGAATTGTCTCATTAATGTCATAAGAAAAGAAAAAGCTCTACTTGCAGACAATCCAAAAGCATTCCAGTATTTCTAAATTCTACCATACAAACCCAACATGCTTTCAAGTGTTGCAAAGGCAAATCCCAGTTTGCTCTGATGATGCAAACCACCCACAGTGTTTTCTTATTTTCATGACTACATAACTGCTATTGTTTTCTAATGGGAGATTCCATTTTCCTTCATTCTTCAGTAGCCCGATTGGGCTTTCTCTGCAAGTATAGCGGCTGCCAGCTGCTGGGGGTCTGTGATGTGGGGGCTCCTGGCCATCACCCGGCTCACTAGCTCTGAGGGGAAGATGTTACACAGGTTGACGTACACTTTCTCCCTCATGTCCCCGTAGCGGCTGTGTGCAGGGGATTCTGGGTGCTGCGGCATGTAGGAGGGAGGAGCGTGGGAGGGGAGTGTAAGGTGAGCGCTGTGAGGCGGGTACGGCGGGAGAGGAGTGCTGGATGGATGAGGCGGGTGAGGAGAGTGGGCTGGAGGCGGCGGGTGGTTCAAGTAATGTGTCGAGGATGGGTGGAGCGCTGGGTGGGAGGAGTGGTGCTGGGCGTAGGCGTCCTGTGTCCAGGGAGGGGCGTGCCAGGATGACTGGCGTGTGTCTGGCAGGCTCTGATAGGCAGACGGCTCATACCTGGACGGCGGCAATGGAGGCTGTCTGTAGTACGTGTCCCAGCTGGGCAACGCTTTTGTCCGGTGGTGATGGTGCGACGTAGAGAGGTGTTCATACAGATGAGAGTCTGACACACTCTCCCCTCGCGTGGGGGCCAGGCAGCGGCCGAGAGGAGAGCCAGGGGGGTGAGGATTTGACTGGGGCAGAGAGTGGTAGTCGCCTGGGCAGCTGGAGCGTGCAGTCAGCGGCTGGTGCTGGAGGTGAGGGGGCAAGGGGTAGAGAGGGCGCTTTGGGGGAGCCTCTGGTAGAGGCTGGTCGTGAGAACAGCTCTGCCCGCGTGCCAGGTGGTAGCTGTGTGTGTGTGTATTAGAGGTGTGGCTGTGTTGGATATTTGTGTAATCGGCAGGATGAAGGCCGCACAGTTCATGGTTCGATGGGGCATGATGGGGATACAGTCGGCTGTGAGGATTAGCAAAATGGACGTTGTCTTCCAGTAAGGTGTCCTGGGGGCATCCGGGACACGGCCTCTCGCTGTACGAGTCGCAGCTGCTCCCGCAACTCACACTGCTTTCGCTGCCGCATTCGGAGCCCGCTGAGCCCATTGAGCCCAGCCGCAGGTCTGTGTCATTGGGGAAGCGGCAGTCTGGGCTCCGTCTGGAGGACAGGCTCAGGCCAGAGTAAGCACGCGTTACTGAGTAGTAGCTCAAGTCTGGAGACTCACAGTGAGGGTAAAGGTCATGGCTGGGGGCTGGGAGGCTATGAGGAGTCACCGCTCTGGACTGCTGGTCCTGGGGAAGGCTGAAACTGGATGGAGGGCCCCCTGGGGCTGTGGACATGGTTATACTCCCACTGCTGCTGCCACACATACTGCTCTTCTGGCTTTCCGCCCTACCTCTTGCCAGCTTCTCCTCAGCATCACTGTACGACAGAGCTCTGATGCTCGGGTCTGACTGCCTTTTCTGGGCGCCTTTTTTTGCATCGATGCTGCCAGCTGGCACACTGTGGCTCTTCACCAACCCGGAGTCCCCCTGGTTTTTTGTGGTGATGCAAGTCTTGGCACTGGCACGCAGCTCATCAGCCACAGCACGCTGAGGCTGAGCACCTCTCTCTGGGTGGTAGTACTTACATTTGTGGCCGTAAGTGCACTTCTTTCCTGGAGACAAAAAGGTATCCGTTTCATTACATAGCACATATACAAAAGCTCCCAACAAACATTATGCAAGATATGTGAGCTGCATTTAGGTGAAATTTGTGCATATCTGTATTCTCACCGTATGGGCACGGCTGTTTCTTCTGCTCAGGCATGACAGGTCTTTTCCTCAGGAAGTTGTCTAAGCTGGGGCCATGACGACCAAGAGGGTCATCTGGGGGCATGAATCTGAGAGGCAGGAAGGGAGGACAAGATAGTTACATTATAAGTTTCAGGACAATGGTGTTTTAAAAAAAAAGGTAGGTTTAGGTTACATGGAGGTAGAGGGAATAAAATAAGCTGTAATTGTAATGTAAAAAAGTAAAATGTCAGCTGTCGTGGCATTTGTTAAACCAAATGTCAGATGTGATAGATTAATAGCAGAGAATGAAAAATGAAAGGTGAACTGTACACCGAGTTCAAAATTAGAGACATAAATTATAAATGTCACAATACTTTTGACACCAAGTCATCGAGATCCATCTTATTGACAGAATCTGCTCCTCACTAATCCACCTTCACTTACTTGTCATTGACAAAGGAATACATGAGCAGCCGCTCATCGATGAACTTCTTCCACTCTGGCTTCTCATTAGCCAGGTCTCTGTAGTTATCATTAGAGACGATGATGCCGTCTGACTCATAGGCCAGCTTGACGATAAAGCGGTCGTCATAGCAAACCACTCGCCGACCTTGGACACGGCGCGAAGGAGTGAAGACCAAGATCTTTTCCTTCTCCAGGCGACGCAAGATATCCTGGTCTGTGTGGGAGGCAGTTATTGTACGCTTGAGTAAAAATGCTGAGCTAGAATAATCGCACAACTTTATCTTATACATTGTGTGTGTGTGTGTGTGTGTGTGTGTGTGTGTGAGAATCAGCCTCTTGCACTGACCTGTTATAGGGGCGTCAGGGCGGGACTGCTCTTTCCTCCACGCAGGCACAAACACTGTGATGTCATGATGACCACGCTCTAGGAACCAATCTACCGCCAGCTGGATGCCCTGGCAGGAAAACACTTCCTTGTTGCCATGGCTACAGGACATAGTTAAGAGGCAGAAGGTTTTTTTTAATGTCGTTTTTTTTACAGCAATAAACACATACAGTATGATGTAAAAGTCCTAATTAAAAGGACATTTTACAATGAATTATCGAAGGTCTTTTTTTTTTTTTTATATTCGTAGAGTCTATTGATGTTTTCAAGTGAAGGTTCGGATGTCGTCATATTTTATGACGTCACCCTACAAAAAACTAAAAAATCCTTGTACAAAACGTGTGTCTTTATTAAAACTGTTACCATTGACTGCTCACCTCATGGCTACATTACTGCCGTCCACCACAATTGGCCGCAGGTTGTCCTGGTCACACAGAGACTCTGACGGACAGGGGGAGTCCGACCTCTGGCTCTCCAGCAAATCAGAACAGCCACAAGAGGAGGAGGAGGACGAGGAAGATGAGGTAGAGGCTAAGGATCCAGCCGGCTGCTCGCTGTCTGACTTGGTGCCCAGTTTGACCAGCTCTCCCAGTATGTCATTGATGAGGGTGTCAGGGCCCAGCTTGGACAGCACCAGTCGCACCGTCTCCTCAGAGTAGCCAAGCTTCAGGGCGAACTCCAGCTTAGCCTGGTACTCCTTCCCGCCGGCCTCGGGCGCTGGCTCTGATGAGGAGGGAGTGGACGGAGGCTCAGGTGGGTGCTTACATGGGGAGCTGGGCGAAGACTGGGCAGGGGTGTCGTTTTCAAGCTCTGATGGGAGTTCAGATGGGGGCTCAGGAGGACCCTCCGTGCCTAAATCCACACACTGGGTCCGACAAAGCGGCTGATGGGTGTTCTTACTGTGAGTTAACCCTCCCTCTTCTCCATCTGGGTCGGGGGCGGCAGCGGGGATGGCGCTAGAAGACGGCGCCGGCTCGCACTCTGCATCAGACCCGGCATTTTCCTCCTCCGCGGCCGGTGGAGGGGAATTGGCGGTGCTGCTGTTGCCGGAGCTCTCCCCCTGCTCCTCCATAGCAGGGCGCCCGTCAGAGCCGCCAGCCTGCCGGTCTGCCCCTGCTACGTGGAGATACTCCAAATCCTGCCCCAGGTCGAGGATGTGGCCTGCACCTGCCTCCACATGGTCCTTCTGGCCCATGGAACTGTCCCAGACATCCAGCACTCGGGGCTGACTGCTGCCCTCTCACAAAGCTCGACTCATTGGTGCCTAAAGAAAGAGGATGGAGTGTGAGATATATTTAGGAAGTTAGGTCCTTACTGACATGCTGTATCGCTTTAAAATCCCTTAGTATCACATGATCTACTGTGCACTGTGCTGGGCCCTAAAACAGCTTAGCTAAGCTTTGGAAAGTGGACAAAATGTAGGTTGATTGACCATGAAAGTAATGCGGCGTCTGAATTTTTGACATTTTTTTTTCAAATGATCAGCACTGGTTATTAAATGAAAATCTGTTCTTAAACATGTTATAATGTTAAAATATGATTTCACAATGTTATTAGAGGGCTCTTCATTTAAATAAAAAACAATACAAAATAAAAATAGACCTGTTGGTTACTATAAAGTGCTACATTTCTCATGTTTAAGTGCAAATGTATTTCTATCAGTTAACAATTTCAAAATAAGGGCACCTCTTAAAGATGTTTTCACTTTGCATTGATGATATTGGATTGTTGATCGTTGAATTGATATATCGTTCCAAACACCCCTTCTGGATAAATCCCTTAAGCGGAGAGACACTTAAAAAAATATTTGGATGAAAATATAGGTATGGTGACGCAACCGGTACAATGAAATGAGAATTTGCATTCAGGTTTCTCCAGGATAATTCAGTCGACACTGAATGGCATTTAAGGAAAATCTGACTTTCTCACCATTATTTTTCTCTGAAACATTTTGCCTAAGCTATCCTAACGCTAAGGCTCTAACCTGGTTGTCTCAGACAGTTGGAGGCTCCGCTTGGCCACAGGCTGGCTGACACAAAGAGCCTATGGGGCCTCCCACCCTAGTTGAGGGACTCCCGCGTTTTTTTTTAAGTCTGGCCCCAGTGTGCTATTAAAAAGAGCCCCGCCACAGCACATTAATCTGAGGGGGAACAGAGGGTGAACTGTTAAAAAAAAAAAAAAAAAAAAAAGACGTTAGCGCTGAGGACGACAGACCCTTCCCCCTCACATTCTACCTGGTAATTAAGGTCCATATGCTTCTTCCCATGGGGTGGTGGAGTCACTCATTAAAACACCGAGGGCCTCCGAGGCTACCGAGCCAATCAACATATAGCATTCTGGCACCGAGGACATGGGATCTGGTTAGGCTAATCTGATTGGTGTCAAAGGTTTAGCTGCTCACAAATTACAGAGAGCACTTTGGACAGTTAATCTGAGATCAGATATAATATCTCCAGTGGTGGCTAGTAACTAAGTACATTTACTCAAGTACTGTACATTAGTACAATATTTAGGCACTCAATTTACATTTCCTTTAATAGTATTTCTGTTTCTTGCTTCGTTATACTTCCACTCCACTGCATCTCAGAGGCAAATATTGTACTTTTAACTCAATTATTTATTTGATAACTTTAGTTTCTTTAAAGATTTAGATTAATAATACCAAATACAATCAACACATCATTTATCATGTATTTGTTTAGGTTTCTTTATTAATCCCTTGGTGAAATTCATTAGCTCCCCGACAGTACATATAGTAAACTCCACCTTATTGAACATGTTAATGCATAAATAATTATAACACAATATTATAATAAATATTATTTGGAATGGATCGTAGTGCAGAATGAGTACTTTTACTGAAGTAACATTTTGAATACAGGAGGTTTTCTACACTGGTTTTACTATTTTTACGTAAGTAAAAAATCTTGTTTTGTGTTTTTTTTCCAGGAGGAAACAATAATTGTAAATTCTACAAATGTTAAATGTTGAACTAAATCATTTCAATCTGGTTGCACTCGACTCAAAATCAACTCAAACCTGATATCTGGACAAAGCAGATGATGGAAGGGGAAGTGACTAAAGGACGGTGGGTGGGGGTCTGGGTGGAGTGAGTTCGCATTTTATGAAAAAGGGCTGCCTAGCAACGCGGCTGAGCTACTGTTGCTAAGCTACAGCTGTTGAAAGCATTCTCCCCTCTAAATGCCAAGACAGAGGCTGCGGCGCGCACACACACACACACACACACACACACACACACACAGACACACACACAAACACACACACACACACACACACACACACACACAGATCTGGTGTGGGGGGGAGGGAGGGGCTTAAGTGTGCCTCACTGGCAACCCACCCCGCCACCCAAGACAACAATAGACCTGCAGGAGTGATTAGGACTGGGACCTTGGCATTAGCGAATGTGGGCGTTGATGCCGTGCGCACACACGCACGCACACACACACACACACACACACACACGCGCAACGTCTACCTCACAAAGTGACTCATCCTGCTGTGGAGGGAGAGGGGCTATTGGGAACATCTCATGCGTACTCTACTCTGTTGTCTGTCTTAAACTGACACATCCAAACTGTCTTTCCATTAACGTTTTTTCTAAAGCTCGCCATCATCCAGCACCTCAACACGTAGACATTACGCCAGCGTATCTGTACCTCTATACCCAACTACATCGAAAGTCTTCACGCATCAAAAAGAGCTGTTTGTGACAGAAAAGTACAGCAAAATGATTTAAAAGTTTATCTACATTTTTGTGTATGAAGCAAATTACAACATATTTCTAGAATTAACTGCAAATAAGTTTAGCTGGGACCTGGTATTAGCAGTAAAGCTGGGTATCAATCTTCATCAATGTCATTATTAACTTCAATGTTTCCACTATCAGTTGCATTTATTCAGTCCTGGATGGACGTCGAAGCCGTTTTAAAGCTGCAGCAGTCTGTGGCTTCATGTTACTTTACATAAAAATGAGTTTGCACTGAGGTGCACGGATTTTATACTAGAGAAAAAAGTTGTACCAGCACAGGATTACAAAAGATATGGGAATCGGCACTGGAGGGGGAAAGTTGGATCAGTGCGTCCCTATATAAAACCTCACTACTTTTGTAGTTTTGGTCAGATTCATAATCTTGTGTATTTGATTTTGTAAATGTCACACTATTTGTAAGTTCTTGTACAGCGGCTTGTGTTTAACATTTAAAATTTGATAAGTTTGGCTTTTGCAAAAATATGTATAGATTAGTAGTTCATATTTGATCAATTTAAAGTTAATATTCCTCAAGGTAAGGTAACAAAAAATACTTTTTTTGTCCTGGTACCAAGACTCAGGTATAATTTCAGCACTACATGATACTATAGCCTTAAATCAGCACCAGGCAACTGAAAAAAAAAAAAATACTAAATATAAGTTGTAATTGATTCCTCAGTGAAACTTGTAAGAAAATTGTTTAGCCAAAGTGTTGAATTACACAGATCCTGACACATCTCAAACTTCAAACTAATGATAATGTTCTTTCTTTCTTTTTTAAAAAACAACTTTTTTTTATAATGTATTTATTTATTTTTTTAAATTGTGTTTTGCAGGATTATATAATATTTGTATCGAATACAAAAACAATTCTAATGATTCTTTTCATTAACAATGATTCTGCGGGTTATTTTCTTAATTACTAGATGAATTGTTTTGTCTATAAAATGTCAGAAAACAGTGGAAAAATGTTCATTACAACTTTCCAGAGCAAACGTTCACATAATGCCTGAAAACACATTCAAAACCAAAATATATTAACAACTAAACTAACTAAAAAATGAGCAAAAACATTCACACACATGCATCACATTAACGTCATTTGAGTTTTTACAATCTGATAATCCTGTAGTTTCAGCTGCTTAACGGCAGAACTCTGAACAGTGTGCTCGTCACTATTAAAGCCTGTTAAATGTGTGATACGATTACATTTGAGTTAGGATTTTAAAAGTCTTCTGGTGTGGTCCGAGCCACCTCACCATCACACCATCTCCAGGCCTCCAGGCTGAGGAGGTGCATCTTTCAAACATCAGCGGGCCACTGCTGGCTTTGATGGAGGCAGTAATGAATATGTAACACAGTCCTTACAGCGCTTTGTTTGCGGGAGCTTTGTGTAAAAAAAAAGTGTGTGTGCAGTGGGTGAGAGAAGGGGCAAAGGGTTCTGGGTTTATAGGAGGGGGGTGCAGAGGGGGTGCAGAGGGGGTTGTCTGGCGGTATATCGCTGCATGTCTGATACTGTGCAAAAGTTATTGTGAAAAGGGGGCTGTCCCAGGCAGAATAATCAGCCGGGGGAATACTGTGTGTGTGTGTGTGTGTTGGTGCATTTGTAGATGGCGCGCTAGGCTTTCCCCGACAGCAGCAGGGCAACAGATGTCTGCTGAGCGGTACTCGCAACTGGTGTCTCCCCTTCACACACACACAAACACACCCCTGTCTCCATCACAGCCAATAGAGCGCGAATAAAGACACAGCAGGACAGACAGTCTCTGACACACACACACACACACACACTCACACCCACACCCACACCCACACACACAGTCAGATGTGACACACACACACACGATAACATCTTTAGCCAACGCACTATTTGTTTCCTCCAGCCTCATGTGACCCAGATAAGAAGCTTAATTTTTGTTACCGCCCAAAATAAAAAACACAACACAACCCCCCCCCCCCAATCAAATTTCATATCAACACTGATCACACTGTTAGAAATTCATGTAACTGCAGTGTCACAGCTGCAGACTAAAGCAAAAGTTTAGGCAGTGCTGTGCTACAAACTCTTACGACTCGGGTCTGCACATTTCTTGTACGCATACGCTTCAAACTCAGACTACTTTATCTTTTGTCAGCAATATTTCACATCTAAACCCATCATCAGACAGAGAAGCTGGACTGCACTTTCTCCTCTTTAGTCTGAACTTATCAATGTGAACTATACATGACTCAGATGTATTTTAAATTAAAAAGGAATCCAGTATTTTAGGTCATGTCAGTTAAGTATTTAGGTAGGTCAGCATTAAAGGGATTTATGATGCTGCTGCCCTGCAACCATGTCATGCAGGAAGAACTGCTCTGACATTTTCATAATCTCAATGGACCTAGTGAGACAGAGGTAGTAAAAATCACATTATTTTATTAAGGTACAGATCACAACAGTCACAAATAGGAAACTAAAATGCAAGGTTTCAGTATAAAGAGTAAGGTTATAGGCAGACACACTTACCAGGCCTTAAAAGATTAACAAACAATGAAGAAAGGGAAGTTCATTTCCGCACATTAAAATCCTTGAAAACCAGATTTTAAAAACACTGCAGGTGAAGCGGAGAAGAAGTCCTTAAGTTCCCACAGCAGCTACATCCGATGCTCGTCTTTGCTGCAGAGCATCCAACTCCAGCCAAACGCCTCTGTCCTCCCTGTCTGAGCGCCTTCCAGAGCTGTGGGCTTTTTTTTTTTTTTGTTGCTTTCTACAGAAGCAAGCAAGTTGGACAATGAGTGGCAGAACAGATGGAGCAACAATGTCTGCCATTCCCTCGTTTGGAGTGGCTGCTTTTCCACCAATCGGAGCGGAGCGGCCTTACAATGAGGCGCAGAGACCGGGGGGAGGAGGAGGAGGAGGAGGAGGAGGAGGAGGAGGAGGGGAGGGGCTGTGGGCAAATGCCTGCAACACCCAGTTTCCCCAAGGCACGCGTACTCAACGTGCACCAGCACACACACACTCCCCTCCTCAGTCTGAAAGGGCTTCCCCTGTGTGGCCGATGAATCAACGAGGGGTGGGCGGCTGAACAATAGAGCTACACAATGGGAGGCTGGGGAGGGCAGCTGCAGTGTGAGGGCTGCTGCTATTACGGCCCGGGGCAGCAATGGAGAACACCTGGCTACAGAGCAGCACAGTCACTCTCCGCTCTTTGTCTCGGGCTGGGGGTGGTGGAGGGGGGTTCAAAAGGGAAAGAAAAGACCAAGGTTGGCTGAAAGACTGGCATGGCCTTTAAGAGAGTGCAAGAGGAAAGAGGAGAGTGTGTCCGGGCTGAAAGGGAAAAAAGGACAAGTGTGGGGGGCGAGAGACATCAAAAAGTTTTATGTCCCAATGAGTATGAGGAGGGGACCTGTTCCTCATTGTTGCAGCACACTTAGGGCAGATGACTCGGAAGCACAAATCTGTCTTTTGTGTGACTATGGGGTCCATGTGCAAATGACAGAATTTCAGAATAAAGTCACGTCTGCAACTAATGATTATTGTCATTATCGATTCATCTGCAGAATATTTTCCCGATAAATCGTTTAGTCTATGAAATATCAGAGAATCGCCAATCCCAGTTTCTCAAAGTCATCCAAAATCCCAAGGATATTCACTTCAATATGATATAAAACTGAGAAAATAAGGAAATGTCCACATTTGAGAGGCTGAAGACATTTTCTGCATGACGATAAATCGATTATCAAAATAGTTGGCGTTTATTTTTCGATGGAATAATCATTGCAGCTATAATATAGTAATATTTATTTACACAAGTGGCATTGATGCAAAAACACGTTGAAGATATAAAAGTTTCACATTGCACAGTTTACAAAAAGCTGTTAATGGGCACCAAGCAAAACTAAAATGTTTCAAATGAACTGCTTCTAACTTCAATATACACACAATATGTAGCTGCAGTATGTGGCACTCTGGAAACGTGGAGATAAGATGGATAGAGCTGAAAAGGGAGGAAGGTAAATAAAACGCAGCAAGCAAGCCAAAGAAGACTTTAAAGTAGCTTTGCAGCAGACAACATATTTGAGCTGTTTCCATACATCCCAAAGGCATTTACTTTATTAAAACAAATGACTCTGTATCCAGCCAACTAGCAAAAGATGTAGAAATAAAAGCAAGTTGTACTCACATACTTGCTGCTGCACAATAACGGTCTACACCTCCAAATCCAGAGTTCTTTTTCATAAAAAAGTCGTCTGGATGTCCATAAATGTGAAGTCTGAGCAAATGGAGCGTTTTGTGCGCGTTATACAATAAATGAGGTATTCATGTTTTAATTGTTGGTCCAGAGCTAATCAGCAAAAGGGATGATGAGATCTGATTAGGTACATCAGCTCTAGTAACGTGGGTGTTGTGTGGCACTGAACAAAGCCAGAAAACAAACCTGGAAATGTCACTCTTTTGTTCCACCCACAGCTGATGTCTCAAGCCTTCAGCAAAGACAGAAAACAGGACACCATGGATACAAGCGACCAAGGGGACACGCTTCCACGGGGACGCTGGCCTCAACATGAGGTAATCCGCAATGCAAGAAGCCAGTAGAGGTGGTGCAAGCACATGATATGGAAGAATAAGTGATGAATCATTAAGTCTATATAGTGTAAGAATGATAAGATGAAGATCCACTCATCAATTCATTGATCAGCAGTGAAACTGATCATTTAGGAAACGAGAGAAAGGCACATTTAAGATGTCTATGATGTTATTGTTCAGAATTGTTATCCTGATACAGTGAGAAAAGGGAATGTTGAAATGTGCTTATTAGTCAATTAACAAAAATCTCCAATTTTGATGATTGAATTTATTGCTTCATTCAGTTGTTGAGAGAAACTGCCAAACAGTCGCTGGTTCCAGCTTCACTAATTGTCTGTTTGTCAGCAGGATTATGTAAAAACAACTGGCCTGATTTTCATGAAACTCGTTGGAAGGGTGAAGCGCGGACAAAAGGAAGAATACATAACATTTTGGAGCGGATCCGAACCACGGGACGGATGAACGCCATTATTTTTTAATTATGAAAACAGCCTTGGACGAGTTCTGCGCTCCCCGAGTGCCCTTCTAGTTTTTCATTATGGATTCATCTGCTGATTATTTCCATTCATTATGTTGTCTATAAATATATCCCAGTCAAAGGAGATGTATTCAAATTGCTTGTTTTGTTCACCCAACAGTCCAAAACCCAACAATATTCAGTTTACAAATAATATATGATAAAGAAAAGCATTACATTCTCACATTTGAGAAGCTGAAACCAGAGAATGTTTTCAAATTTTTTGCTTTAAAAATGACAAATAATTATCAAAATAGTTGCAGATTAATTGATTAATTAATTTGAATAGTTACAGTGTGATGATCCAGCCTTTAAATTGAAAATAAGACTGGAAGGCAGCATGTCTGGCAACAGAAATACTAATTTAGAGAGATAAGGTTAAATATCAAGCACAATTTATCTTGCCAGTGAGACGTTAATAATCTAAAGCAACAAAAAAAAAAAAAAAAAAAGCAGTCAGTGGTGCCAGTGTGCTTTAGTGTGTGTTCTCAGTCGACTTGCCAAATAAAAGAAGAGTTTTCCCAGCTTAGTGGCTCAACAGGAAAGCAACTGCCTGATTAAATAACAATGTGTTCTGAGTCAGCTTGTCCAGCGAGATAAGGGCGATGAGGGCAGAACAGCTGACCAACTGCACAGTTTCTACACGCAGACACAGAGGAGCACTCTGTCCACCATCTGTCGTAACAAACAGGTGTGTGTGCCGCTCACAACAACTGCAGCAGCAGCAGGATGATCGTTTTTCCTCTTCGGGAGACAGATGATACTGAACGCACACAAAACAAACTTAAGCCACGGAGATCAGTAGCAGGGCAACTATGAGGGGGGAAACAGAGAAATCAATCTCTGCAGAATTGTTTTAAAGTCGTAAAACTTCAGAAAACTGTGAAATGTGCCCGGCACGGGCTCCTAGAACTTGACCAACAGTCCAAAACCCCAAAAATATTCAGTACACCATCCCTTAAAACAACAAGAATAATGAAATTCTCACAATTTAGAAGCTGGAACGAGGGGATGTTGGGATTTTTTTGCTTGAAAAAAAAAAAGAAAAAACAGTTAATCAAAAAGCAAAATAGTTGCAGATTAATTACTATTTTTGGAGGATTTTCAGCATTAGACATATCTGAAAGATTAAAACAAATACCAAAAATTGCAAGTACAATCCGACCCAGGTCTCAGCAACAGGAGGAGATCCCCCTGCCCTCGTGACCTTTCTGACCTGTCCTCTGACCCCTTTACCAAGCACTGAAAACAGCTCAAATCAGCCAGTATAAATTAAGTTAGGATATCATGGCAACAATGACAAGCTTGGCGAGTGTCTATCGTTCAAATCAATACTCATAAGTGAAAACTGAAACTGAAGAAGAGGCAAAGGGCAGAAACATCACTGCTGCTGCAGCATTCAAAGTAGTCAGATCTGTAAAAACATAATCAAATTACGTTGTTTTTTTTATCTTTGCAATACTTAAGGGCTCATAAAACTGTGGCTTGTAAGAGAGATATTGTGCATACATAAGAGGTTGTTTTTAAAACTTTTTTTCAGGCAGCTCTCCATTCCACACTTAAAGTTGAGAGTCAGGGAGGATGCACAGAAGTCAAAAGAGAGGATGAAATACAAAGACAGCTGCTGGGGCTCCACCTCCCCTTGTCCATCAGAAGCTGTGAACTCAAGCAGGGGCTGCTACTGCTCTGGGTAACAAAGACACAGCTGTCAGAGAGCGCACATACAGATGAACACTAGGTGGGGAGAAAAGACAGACAGTGCCCCTCCATGCATCCATCAGAGAACTAGTGGAAGCTTGTTTGGCTCAGGCCTCAAGAGCACAAAAACTCCTCTCGTGTAAAAACGTTTTCCACTTGGATTTCGAGTCAAACAGGTGATAAACGACACGGCGGCGACCCCGTCATCTGCCTGTTGAAGGAGATACAACCCACTGAAACTACATGATGGGTGTTGGGGAGCGCGCGGGGCGTGCACGGTCACTGCAAACCAACACCGTCACGACCTCCCTGCAGCTTTCACCCACACCAACCCGCAGCTCCCCGAGCTAACCAGTCCGCTGGGCTGACGCTGTGTGCGGCTACTCACCTGGTCAGGGCCGCCGCGGGAGCCGCAGGATTAGTTTTGTAGTGAAATGAGCAAATGTTCCCATCACATACTGGCGACGCAAAACATCCGGCTGGATTGCAGCGTGACCCAGCCAAACTGCGTCAAGCTACAGAGAGCGGCGACGCGGCTTCCGCTCTGACGGTTTTTCAGAATAAAAGCAAATACATGGGTCAATTACGTCGGTGAAGCGTTATAGTTGACATAGATGTGACATGTAACTTTACATGTTTACTTCTGTTTTTATTCAATACATCGCACTTTGTTTGGTTAGTATGGACGCCATTTTCGGCGGTAAAAAAAAATATATAAAAAAAATAAAAAGATAATAATAATAATAATAATATGTAAAGTTAGCCTTGTGATGAAAAAAAAAAGATTCTGCAAGTCTTTATAATGACAAACTTTTTGAAATAATTTTCAATAATAACTTAGTATCTTAAAATAATGAGAAACGTTGTCAAAAGAATTACTTTTTTTTATCTCAAAATAGTATTAAACATTATTTTGAGATACATAGTCATTATGTTGAGGTACTAAGTCAATATTTTTAATAAAAAGTATGTTATGATTAACAGTTCGACGCTTACCTGCTTCCGGAAACTATATTCACAATGACCTTAAGAGCTCCTGCAATACATTTCTTATAATAAATGTACAATATGTCTCTAATAAAGTTTGAGATTATTGTTTGGCGTAAAGAGGAAATGGTATCGTTATATTGTGAAGTATGAAGGCCAGCTTTACTAACTAACAACCTGTTTGGATGATATGAAGGGGATTGGCCGGTAAATGCGCAACGGCGCCATCTCGTGGTAAAATAAATAATGACGGGTATGTTTAAATCACTGGTCTGTTTTTCATCAATGAAAGTTATTTATTTAATTATGAAGACCATCTAGAATTTAACTTGATATAATGCAGTGATAATAGAAAGCTTTATTAGTCTTTACGCTCCCTTCACACTAGAACTATGTTACAATAAAGTAGTATGTGGTGTGAATCCTGTTAAGTTTTAACAATACTAACAATATTAACCTTCTATAAGGTTAATATTGCCAGACTATGGAATAGGTTAATTAATATGGTTAATAAATATTTAAATATAATAAACAACTAAATGGGCCGCAACTTGTATTTCCATTTGCCACCACAATTTAGATTAAAACATTAAATTTTTTACTCTACTAAATTTATGACCACTCTAGTTAACTATTTTAGAAATTATGATTTTACTTGCAAAACACATAATTTCCTTATTCAACCAGTAAGTCTAGCATTTTAACATTTTAACACAGGAATTCGAATCTTAATTGTGAAAAAAAAAAAAGGAGCAACACCACACTGTAAATTACTTCTGATTTTATTCAATGGAAAAAAAAGACCTTCAGGAAAATACAGTAATTCCCATAGTACACACAGAGAGGACATAAATTAGAGAGGCATGGCAGAGACGTTTGAGGGGGGGGGGGGGGGCATGTCACCTGGCACCTGGGTGGTAGAAAACATTTGATCCACGCTGCCACACAGCCAGGGCACACTGTGCACAATGCAGGATGTAGAGGAATCAGTGAAATCACACTCTAGACTTGTGTAATTCTTAAAGTGAGCAAAAGTTGATCATTCCTGTACACAAACGTCTAAATGATAGTACAAAAAGGGAATAATACAAAATACAAAACAGGGAAAAACTGCCCTCAAAATAAACCATAAATATTCATATCGATGCACATTGGTTTAACAAAACAATTGCTTCTGTAAACATTTTCAACATAAGGTGTGCATTACAATTTAAAAACCACTGCAGTCGCATACTTATCTGAAGGGTTACATAATAAAAATTGCAGAAACAAGACTAAAAACTAAGTCAGAGTTAAAAATATGCCGCTTAGTTCACGCCGTCTGAAGTGGTTTTGTAACACTGCTATTAGAACGTGACTTTCTTTGCTTTTTCACAGAGGATCGGGACAGTGAAAGCATCTCATTCCCATGTTCTGCAGCTCTCAGCACGTCCCACCTTGGACAGTGAAGGCACCACCTTTACTGAGAGCGGGGTCAAAGAGTAGAGTTTAGGTGGGAGGGGGTCCATGACTCTCGTTATATAGTTTTCGCATTCATACATACACACAGTTGCAGGATGGATTCTACATTTTAACAGTGGAATGAGACCGTCTAACAGGAAGTGACAAGTCTTGTCTTGTCATACGGGTTTTGAGAGGATGAGAAAGTAAAATGAAGGAAATTCAATTCTGGGATGGAGTAATGATCCAGTTAAAGTATTTCTCTCCTCAATCCAGACTGGACTGAGGGAGCTAATTTCCGGTCAGAAGCCCACAATGGCAAAAAGAGGTCCAATGTTGAATCACATGAACGTGTTCCTACAGGACACAAAATCCAAACTTCTTCACTTTTAACTCGTCAAAACCAGCAGAGGATTTCGAGCTGTCATAATCAGCTGGAGATCCTTAACATTTAGCTCAACATTAAGCTAAAGTCTCCTTCAAAATACAGTTAGATGATTGTAATGTGAAATTCAAACGTCGTGCAGATGGAGGACAATCAGCTGATCCTGATTCCCTCCCCCTTTTTGTGGAGTGTGATGTTCAAAGCCTCTTCCCAGCCCTCTAGATCTATGCACACTGCCTTCATTCCCTTACCGTCACTTCTGCCCACTGGCCTCCATGCTACCTTAATGGCCACCTGCTAATTCTGCATGTCTAATTCACAGTTTATCCTAGCCCTACTTATTACTGATGTTAAAGGAAAAATCCACCTGTGGGGGGAAAAAAACAACAGCTTTTGGTAATGTATCTCACATTTCTGGGTGCATTTGGATTTTGGTAGGTGTGTTTTTCTTTATACTTCCAGTTGATGTGAATATGAGCAACTGCAATAGACAAAGCAGATGGTGATAAATAGGGTGGATTGTTCCTTTAAAACTCATCTAAGCGTGTGTCCTGCATTCTTATGCTTTATTTATGTGCAGCGAGTCACATACAAAATATACAGTGTATGAAAAACAGGAGCTAATTTAGTCGATAACACCAAAGCAACATGCTGTCATAAACAGGGCTACTTCTGTTCCGTCCAACATCACCTACAGTACGTGAGGCAATGTGGTAAAAGTCGAGATAGTGTCTGTAAAACCTGGGAGAGTCTGAAGCCTACACGGTTGATGTAGTTAGTATGTACAAGCTGATATCCAGTACCCTGTATTTAATGGATATATCAAGAAGGTCCCTTAAAAAAATCTTCACTTTAAGGAAGAGAAGGCAAAAAAAGTGAAGATACAGAGGCAGATTTACATGTCAAGCGTTATATATGTGGCTGTGAACTAGTGTGAAATGACATGCTTGACGTGGAAATCTACCGTGGTGGGAATATTTCACCTGAACAGGACCTGGACTAAACACAGCTACAAACGGCTACTTTCGAGGTGTGGCGCATTAAAGAATTTGCCTTCTTCGATATAGTAACGGCCGCGTTTATCGTCCCTTCAGTCATTCACATGCTCAGTGTTTCCTCCATTCACACACATACACGATGCAAAGTTTTACTATGACATAAAGATTTACCATCAACAGGCAACAGATCCCGCGTCCTGCAGAGGACGAGGAGGAGGGGATCGGCTCAAAGGTTGGGTGAGAATAACGTGGAGGCTCGTGGGGGTTTCTGCTGTCTCTGTATAGTTTACTAGTACACGTAGTGGACACGAACAGAACGCGCCTCCTCGCCCCCAAACACACACCCGTCCCTAGCTTCTTGTCATGATTACAGTCCAATCCGTTGTTTTGTTTGCCCGAGCAGGTGAGAGGAAGCTGTTCGAGGCGGTTCTCTTCTTCATCGTCGTTGGTCATGGTCACAATCGTCATCTGTTGGTCACTGCCTAGGTGTGGTCGTCGTGTTGGCTGGTGTGGTGCGGTGTCGACTACCAGCTCATGAGGGAGGAGCGTCCCAGGGTCATGAAATACACCTGGCTGGCACCTCCAGTGCGCACAGAGGCGAAGAAGACCTGAGAAACGGACGACGGAGAGAAAAATACGTTGTTTGTGAGCCAGGTCCATGCATCGTTTGTGGAATATTTCCCTTGACGATGTAGCTTGAAATCAATTTGGATAGTTGGGAAATAGAGAGAATCGGTAGGAAGGAATGCATGTTCTCACCTTGTCATTCCTCTCACAAAGAAACTTGAGTCTCTGGGCTCTCTTGTGCATGAAGACGCCGTCCAGGTGGCCCGTCTCCACTGAGCGGATCTCTATGGCCTTCTCACCCCAGCCCATGATCTGGTTTGACCTAATGTAGGCTGCTCAGACACAGAGGGACAGAACAGGAGGGGATGACTCGAGGTGCAGGTAATAAAAAGAGGCACCACAGTTTTCCTGGATATTATTTGTGGTGAATATTAAAGAGTCAGGTCACTGGTGGGAAAAAGGGTGGAAGCACCGCTAACAAGATCAACAGCAATGCGCAATTATTCAAATGTACATAAGTATGAATAAACATTTTACCCCAGAAAAATATATAGATAATAGTCAAACTGAGCCGTTTGCTAGAATGAGTTGGATGTTTTTTTCTTAATGGCCGCCCCACTTACCCACTGAAGTTGGCATTTCTCCCCACTGCAGCACCACGTCCTTGGTGATGCGCCCGTAGGTGTTGACGTAGACGCCCTCGTCCTCGTAACACACCAGCAGCTCGATCCCGTCAGTGTTGGGCAAGATGATGATAGCATGGCACTGAATGCTGGTCTGGATCTGAGGGAGGAAGAGGAGGAAGAGTTAGGAGGGTGACGAGCACGGAAAACACGGTGCGGTCAGACAGCGCCAGGTGCTTACATGTGTGGGCAGGTAGATGTCGTAGACGGCACCGGAGTCCACATCCACAGCATGGAAGCCTGAACAGGAGCCATAGATGACCTTTAACCTCTGACCTTCCTCCACTGTCAGGTCAACCAGCAGAGGCTTGTGCACCAGATCACCAAAAGACTAAAGGCAACCATGAAGAAATCAATTAGTCGGGTCAACCCAAGTCTTTGGTGGGTAAAATTATACTTGCAGAATGACCGTGCTTACCTTAAACGCCATGAACTTGTGGTAGGGTTTGGGTGCCCAGGCGTACACCTCCACAGCGTTCTTCAAGGCCAGCACCAAGAACTTAATCCTCTCATACTTCACTGCAATCAAAAGTTAATCGTTCGTGAGTGATAAGTTAAAGTTGAGCTTATTTAAATATCTTGGTCACGTTTAATCCTCTCTTTGTGCGAATTATTCACTTGAGGTTGAGGAATCTTACGTACCGACTTTGTAGTGGACGCAGCCCTCCAGGTCGCCCACATTAACCCAGCCCTGCTTCTTCTCCACCTCAGGGTCGTTGTGCAAAATCTTGTTTCTCAGCCACGACAGGTAATACACTCGCAGCTTGTTCTTTTTACCTGCAGGAGGTGGGGAGTTTGATTGAGAGGAAGAAATATGCTTTTCACCGCAATGTACAACATAATACAACGACAATGAGAGGAATTATGTTTCTCCAAAGAAAAATAAAAGATGAATCGAAGAAGTGACGGCAACAGTCCGACGATAAAACATTTTACTTGTGTTCAATAGCAGAAAACAGCACATGCACTGTACCTGATATGGTGACCAGGACATTGAGTCCCTCCAGGACGTCCATCTGCTGTATGCGTCGCCTGTTGATCAGAGGGTAGACCTTCCCCTGACCGCTTCGGTCCAGCAGCATCAGACCGCTCTCTGTTCCCACCAGCAGGTTCACTCCTGGAACAGTCACGCACATAGTTAGTTGAGCTTTGATGGACATCAGAGTGGAATAATTAGGTTTAACATCAACCGCCTTACGGAGGAGTTTCTGAGTAAGCATGCAGATCGCTGCCGTACACTAACCCCAGAGTGCAGCGCACAGGATCTCAGAGTTGAACCTCTTCTTGTATTTGCGAATCTCTGGCGTGTCGCTCGGCGGGCGCGTGTTGACCGGGTTGACGTTGACCACCGAGCCTTTACGGGACGGGTCGGACCTCAGCGGGTCTGCGAGCCGTCCGTCTGGCCCAAATGCTGCTGGAGGGGGCACATAGAGGTCAGGCTGGATGCCATGTATTTAAATTATTAATGAACAACCTGGTGCCTGGTTTGAACACATGGCGCTTTGTCATTATCGTGTAGTTGTCACAGTAAAGAGGATAAGGGACTATACTGCCAATATCCCCGTGCATAACACGGTACAGTGTAGAACGTCAGCTCAGATGTTTCAACACAATTTCTTTATCAGCGCCGGTAAAATATGTTGGGGGAGAAACTCGTAAACACATCCTCTCAGTTGGTTGTTGGCCTACCCATGTTGTTGAGGGAGCTGCCGCTGGATGGTGAGATCTGGAGAAGACGAGGGTCGATGAAGGGAGTGAAGGAGGAGGAAGACTTGTGTTTGGACATGGAGTTGCTCTCTGACTGGGACTGACAGAGATTTAAAAGACATTTAGAAAATGTTCAACTTGTGCTGATCCTGCACAGAAAGCAATGTTTGTACAGAAAACTGGATTTAATCATTAAAGTCATTTACGAACACAGACAGGAAACAGAGGGCCTAACAGAATCAGAGATCGTGTCTTTGGTCCAAAAATTATTGTTACACTGATTTATAATTTATAACACTGTTGATTTAAACTCGATTAGCAAGACCCCCCCTCAGTTTGAACATATGAGTTACAGTTCTACCTCAAGGGGCTCTTAAAACATCTTAACTATGTTCAACCAAACTACATTTTTATGACAAGCAGTTGGCACCGCAATTCAAGTTCACGACAAATCAAATGCAAAAGATGACGTGCAGTTACGTTAGTTGTTTGGAAGCCAACGAGGACAGAGAGGGGAAAAAACAACATGTGCGACAAGAAGAAATGTGTTGAGGGAAATGAGAAAATGATCCACACGCTGGCTGCTGTGAAGTGTTAGAGGGAAAAGCTGCTCCTAATAAAGCACAGAAGAGGATCATAATTCCACCACCAGAGATGTCTCTTGTTTGCATGTGTCGCGCCACAAAAGGAGGCGCTAATCTAAAATAATGAGCTTTAAAAATGTATGTGATTACTTCTCTGCAAGTAGGTCATGTGTGTTTGAGGAATCCCAGTCTGTTCTGTGTTTAAAAATTTAAATATACAGCCCCATTTCACCCCTACCATCACACCAGGCATGCCATCACCCAACACCGCTAAGAAAATGGTTACAACGCAATGTACTGTTAAGAGGTGCTTGTTTGAAGTTCGCAGTTTAGTTTTCTCCATGTTGTGACCAAGCTCTACCACCAGGAGGCACCAGTGTTAGCAGAGACACAGTGCAATGCAGTGAATTGCAGGAGGGAAGGAAGATGCAGATCAGTGGTGTCAGCCAAGCCAGAAGGGGGCAGAGGAGAGTGAAGGCAGGAGGGGCAGAGAGGCTCCCACCAACAATCCAACCAAGGACTGGACAGCGGGTGTGTACAGGCTTGGAGATGGAGGTGTGTTTGAGGTAAATATTACCCAGTCCTGCTCAAAATATCTGCACGCTGCACGTCTAAGCCTGTACCACTCTGCAACAGTCCATTCCTCAGTTGTTTGTCTCGCTGATGTGAGGGTGACATACCTCTATGGTAGTGAGCTTGTCCAGGGGGTTCTGTGGGGACATGGCAGGACTGGCATAGCTAGATAACGAGGGGAAGGAGGAAGAAGAGGAGGAGGAGGAGGAGGAGGAGGAAGGGATGGTTGTGGTAGAGGAAGGGGAGTGATGGCTCTGCTGGATAAGGTCTGGTAGGTGGTGTATGCGGCCGGCAAAGCCGTTTTTCTCTGCGAGGCCGTGGCTGGGGGGTTGGGGCTGGCCGTGGAGGTGACCAGGGCCAGCCGAGGGAGAGGAGGAGGAGGAGAGACTGACCAACCGCTTTATGTCAGCAGTGCTCTGGAAGCAAGAACAGGCACACTTGGGCTCGAGCAAGCAGGTGCAGATGTATGTTCGGCTGCTAATCTGCTGCTTCCTATCATGGTTTACTCCCATTTCACAACAACATATTCTTTAAATTCATGTTTGGAGACCACAACTGATGTGCATGTTGCAAAAAATGTAGTCTATATCAACCTGACGTATGAGATTACCCATCTGTAAATGTGAAGTGTGAAGTCTATAATGACTAAAAACATAAAAAGGCATGGTAATACACAGGAACACAGAAGAAATGGTGCAGAATGAGTGGAGAATGAGTGGATAAACAACACTGACACTGGACAAAGAAAGAGGAAAATGACATTTCTATCAACTGTATACAAGCAGAATGTGCCTTTCTATCTGTCTTGATGATAAACTTCGAAGTGGACAATCTAATTACGTTCAATTCCTCCAAGTCTCCTCCTCTTACCTGTCTGATGACCAGCGTGCCGTCCTTGGAGGGCGTCATGGATTTGTCGCTCTCCGAGTCTTCCACCAGCATGGTTTTAGCCGAGTCCGTCTCCCCGTTACTCATCCTCCTGCGGAAGCCATGGGAATATCTGACGTCCGTAACCAGACCAGAGTTAACAGCCATGCAGAAAAGCCATGCAACACTCATGGGTCTGACAAATGCATATCGTCCACGGGCATTATCTTTAATATTATCTGATAAGGAAATTTCTCGTTTGGTTTTAGTTTAAATGTGAAATTAAAGTTACCGAATCATTTCTTGCAAAGAACAATGAATGCAACAGACAGTAATGACTGTGACACACTGACGCAGCTCCACCTACCCAGCCCTGGAGTCCTCAGCTCCTGAGGTGGACTCCTCTCCCGCCTCCTGGTCCACCTCCTCGTCGTCTTCCTCGTCGGTGGTGCCCGATTCCTCGCTTGAGGAGGAATAGTCGGTGACCTTGTGGGGAGGCCTCACGTCGTCTACCGCACGAAGCTCCTTGGCCAGAGCGGTCAGATCCTAAAAGAGAAAGTAAGGAAGTCTCAGAAAAGACTGAATCAAAGGCTGAAAAGATTCTAGACTCAGATCGTCTAGAATAATGCCGTATACCTTTCAAAATGTTTTGCACCGACCAAATCAAAAAGCTACCAATCCTAATAGCATGTAAGAAATTTTAATTTGGCGTCACACATCTTCGCTTTCTAGAGAATCTGAAGTCTTGAAGTCATCCATCCTCTCTTTATATAAACTTTTCTTCTGTTTAACTCACATACACCTACAGACTCAGATCTCTGGGTAC
Organism: Bovichtus variegatus; assembly: GCA_943593645.1. Lineage (NCBI taxonomy): Eukaryota > Metazoa > Chordata > Actinopteri > Perciformes > Bovichtidae > Bovichtus > Bovichtus variegatus. Next base: position 7,776,717 of record CALSCE010010776.1, on the reverse strand, counting down.
GTACAGAAGAACATTTTGCCCTTTTAAGTGTTTTTGCATTGTCTATTTTTAGCCAAGGGGGAACATTTTTATACATATAAGACCTGTCCTCAAGACGCCATGTTTCAAACAGAGGCCACAGAAAAGAAAAATGCCAGTAAGATCTGAGGTAAGATCCAAGTCAGACTAAGTTCTAAGGATGTGGAGAGTTCAGAGGCATATTGTTTGGAAAATCAAGTAATCAGATGATACTTTAATTCTTTTCTGATTCTTACATTAGTGTTGTACCCTCTAAAGCCCATGTCATGTAACCATGTTGCCCTCGGCTTGTTCCTTGCAAACTCTTAATAATGCAGTCTAGTAAGGTCAGTGTGGAGCAAGAAAAGGGAGGAGGGACACTTCCAGGACATGCTCGACAAAGCAAATGTGCTACAGTTTATCGCACAACAAAGCCAGGTGAGATTAGGAGCAAGTCTGGCGAGTACAAGGCAACAGGGGGAGTGTGTTTGCATTCAAATGTGGTCGCATTCAAATCCAGGCTAAAGAAGCTGCCGCAGAGGGTTAACCCTTCTGCTGCCATGTGTGCACGACAAGCAATAAAGGGAGAAGGAACTGTGCAGGCAGGAGGAAAGACGCCAGCAGAAGGGCAATACAACACAGGCAGAGAGGATAGTAACCAACACATTAATGCTTACAAAAGGAGAAACAGCTCTTTTATCACAAACCTTTATCACATAATGTCACGAGTGGCGCGATAGTGCAAGCATAGCAAAGGTGTGATTATGTAATCTCATTTAACAGGCTTACCGCATCACCCTAAGAGGTTCCCCAACAATCACGAACCATTGGATTCATGAGAAGTTGCACCGGGTGGTGGAATAATTAGAGTAGTAGAAAATGGAGAAAAACACAAAACAGTTTGCACCTATTCAGCATCAAACGAGTTTAACCGGCACTTTAGGAACAGTGGACTTACAGCTGGTCGAGTAGGCCTGGCGAGGTTCTTTTCATCTTGTTTTTTGGGAATATTTTCAGGCCGCTGGAGGGGCGATCCTTCAGATTTGGAGGAAGCTTTGAGGGAACAAAAGGAGGTAGAGTTACTGAGGGGAAACAGAGTTTGGCAAGGAGAGTTGGCTCTGAAACTATCTTCAATGGCCTGAATAAAAACAGCAGAATATGTACTGGAGCGCAGCAAATAGCACAGCTTAGTAATGTGTAATGGTGTTATTATAGTAATAACGATAATGTGCTAATAGGCAGTTAGTAGAGTTAGTGAAATGTAGCGGAGTACAGTACCAGGGGACTCACAGCGTGGCCTGAAGCGGTCACCAGGACTGGCCTGGGAGCTGGAGTTGGAGGAGCCGGAGGAGCTGCCGCTGCCCGGCCGAGGCTGCAGCTTCTCCACTCGGTCCCACAGCGGCCGCTGCTCCACGTTACTGTCACACAGAACAGCGCCACATTAATGCTCCTATAATACTTGTTTCTAACTTTAAACAGCTTAAACATGTGCTCTCAACTACGAAAAGTACATTAAACCAAACGAGAAAATCATTTCAAATCCAGAGGTCTCTCATCTTACCCGCCAGCGCTCCTCTGTCCGCCCTGGTTGCCGGGCTGTTGTGGCAGAGGGGACTCTCGGCGCGACAGTACAGGAGACCTGGATGTTGTCCTTACAGGTACCTGGAGGAAACAGATTCAAACGTCCTCATATAGGGGTCGGTATGTGTGCGACAAGAAAACAGATATGAGCGCTTCATTCAATTTATTTTGCTATTTAGTATAACATTGTGAATTACAGTCAATCTTGAAATTGACAATTGAGACAAGACAAGAGTTTCATGTAAAAAAAAAAGACAGAAACCAGAGAAGTGCAACATATCCACGTTAACTGGATGAACCCAATATCTGCCCTAGAACTATTCTGCTACCCCAAAATAATTCTGGCATGAGTATTATATTTGAAGTGATGCAGTGAAATACAGTACAAGAGCATCACCCACAACAAGTGAGCACACGACTTCTCTGTGACGGCAGAACCTCTCCAGCACCAGCAAACCCCGTTACACACGGAGAACGAATGTAGGACGAATGTGTTGTTCATTGATATCATGTTACATCACGACCGAATTGTGAATGTGCAAAGTCATTAGTAGGCTTAAAGATGCAAAGTTTCCTAGATGTTCAAGAAGTGAGGCTGCACACATCAAGGCAAACACACACAGACATCATGATAAGTGATTGGCATGAAGAAGAAGTGAATGAGGGAGGGGAGAGTGAAGGGCGGGAAAGGGATGGGGGTGTCGGGGGCCCTCATCAGCTCCTTACCTTGGGAGGGACTTCCTCGCTGCTGACCTGGGGTTCGGCCCTAGTATGGGCTTGAGGGTGGTGGAGGGGAGGTTGGGGCTGGGGGTCAGTGCGTGCGGGCGATGGGTGGTGGTGGTGATGGTGGGGGTCCTGGGAACGCAGGTGGAGTTGTACAAAGCTAGAGGTCACGCCGCCGGGCTCGCTGAAGGACTGGGAGCGAGAGACCACGGGCGGAGGAGGAGGAGGAGGAGAGGGGGCGGTGCTGTTGCTGCTTTTTAGAGCAGCCAGGTGGGACCACTGGACCTTTTAGGGAGTGAGGGAGGGGGGGGGGGGAAGAGGGGGGGGGAGAGGAGGGGGAGGAGGAGGAGGAGGAGGAGGAGGGGAGGTGAAACAAGCAGACAACACAGTGAGACATGAGGGAAGATGCGTGTGGTTTTCACATACATGTGCTTATATGTAAATACACACATGCATACAGAAGACAACGCACAACACGACGTGATGGTGTGACTCATTGTTTGCATTGACGCAAATGCTTAAAGGAATAGTTCATAACTTTGGGAAATATGTTTATTTAGATAGAGGAGATCTTTATCCCTCTCATGTTTTTCAATTCATTGTGACTTCTGGACTACGGTCTGAGGTCACAGAGATGAGGACGTGCCGCTGTGGCTGCGGTGTGTGTCTGGGAGAGAGACAGAGAGGGGAAGAGGAGGTGGACTACTGCATGCAATGTTTCTGTAAGAGTGTCCATGTAGCATTTTTTTCTGGCAGGAAAGTGCTGAAAGGGTGCTGGGGAGCGCAGCGCCTTTCTGAAAAGTTCATAGAGATTTCAACTAGAAGCACTCGGAGCGGCAGCAGAAAAAAGTCAGAGCGCTTTGGACACCTAGTCTAAGTTATTAATAATAGTTTTGATTCAACATTATGAATGAAACTTCCAGTCTGAGAACCTTTTTTCTTCCGGGTCTCAGGAAGAAGGGAGACATTTTGAAAATTTCCTGAAATGACAAACTATTCCTTTAACATGTTGGATGTACATGTAGAAAATGCTGGTGTTTTACTGTTTTAATGCAGATTTCTTTCTACTTTTTCAGCACAGGAGGAAGATTTGAGGGCTAAAACATGGGTCCAACAGTCTCCATGTACACTTCACTGCCCTTCTGTCCAAAATCTGACCCCCCTGTTGTGCTTCGCTGTTCAACAAACAAAACGTGTGAGCACACAAACCCAGCAGTGAGGGAGGAAGAGAGCGACAGGAGGAAGAGGAAAAGGAAAGGGACGAGGAGTTACCTGAGGCTCCATGGGCCGGTGCATTGCGACAGCCTCGGAGGAGGAGCCGCCATTGGAGAACGGTTCAGAGGAGCGGGGAGGCAGAGGGGGCTGCTTGGGAGGAGGGGCAATCTGAGGGGAGCCCTGAATGTTCTTACGGTACCGCTCGTCGGCCTGGAAGATGGAATGAGGGTCAGGGGAAACATTTCAATGATCGACATGAAATAAATAAAAATCAAGTAGAAGGGAACCACTTTTGGAGTGTAAAATGACAGAGGCCATGATGAAATAGTGCACATTTACTGTTCAATGGCACAGATTTTACGACGGATTTTTCTTTTCTGGTTAAAAATAGTTCCCATCTCCTTGTTTTTTTCTAACATTACTGCCTCTTAGGAGTCTTTTGTTGTACTCAGAAACCTTCATATTTGACTGACAAACTTCAACATCTGGTGATGATGATATTAAACATGCTTGAAGCCCATTAGAGGCAGCCGTACAGACACAGGTAGAGGTGGAGACAGGACTCTTTCAAACAAATACATCCTTGAAATGACATATGTGTGGTAAAAAAGGAGGGAAGGATAATTGTTAATGACATGGAACAGCTCTGTTGATGACGGTAGACACTGCTTGGGTGTCCTGCATGTTAGTCTGGGCCTCAGCCATCCACATGCAACAGCCCGATCCACACACATTGAGAGTCAAAACAGCCATATTGAAGAATTTCACAGGTCGTCCATCCATGTTCAAGAGAAATTCCTAACACTTGTGGTTCCATATTGCTCAGAGGAAAACAACCTCAAAAAGGGAAAAGGATGAGACGAGCACTAAGACTCAAATGACCGTAGATAAAAGTAAATAATTATGGGAACTAAAGAAAAATAAAAGCTTTAAAGATGCTCATGTCAGCAAGAAATGTAATAATCTGTATCTCCATGTGAACACAATAAAAACTCATTATTTGAAATGGAGCCTAAAAGATGTTAATGGTATTAAAACGGGAAATCTTGCTTATATTTCTTATATTAATTAGTTCTCTTTTTTAATCAGGCTGCTGCAAGTGAAAATGAAGACAAGATAATTCAGACATCCTGATGGTTTTAGTAGTCAAGGAGACGAGCATCAGTGCCAAGAGGGAGCGGAGGAGACCAGCTCTGTTGTGTTCAGGACATAAAGAGGCTGGTGGCTGCAGGCCTGTGGGTTTCTATTCTCCAACGTACCCCCCACTTGTTTCATTCAAAAGGGTTTGGCTGAGAGGGCCCACGTCGTAACAAATTACTTACTGCTTTGGAATAATGCCACAGCATCCAAAAATGTAACTTTTTGGGTAAAAGAAAACCATTAATTGCTGCCGAGCCACCTCTGTTATCATGGTGAGTGAGGCCGTGTGAAGACAAGCAAGAAAAAGCTGGAAAGAGCAGGCAGAGCCAAGGAGGAGGTTCACCTCTCTGATAGGCTGAGGAGGATGACTGACAGGCTCTGCAGGCCTATCGGGCTCCAAACTTTCTGCCAGGGGAGGTTCAGAGTCAGTGGGGGTTTCAGTCTGAGGGGGGCTGGGGGAGTTTGAGAGCTGGCTGGGACAAGTCTCATCAGAGTCGGTCTTCTCTGGCACTGCTGCCTGGGATTTTGGGCTGTCTGAGGGGATTGTCTCAAGTGCTCTGGAGGAATCATATGAGCCTCTTGCCACAGAAACAGCACCGTCAAGGACCTGAGCGTGAGGGGTTGTGGTGAGGGCTCTGCCAGGGGGCAGGGTGGAGGTCTGTGGAGGTTTGCCAGGCGGCTGTTTGGATTCGTGCTGGAGCGACAGCAGGTAGGCCTGCTCCTGCTGCAGGCGCTTATGGAGTCGCTCGGCCTTGCGCTGCTCCTCCAGCTCCCGCCACTTGAACTCCTATTGCAGAGTGTGGGGTTCATTCAAGGTGGTGAGGAGACACGGGAGAGCTGGCAGCCAGTGTCCGGCCTGACAAACTGACTCAAAACCAGTGCCAACTTTTAAATGCTTTCCTTAAAAACACATTTATACAGTCAGACCGTGGCAGCATTCGTTACTTCCCTGGCCTGCTTTACACCCCAGGAACTATGAAAATGCAGAAGAGGAGTTTGGAGTTCCAATCCTTCTGCAAATTATTGATTTGGGACACTTTACAAAAATAGTGCGAGATGCAATAATAAAAAAGAAAGAAAGAGGATGCATTGACAAAACATGATACAATGGAGGAACACAAGGTTTCTTTGTCAAGTAAATGATTCAACAATTTAAAAAAAAGCCACTAAAAAAGCCAACTAACCACAAATCTAAAATTAGTCTTTAAAGAGAAAATCAGGGATTAACTGCAGTGGGTAACTGAACCTGGAAGCACAAGTTACTTCAATCTGAACTATGTAAAAGACTCATTTTGACATAGGGTGGTGTGTGTGTGGCTGACTGACCAGCAGCATGGCCTGCTCACGGAGCAGCTGCTCCTGCAGCATCTCCAGGTGTCTCTGCTCCTCCTCCAGCTGACGCCTGATGTAGTCCTGTCAATCAAAGCAAAGCAGTGGGCATCCAAAGAGTGGAAATACAATGTCCAGCTTTACGTCCTGTAGGTCGTCTCCATTTCAGATTTTTGACTGTCTCATTTGAAAGTCTCACAGGAGCCATTTAATCTAGCAGTCAACATCTAATTTGGCTCATTCTCACAGGCAATTTGTAGAAAATACATCCTCTGAATCCGCTCCCTTACTGCACAAGGATCTACCGAGGTTGTCTTTTTTCCCCCACGTTGTACAGCATCCTGTTTCACCATGAATAGCAAATTCCACCTTCTGGTGAGAACGCTCATAGCGAGTCCTCACTTTATACGTCGAAGACATTCCAGGTAAAAGACATTTTTAAGCTTACCTGTTCACGATCATTCCTTCTCTTCTCGTCCTCAGCCCGCCGGCGTTCCTCCTCTTCTTTACGTCTACGATCCATCTCTTCGACACGCCTTTTGTCCTCTTGCTCGCGGCGACGCTGCTCGCGCTCCTGTTGCCTCCTCATCTCCCGCTCACGTCGTTGTTGCTGTGGGGGCAGAAGACAAAGAAATGTCGAGATTTCGCAAACAAAAACATGATTTTTGGCAGTCAGATCAGTCTCATCTCCTAAAAGCTCCTTGTCCAGAAAAGAAAATCATCCTACCTCCTCCAGCCGCCTCCTCTGCTCCTTCTGTTGCTCAATGCGTTTCTGCCTCTCGGCCAGTAGTTGGCGCTTGTACTCCTCCTGCTCCCGGAGCTGCTGCTCCTGGAGGAGCTGCTGCCGGCGGAGCGCCTCTGACCGCTCCTTGTTCTCCTGCTGCAAGCGGATGAAGTCGCGGCGCAGCGTGGACTCCCCTGGCACATTGACAATGGAGCTGGATGACGGGAGGAATCGGGACATGATGGTTAGATAAGGGAGACACTGGGTTTAGATTGTAATGTAGGTACACCTGTTTTTAAGAAGCAAAGTCACTACTAGAACATACCTGGGCTCTCCCTCCTGCTCTGGGGGATCCTCTTCCTCCTCCTCGCTGCCACTGTACTCGTACTCTGTCTCATCTGTGCAAGAAAAAATGAACAAGTTACAACAAGAAACTGGCTGGAGAGATAACGAGATATTTTTATTACATAATTATAATGTGACATTTATGTGACAGTAAATCAAAAAAGAGAAGCAAAGCAAATAGTTGGCAAGTGAAGACAAAGAGAGGCGGACGCACCTTTCTCTCCCCTCTTCTTCTTGGTTCGGTCGATGTGGTCTTTGAGCTGAATGCGGACTTGCCGCTCGTTGGGCTGGTCCCGGATGAAGGGGTGCTTCAGCAGCTGCTCTGTCGGGGGGCGCTGCGTGTAGTTCTTCACCAGACAGCCCTCGATGAAACTGAAAAACTTTTTGGACCTGTGTGGATTGTAGAGGGAGAGCAGGGGAGGAGAGTCAACAGGGAAAAGAAATGCATGACAGAGAGGGTGACAAAGAAAAAGAGAGAGTGCCAGAGAAATATTTCAGCCGTGAAAGCGTGGCGCACATCCAAGGATCCTAAGTAAAGCGGACATTTCTGCAAACAAGCTCCGATTACAAATTACCCATCAATCCAAGCAACACTCCCTCCCTGTGTCTCTGAAACACTCCACAGCACTCGGGTTTCTCTGTGTAAATTGAGGTTTATACACGTGGACAGGCAGCACTGAACCTTTCATCCCATATATACCATGAAACCTCTGACAAATGTGGCGCAGTGCAATGAAATTATCATCACCATTCCACCTGCTGCCAAAAGGAGTGGGTTTAATTCACTTTTAATCAAACGTTTAAAAAAGGATCCAACAGCAAAACAATCTATTTAATGCAAGATAGGATCCACAATATAGGAGAAAACCTAGTCATACCACCATTTCTGTTAAAATAGGAACTAATTCATCTCAGCTCTAGTGCTAGCTAAAAAAAACTTTTTTCTGCAGTGCGTCCAGAGCAGCGCTGCAGTGCCTGCCAGGAGAGGCTGAGCCTGCCAGAGCAGGTGTACCACAGATGTTCAACTCAGCAGCAAAGCACGAGCTCTGGATTCAAGCCTCTGTAGCTGAGATACAATCTAAATGCACAACAGTGCAAATAAAGAAGCCAAGTAGGATATATATACATATCTTATTAAAAAAAAGAACCTGTGGTGACAGGATTAATTAGGGAGTAATGAGGATTGGAAAGGATAGAAATGCACAAAGAGCACATCCTTTCTGAGGGCTTACTCACCATTTTTTAGACTTGAGCCTGGGAGGAGGGTTTCTTGGAATGAGGAAGAGCGCACGCATTGGGTGCATGTCACAAAGTGCTGGAAGAAGACGCGCACATACGGAACATTAATAAGAATTCATGAGACTGAACCAGCACAAAAACACTAACATTAAGAATATCTGGTACTCACGTGGTGCGCCTTCTGCCATTTCAATAGCTGTGATACCACAAGACCACAGATCACTCTGCGAGACAAGATGACGCACGTTAACCAAACCGCAGCAAGGACACAGGTCCAATACATCTGTTTTACACAATTACATAATGTCAAGCATTATGTAATTCAATTAAACGATTATTCATTTGGTCTATAAAATGTCTAAAATATTTACATCCTCAAAGTCCAAGGTTTTTAAATGTCTTGTTTTGTTGGTCCAAAACCTAAAGATAGTCACTTTAATATGATATATAACACAGAAAAATAGGAAATCTCCATATCTTAGAGGCTGAAAACAGCATTTTCCGCCATTTTTGCCTGAAAAAAATTACTTTAAAGATTAATCGATTCTCAAAATAGTTGGCAATTATTTTCCTGTCGATCGACAATGTGATTAGTCGACTAAACGTTGCAGCTCTAAAGTCACGTTTTGCTTGAGACTTCTGTGGAGGCTCTTACTCTGTAATCGTATGTAGCGTCTGGGTTCTCGTCACAAGCAATGACTTCAGGGGCCATCCAATAAGGCGTCCCGATGAAGGTGTTTCTCCTCCCCACTGTACGATCCAGCTGAGCACTGACGCCAAAGTCAACTGAAGAGAATAATTAGAGTGACCAGAGTCAACACGGTGTTGTACACGGATCTGAGGAAACGTTAGCAAACACATGGGAAAACCTGTGTTGCCGCTCACCTAGTTTGACTTCAGCATTCTCAGTCAACAAGACGTTCTGGCCCTTGATGTCACGGTGGATAACGTGGTGGGCGTGTAGGTGGGCCAGACCCTGAGCAGGAGAGAGGGAGATGGAACATGAGTGACTGTGAGAGAGAAGAGAGAGGAGAGGAGAGGAGAAGAGGAGAGGAGAGGAGAGGAGAGGAGAGAAGAGAAGAGAAGAGAAGAGAAGAGAAGAGAAGAGAAGAGAAGAGAAGAGAAGAGAAGAGAAGAGAAGAGAGGAGAGGAAGGAGAGGAGAGAAGAGAAGAGAGGAAGGAGAGAAGAGGGGAGAAGAGGGGAGGAGAGAGGAAAGTAGAGAGGAGAGGAGAGAAGAGGAGAGGAGAGGAGAGGAGAGGAGAGGAGAAGAGAGGAGAGGAGAGGAGAGAGGAGAGGAGAGGAGGAGATGAGAGGAGAGAGGAGAGAGGAGGAGAGGAGCTCACCCTAAGGATCTCTCTGGAGATGTAGGCGATCCAGTCTTCCTTCAGCTGGTTCCCCTTGGTGTTCTTCACCAGGTCTGTGATGGAACCAGCTCCACAGAACTCCATCACCAACTAAACAACATCATCAGAACAAACCTCAATAATATCTGAGCAAACAATAATAACTTGACCCTTGTGAACATTACCCAAATATAAGGAGACCACAGTAGAATGAACTAGAATGTTTTTTTGAAAATACTAGAAAGTTAGAAAGTTAGGGATCATAGAGCTTAAGATGACTTAAAAAAGGGAAAGTTGATGGAAGAAATATCATGGCAGCTACATATTTCCCATACTTCCTACTCAACCTTAATATCTTGAATGGATTTGAGGACTTACCCATAGCTGGTCATCGTGTCCCGGGGGGCTCTTCTTAATGAAAGCACCATAGTAGGTAGCTATGTTTCGGTGGTGGGAATACTTCTTCAGCATATTGATCTCCAGTTTAATTTCCTCCTCTTCATCCTAGACACACAAACAAACACACATGTTACAGAGGTACGAACAGACAAGAGAGTGTGTGTCCTTCCACTGGAAAATCTTTATTTTGAAATACAATAATCCCTGTGTGGACATCGGCCTTTCATGATCATTTGGCCTTGAGTGACATTTCATTTTAGATCCAAATCAACTCACTTTCATACTTAGGGTCATAAAAAGTAAAAAAGGAGAGTGTCCAGATATGTGACAACGCCCTGGCCTTGTTCGTCTTTCGTCTGGGACTCAGCTTTATAACAATGCAGTAGGAGTCGTACGTCTACTGGCAAATGATTCCTTTGTTTAGGGATTAATGATGCATGAGTGAGTCTCATTGTGAGTTGATGTGTACAGTAGCCATTATCGGTAATCCCTTGTAAAAAGAACAACTAAATATACATTAGATCGATGGCAAATCCCCCACAGAGTCCATTAGCATCAGAGAGACATTATCCTCAATAGAGTTGCTTATACATTAGAGCTGGTAAGAAAGCTAAGAATCCTGCCTTTACTATGTACCTGCAAAAACGCAGTTATCATCATGCATAATGTGTGTAGGATCACTTAATGGAAGATTAATAAATCAGCAGGAAATGGATGCCTTTAAAAATCAAATGCAACCTAAAAAAACAGACATGACACAAGAGGCCCTGTAGATGCAGAACGCTATAGGCAAATCAATAGGTTTAAGAAAAGCTAAATCAACTACCAGATGTAGCTTTTAATGCTGTGTTTATAGTCTGCTGGCAAATGACTTTAGTGCAGGTAATATAATCAAGCTTATACAGTATAACATCTTGAAAAAAAGGTCAGAACTCGCTGCAGTGTGAACTCGCTGTTTGCACCCAATAGAAACTTGACAATGATCAACAACGACACACTAATTGAACACATGCAGGGGTCAGCCCGCGAGTGCTTCTCTTTATGGTTACCGCTCCTATAGAGAGGGGGACGTGAGCGAAAGGTGGGGGTGGTTGTAAAGTATTGTCACTGCAGACTACAATGTGTGCCTCTTGATATTAACAATGATTTTATTTCAATGATCACCTGGCAGCACATCACCAGGATGTGTTGGAATAAAGAGAAAGGTGATGCTATGTGTGCATATTACCAGGCTGTGTGG
>CALSCE010010776.1:7703397-7755441 GCA_943593645.1 Bovichtus variegatus | reverse complement strand
AGAGAGAGAGAGAGAGAGAGAGAGAGAGAGAGAGACAGACAGACAGAGAGAGAGGAGTGGAGGTTTGTCAAATGACAGCAGAGGATATGACGGGAAACACACTCAATGAACACTACCCACACAAAAGGGATTATTAATCTGTAGTATTAGGTCACACATAATATCCATGCATCACTGTTTGCTTGAGGATTCAAGAAGATAAAGTACATGGTACAAATAATATATAAAATACAATTGTATATATGGTGGTGGACTGTTTGTTTTCATGTCTTCTCCAACATTACAAAACAAAGACAATAAAATGTTTAAATGCTAGGTCCCATTGATTTTTAACTGGTGTTAAAGTAGTAGCTCCACAACAACAAAGCCACTATCTGCCCACATCGTCCAGTTAACTTTATACCAGAGGATTAGAAAAGCTTGTCATATTTAACAAAATAAAGCCAAAGTAGAAAGTCATCCATTTTTATCTCTGGGGCGATATGGCGGCACAGAAGAGGAGTGGAGGAGTGTTTTGGATTTGAGAATGTGGAGCAGGAATGAGAATGTGGGTCAGAGTGACTCTGGATGAGCTCTACAGCCGGGACAGAGGGGAAGGTTTAGTGAGGCCATGTGTGCTGATCAGGTAACATTTAGAAGAATCACTCTTCTTGTGAGAGATTGTGATTAAGATAAAGTTAAGTCAAGTCTAAAGTCAAGTCTAAAACCATGTTGGCCACACACTGATGTTTTAACACTATATACACACTTTAGATACTAATTAATGAATTATCTGTAATGTTCTATTCAGGTACTTCCTTTTAATGAGTGAGCCTGAGAGTTAGTGTTGCAACTAATAATTACTTTTCATTATTGATGAATCTGTCAATTATTTTCTCCATTAATTGATTGGGCAGAAAATAGTGAAATACTGTTTATTGCCCAAAAATGAAGTCACAGTCACACCTAGGCCTGTCACGACTTATCATATGATATAAGGAAACGACCTCGACCATTTTTGCTGACATCCAGATTGCCCGTTCAGGGTATTCCTAACCATTATAAAACCTGGGCATTGCACAGTTTTGTTAGCAGAACCTGAGTATCTATTTTATTTATTGTTTTGGTTGTATTTGATTTATGTATTTAGGATATTTTAATATTTTTTTTCAAATTCCAATTAAAATGTCTGAATATTCTTAAGAATTCAAAGGTAATTGCTCTTTGCATGGGTATACTTGCATTATTATGCTATTGTATTAGCATCATTATAATCAGTGACATAAAATGGTCTTAAAATGACAATAATATCATTTATCGCAATTACTTCTGGGACAACAAAAATAGTTATGGTGACAGGCCTAAACAATCACAGACAGTTCTACCAGTAAGAACGCTTTGTCAGGTTAATGGTGGAGACAATACATGATGAATCATTCCATCTTGTGCAGGTAATAAAAACAGCTGTCTGGAACCTTTAGTGCAGCACAAGCTAGTGCTAAAGGCGCACGCCCAGTATCAAGTGCAGCACTTATTATTACAACATGTGGTAAAACAGGTTGAGCCTCGGTGGGCACCTGCTTTACTTGAAAAAGTAAAGCAGGTAAAAGTATTTTATTAGAAGTTACTGCGTGTACAGAAGGCACACCTACTGCAGTGTCCTGTCACACAGGAGCAGGAAACAGTTGTGCAATATACCAGTAACGCATGATAACAAATCAGGCCAGTGTGTCACTCGTGACTCATCAAGATGTAGGCTTATGTGAGGAGTGGCAGCAGGCAAGTCGGGGCACAAGGGCTATCAGTCGCCAGTGTACGTATGTGGCACTCAATAGCGGTAAATGTGTCCTTATAAGGCCAGTGATACATGGGAGAAATGTAGATGACTGAAGACTTTGCTCCCCCAGGGAGGATGATGAATGCCGCAAGTACAACTCATTGAACTCACCAGAATGTGCCAGTAAAGCCTGTTATTGGTGCATTTGTGTGTACAGTATGATTACACCCATATTCCTCCGTCATTAGTTTGGCCGTGTGTGTGTGTGTGTGGGGGGGGGTTTGCCCTGCTGGCCTTCGTTGCTACTCTGAAACCTTCTGCTTTGTGTTTCATTGCATATGTGCATTTGTGGTTGTGCGCGTTCTCTCATCTGCAAAGAGGACCTCCCACAGCTGAGGGCAGCCTGCTGGCCGCTAAATGACGCACTTCACTCAATAAGCATCCTGTTGCCTGTACCCCTCCCCTGCTGTTTATTATGGGGGGGAAGGACTCATTACAGAGCGTGGCATTTTCTCCTCTGTGAGCTCAAAAACATTTAGACGTCAGATCCAATGGAATGTCTACTGATTAAAATAATAACCAGACAATAAGAGGACACACTGAAATATATCCAAGCCCTTTGTTATACAAGAACTTTGTTATATATATATATATATATATAATTTTACAGCTTGATAGAAAATGGACGTATAACATACAACAACTATGACTTCTACTGCACATGTCGAAGGTGGAGCAATATATTGTTTATCCTTACCTCTGTGACGTCCATGACTTTGATGGCAGCCAGCTGTCCAGTCTTGACGTGTCGTCCCTGTGAAGAGACGAGACAAGGTGAGCAGACACACTCCACTAGACAAACTCATTTTACTCTTATCACGTGTCAACTGGGTGACGGTCAATGAACTAAGGAAGTGTGTGCACGTGTGTGACGGACAAACACAGAATGTAAAATACAAGTTGACACATTTGTATAGCATCGAAATGATTTGTTGGATAATCAATTGCTTGATAGTCAGAGGTCAAGAACAGATTTGAAGGAGAATTAATTAATTACATTTTAATTTATTAATTAAAGGACTTGGGAAAAGACGTCCACAGTGCAACGAGAATCTGATGTTTTTGTTTTTTTAAAAACTACAATTCACTAAGATTTATCCAAAACAGAATCACACCTCCTAATTAGAACTTTTTCAATTTATCCACAGTGTACAATTAAACAGTGATGGAGGAGGCTATTGACGGCTGAAAGGTGCGCCGCAAGGAATTGTGGGACGGCATTATCTCCTTTCCTTTAGTAAAGGATGGTCCAGTGTACCCTATGCTAAAGGAGATAAGAAAGGAAGCATTGAAGCACATTTTCCTCCTTCCACTTAATACTTCCAGGTCATTTCACTCAGTAAGCTTCCTCAGCAAAACAGACTATTGGACTGCCAGACATTTGGTGGTTTCAGCTTCGACAACGTGATCCGTTTTACGTCAATGCAAATCTTTGAGGTTTGGACTTCAATTAAATCAACTGAAATCATCCGTTTAATTGTTCCCATCAAAGATCAGGAGCTCGAGCCCGATGTATCCCACGGCAACAGTAAACCTACTATATACAGTACATACCACAGATGGGAATATTATTCCCAAACTATATATCCACAACATTCCCAGACTTCTCTGCTCTCCTAACACCATACTGCCACTCCTTACATAAACAAAAGGACAGAAATAGAGGCCTCTCTACGACCCCTTCCTCCTGCCCCCAGCCCCGAGAGGAGATAAAACATGGGACATTTTTTGGGAGCTGGCCCAATTGGGTAGGGGTATTCCCCTTCTAACTCTTAAGGACACTGCAGTGATGGCGCTGCTGTGTCTCTGCAGCGACTGTATCAGAGACACGTACATCAATACCCTGTACAGACCTCGTGCACAGTTGCAGGACGAGGGCACACGAACAGTAAACGCACATTCAGACACACATGGACACCCCCACCACCAACACCATCATCATCTTAGCCAGTGCATTCCATAGTCAATTGAAACTGTATGGATTATGACAATAAAAGCCATGCAGGCTTAGGGGCCCCCTCTTTTTACTGGGCAGGAGAGGGGGATGAGAGGGACACTTTACAATGCCTTTAATCCTCTCCACTTTGATCCCAGGGGTCGCCACTAAAAAAACAACAGTCAAGCTGACATTATGGCCTTCAGCTCCCCATGTACGAGCCGCCAGCGCTGATGCGGCCCGCTGTGTTCCCCGTTCACAGGTGTCACTCGGAGGAGCTCAGTAGTGCACCTCATCCCTGCGCCTTGATTGCACTCGCACTGTCCTTCAGTAAAAAGTCAACTTGTAGTCATAGGATTTATTCATTAAACTAATAATAAGTCGATGTTCCTCCAACTGTTAGATGAAAACAGTCATGCAGAGATGAATCTGAAAAGTCTTAAAAAAGACCAAAGCATATCGTGAAAAATGTGACGCCGCAGTGTGTCATTATAATCTTACAGTAGCCATTTATTGTGATCTGAAACAATTAGGGAATTAATTACTTGGCTGACGATAGGAAATTAATCTGAAACCATTGCGATAATGAATTGTTTAAAGCTAGACAATATATCTTTTGATATCACATTATTCCTCTTACAAATAAAACATTAAAAGGCAATAAAATACCCCCTTCGCTAATTTCTATACACTCACTGTACGTCACGTCAAACGAAGGAGTGTCACTTTTTGAGAAAGGATTGCAAATTAAAAGCATGACGTGACTGCATGAATTACCATTTTGTTTGAGCCTAAAAACCCTAAACAGAGGGTCAACACTGACTCACTGCCACCACGTTTTCTGTCGTTTAACACCCTCCAGCCCACACCCAACACCAGGTGTAAACACCGCACCTGCAGAGGGCAAACGGTGTCAATACCAGAGGACTGCTTTCTCTTCCTCGAAGACCAGCAGAAAGAACAATTGAAGAATCAAGTCGCCAGTTGTGTCTCTGCACTCCAGCAACCCTCCTGTATTAGCACTTCACTCTGAATGTAACACTTTTTTGAGACAAAAATTGCTTTGATCCAAAGATTAACTGACAGAGTCATCCACATATTTGTCGAATACAGCTAATTTACCGGCAATGCCATTAATCTCTCTGTTTGGCTATTAATAAACGAAAGCTGTTAATTATTACAATTTTACAGCCGACAGTGGCTGGATAAATGCGTGTAAACCTATGACTGCCTCACACAAATGTGTGTTTGCATTGGGTTTATTGATGATTTAAAGATATGTGGTTTGGAAGAGATACCAGGAGGTGAGGATATGAATGAGCTATGATTCCTTCTCTGTGAGCCTGAAGAATGTACGTTCTTATAAAACCAAATATCTCTCAGCCTGTGGGTGGAGATAAGGTTATCTAGGCCACACGGTTATTGCATTTTGATACCACAAAACAACTGGGTTACACAATATTAGCATATGAGTAATGAGATGGGTGGCTGGATTACACACGAGGTTCTCGACGTGCTTAATCCCCTCATTTCATCCATTGTCCTTGAAAAGGGGAAAATACTACAAATTGTGTACAATAGTATCAATGTGTATAAGCCAGTAAGTGACTATTTTAAATTGCATGATAGAAAAGCCAGGGATATTTGATCTTGGTCACACTATTGGATTTGTTAAATCCTGTAATATAAATATTGTTTGCCCTTACTCTCATCATACACAAGGTTTTTGGGTCAACGCCGTATCATAATATAGAGCGTTTAGTATGTGGTTGTATGAAGAGGGATCAAGGTTAATAAAAGATACTTACGGCTTAATTCAGATCTGATCTCTGCACTAGTTATCACAAACACATCTAAAAGGAAACTAATAATCGATGCTAACTTGCCGCGTGTCTCCACTCTCTACTTTTTAAAGGCCAACTGTCCTACATAGGGCTAATGATTATTTTAATTGTGCATTAATCTGTTCATTGTTTTTACAATTATTCGGAGAATAGTTTTGTCTAAAAGTGTAAATGTATAAGTTCAAGGCTCTAAATGTCTTGTTTGGTGCAAAACAGAAACATATTCCATTTACAATTATAATAAACAGAAAACAGAAAATCACATACTGAGAAGCAGGACAAAATCAAATGTTTACCATTTTCCTTGATAAGCAACTTAAACAATTCTTCAATTATAAAACTGGTGACGATTGCATTTTGTAATGATAGACTTATTGATAATGGTTTCAGCTCTAGTCTGTGGTTGGGCCCCTGTTACAAGCATCGGTTGGTCACAGGAGGGCTGCGGCGAGGCCCCGAAGGGCCCCTTGAAGCAGCCAGCGAGGCGTGGCTGTGGAGGGGTTATCTGAGGCACTGAGCTATCACTCAGCTCTCCCTGGCCTCCATCGCAGCTCCTCTTAACCATGGCCAGATGTGCTGCTGGCCTCCCTCCAGCTCAGCACTAAACCACCGACTGACTTACTGCCTTTAGAGCCAGAGACATAAAGTTCAAATCTACCCTAAAACAAAATACACCATTCTGTTAACAACACTGTGGAGAAGAAATCTCACTCAGCGCTACAAACTCGATAAGCGAGGCTCTAACTGGCTGCTCTATTAAACCGAGTGCTGGCATAAAGGCTTTGCAGAATTTGAACTTTCCTATTAAATGAGCATTATTTCATGTATAAACTACAAACTGTGGCAAATGCAAAGAAAATACACAGGTGTCGTCACAATGCCTCATAAATTAAAAACAGTTCATGGTTACAGTTAGGAAACCAGGGATTCTGGTTTTAGGGTGGATTTTCACTTAACAGAAGTGAGCACTAATGCTCAGCAGTACCGTTAGTGGTCTGCCCACAGAATCGGTGTGGACAAAGGGGGAGTTCTGTTTCCCATATACACTTTTCCACAAGGCTCGCATCCTCCGCATCCTGATTGACCAGAACACAAAGAACCTCTCCCTTCCTACATTATTCACATTAATGCAAGATCAATCACACTTATTTCAAAACGCTGGCTGGCTTTCTAACCAGGTCAACGTAGACAACAAGACACTTGGCTCACGCTGCCATTGCACAACACAGTGCTGAAATTGAGTGACATGCTTTCTAACCAGCCGTGTAGGTGCAAAATAAACTTGGTTTCATATTTTGAGTTCACACAGCAAGGGAGGGAGAGACCTGCTGGGCGCCATGGTTTGGTTCTTAAAAGGTCACTGTTGAAAGTGTGTATGTGTGTGTGTGTGTGTGTGTGTGTGTTAGCTGGTAGAGCTGTGGTCATGAGGGATGGATGACCTCCTCGCGCAGGTTCATGTCTTAGATCTAAGGTGACATTTGAACTGGCAGAGTGAGTAGGTGGGTGGACAGAAGGTGATAAACAGGCAGGTCACACAAGTCTTGAGTGCACACGTAGGTGCACACTTCTGCCTACGCCTCCCACAACACACATCAGATGCATGCTGGGGAAAAGAAATGATCAATCAGCAGTAAGCAGCAGCACATGACATCCAGGGCTGTGCCTTGCTCCTGCCTCTCTGGGCTCTTCCACGTTATACTGCTGCTGCATACCAGCACACTGACCCAATTCTCTCTCACACACACACACACACAGACACACACAGCCTCGGTCCTACTGCCTCCACTCCAGCACTCCCCCAGAGAGGCAAGGGTGGAAGAAGTGGCAGAGACAAAGACAGAAACGGTGATGAGACTGGACGGAGAATAAAAGATGCGAGAGAAGTGAGCGGAGAGATGAGGAGAGAAGCTGGGAAAAGGGAGGGATGACGTGTGATTAGGAATAGCAAGCACACACATAAAGCTCAATAAGAGTCCCAACAGTGATGCGGCTGTACGTCTATTGATCACAGTGCAGTAGTTGGCTGCTGTAAGGGATCAACGATGCACGGTGGAGCCTTCTCTCAGGTCTAAACCGGAATTAAAACATTACACCTGAAGCGTGTAACAGTAAAAATCAGCCAGCAACAAAATGCTGTAAATTATAGCTGTAATTGAAAGGTATGTCTACTTCAGT
The DNA here is from genome assembly GCA_943593645.1 of Bovichtus variegatus. Lineage (NCBI taxonomy): Eukaryota > Metazoa > Chordata > Actinopteri > Perciformes > Bovichtidae > Bovichtus > Bovichtus variegatus. The sequence goes on along the minus strand of CALSCE010010776.1, from coordinate 7,747,670 downwards.
TGCTAGTTTGCAGGTTTTTAAAAGCAGGAAAAGATGCAAGTGGGATTCTCACTGTGAGAAAACGTCCTCAGCCCTGGTATGTGGTCATTAAAATAACATTAAAACTAGAGGATGAGCTGTTGTTTCGGAAATGTTTTTTAACTGCATGTGGTAGGAATGAGAGCAACTTGAGTGGGTCTTAAAAAGAAAAGGAATTTACTCCTGAAAAAAAAAAAAAAAAAAAAAAATCCCATCCCTGATTTAGGCTGGGAAATGAGAAGAACTATTTGTCCGAGCACATTAGCACATTACAACAAGAGGAGTGTTAAAGAAAGGTGGTCTTTCTGACAAGTGAAGGCGCTGGAGAAAGACAAGCTAGAGACTGTCTGCTCCGTCAGCGCCTTTGTGTCTCATCTCGACACCACTCGGGTAATGAGCTTTCTCAATGAGCTTCACACAGACAGTGGCATGAACACACACGCACACACACGGACCGACAGACACAGAGAGTTTTGTTCATGCAGCGTGGTCAGTCAGGGGACGTTGTGGGTCTTGTGACACCCATTAGGGAGAGGGTCACTGTGAGGGAGATGGGGACAAAAGAGACGCATACCGTGTCGGTTAGAGAGGATGCAGAGTGGAGGAGTGTGTGTCTGCTTTAACTTGAGCATCAAATGTTTCACACATGCCTTTTCAGCTATTTAAAAAGAGCACAAGCGAATGTACTTGCTGGCATGTGTGCTAACGTGGATAATAGAAAAAGAGCGTGAGTGTGACACAATATGGGACCCTGGCCCATGTCGCAGCGCGGGTGACACTTCAACTCCCCCTGTTTCTGACCTAAAAGCTGCACAGCCAATCAGCAGCCAGGATCCCAGGACCTTTACCATCGAGCTCTATACAAGTCATTCAAAAGGGATCTAATCCAGTGTTCCTCTAGTAATATGGTTGTATTCATTAAAGTTAAAATAGTAATACATTCTTACATATGAAACAATAATGATCACACGGCTTCCGCTAGATCCGACAATTGTGATTTATTTTATTACAAATCAGTCTTTATTTAGGGTGCAATTTTAAATTGTTTCACTATTTCCATCCACATTTTCAATTAAGGTGGTCAATTCAATATTTATATATATTACAGCTATTCCAAAATCTTGCAATTAATCAATCATTGCGAAAACAAAACCACTGATTTGCACAGAATCCAGGCCCACGGTCTCTAGTTGGACAAAAATCAAAGTGGTCAGTTCAGTGCTCTGACGTTTTCCAACGTTTCCTATTCATTTACAATAGAAATGTGTGTCCGTCGAAAAGTGGGATCAAATTAGGTTACAGGCGTTTTGGCAAATATATGATTTACCGATAAACTGTAAAACATCCGCCAAATGAAAACCACATTTGAGGGATTCTTGACAACAATGTTTGTTATGTGTACTTCAAATATAGATAGTGATTGACAGATACTGGATTATTAACACTGACGTCCAAATTAATCCAGTATCAGTCAGGCTCTAAACTGCTGGAAATGGCCTTGCTCTGTCACATGACTGAGGCTGGAGGCAGCCCCCCCCCTCCATGGCGTCACTGATTTTGACATGCAACCTGGAGAATCTTTCACTTGTTTGCAGACTGGATTAAGATTCCAGCACCAGCCTATTTCATAAAACCTATCATTTTAACAAACATTCAAAGCACCTCGCTGCTTTGATCGCTGATAACCACTGTCCTGAGGTAAGCACCAGTGTCGCCCAGATTTGTATGAGAGGTTCAGCTCCCTCCTCGGCAACAGCTCCCACCCCTTGTGCCCATCAGGCATAGCTAGCCCCCCTGAGGAGAGAGATTCTTGCCCTGAGGACAGGGGCGAGGCTGTCCCTTAAGGTTGGGGGACAAAACAAAGGAAGGACAGTGCTGGGAGAGAAGGAGCTGCTGAGCTACAGAAATATACTATAAGCTCCTCCTGAATTAGTTTGCTGGAGAAAATGTGTCTTTCGCATAAGACACCACTGGATGTGAGGTAAGGCTACAAGAAAAGTATGTTATGTGTAGCGTATGTGCACATAAAACATTATTATTTTTTTTAATATATATATATATATATATAATCTTTCCATTTCGTGCCTGTGTTTTGTGAGTGTTTAGCCACATGACCTTGCCGGTGATTATCAGCGAGTGCGTGCACCAAATAGACCCCGAGTCAATTCGCCATAGATTTTAACCAAACACTTGCATGCACATGAAACATAGGCACATGACGGTATGGAAATAGTGGTGGCACAGCCTTGGCACGTCCCATGGATGCATAGCAGACAGGGAGTCAGGTCAGCAGGGGCTCTGGCGCCTCAGGCCCGACTATATATGGCCATTCTGTAGAGCAGAGGGAATCTTCCTTGCACGCCACACACAATTTAAGGAATTATGTATTTTTCTATGTTATCATTACCCTCTCTCTTCTTTTAACTCCTATATCCATCAGCGTGAAGCACCTGAGATAATCTGCTGAGCCAGCTGGTCCAGTGCCAACTGATAAAGAGTGAAGGAGGGGGAGAATCTCTTGAGCAAGAGCAGTGCTTTCAAAGAGTGTGGATATAAATGCATTTTTTGAGATCAACCATGTGTGGCAAGCATATCGTATATAATGCACTCATGCTTCCAGCAAACAGTTATTTCTAAAAAAAAAATGTGGAGGTAATGACATACTAGTTTATAGCATAAAAGAATTTGGTTAAAACTCCCGTATAGGATGCAAAAAATTCTCTTTGCGGCCTAGTTTTCAGCACAAGCACACGACTGCAATACTTTTCAATATCACTTATGATAATAATACTGTACAACAACAACAATTTCCCTCGGGATAAATAAAGTTCAATCTTATCTTATCTGTACACATAAGTGTGTTCAATCTGTATATAGATCCGGGCTTACATTCCAATAATCCAGCTGGCCACAGCTAAATTAAGTGATTTAAAAAGGGGATTTTTAGCCATAACGTAATTTTCATTATGGCCGTCAGTCAAATTCTGCAGTGCTGTGTTTTCAGAAGTTGACTGTAATCTGGCACCTCTCCAGGGACAACGGCTGCCCTCTTGGCAGAGAGTACAGCTAGAGAGCCAGCAGCACAGCATGGCCACAAGAACCTTAACATGGCATTTCGGGTCTTACAGAACGGCTTGGTTCTTTATTTTTCTGGGTAAAGCTGCAAGTAGTGCAACACAGCAGAGATATAGAAATAGATTTTGGTGGATAGGTCTTAATCAGGTCTATGGCCCTGGCTTTATTAGAGGAATCTATGTTTTTCTACTAACCTCTCTTTCTAAAATTGAGTGAAGACTACAAATCTGACGAGGCATTCAAAGCCAGGTCCAAGAGGCAGGGAAATGTACCATTACACTACCTCTGTGTGGGGATTTGTCCTTTTTAAAAACAGACAGCAATGCACCAAAAACTGATCGGAGCGCAATTCAGCAAAAAGCTTGCAAAACAAATATTCTCATAGCACAAATTAAATGCAAAAACTGAACCTTATGCACCTGACATTTGTTGTGAAAACCAACTTTAAAATTCAACATTTAATAAAAATCAGACAGACTACTCCCTATAGTCCGCCTTAAATAACAAACAAAAAAAAAAAAGCAAAAAGGGAAAAATGTTTCAAAGGAATCAAAAGTCACCACAAATCAAAGAGTCAAGAAGCTTGGTCACATTGTGTGATCTAAAAGGGCCTTGCAATCTGTGACCAAGTGCTTGACAAAGCAGAAAAGGCCTCAGAGGGAGAAGAAACTCCACCCCGTTTTCAGTTGGGGGGCTGTTGTGATTATTCAGTCGGTTGGCGTTTGAAACCCTGCAGACAAACTCCTCCTTTCTGTGGATCTTAACTGTCGGACGGACTGAGAGACCCAAAGAGCGAGGAGACAAACTCAGCTTTGTGAGAGTGCTGGGCAGCTTCTGTCTGGAACTGGACAGCTGCTCTTCTACCAGTTGCAGTTGCAGCCCCCCCCCCACACACACCACCACAGGCCACATGCTCATTCAACTGGTTAACATGACAGTCAATGCAGTGACCGACAGCTGATCGAAAGGAGGCTACTCCTGCATTAGGCTACAGTAAGCTATGACTTTGCTATAGTCAGTTTGGCTTATCTCATGCAGACTGTTACGACCATGTCTTTGTGTTAACTGCAGGCTAATCTGACAGCCCTCTCTTTTACAAGCTCCATTCCCACACAGCAGCACTCGCAAATAGAATTAGCACTGGACAGTGAATGGAGCGAGAGATTAAAGGGACAAAAAGAGGGAGAAGCAGTAATTCTCTGTCCCATACGCCCCGGCTCAAAACCATCTGGTGGCAAGATAGCATGCAAGCATCACACTTCCTCATGACAATCATCCGCTCCTTCTCCCCACACTGCACAGGGCTCATTACAGGTGTGGCGATCATATGAGCACACATGTGTTCGCTCTGTGAAACGAGGCAGGGGGAGGGAGGGGGATCCTGGAAGTTCACTGCGCGAGGGGATTGAATGCAGGTCACTGGAGCACTGTGGGCTGTCAGAATTAAATACTCAGCTAAGCTTGCTGCTTAGTGCACAAGCAAATTCATGTTTTTTTTTTTTTGCCTAGCCTGCTTCTACTAGCCTATTAACAGTCTGTGCCGTGCTTAGCAAACTAGATGTCTGCTTTGCATATAGGCATGTGGTTAAATGTCATCCAACAGTGTAGCAGTGGGGAACAAAATGGAGCCTCCTGACTTTCTAGCTGCAGCAATAACAACACAAGGAGGCCCTTTGCAACATTAGGCTAGGACAGATGTGTCTCCAATCCAAGGCCATCCCTCCATCAAACACGTCGACCGCATCCTTGACTTCTACGCGAGCGGCCGTCGTCTCTCTCGCCCTCATTGGCAATGTCTTTCAACAGCCGCAATGTTAATTTCCAACAGAGAAATGTGACACCAAGAGCAGATGGCCCGGAGAGTGGGATTCCCATCCACTGAAGTGGAAAAGTCCTGATTTAAACAGGATATGAAATTTGGTTTTGTGTAAAAAAAAATAAATAAAATCTAAATGGATGAGCTGCAGACAGAGACTCGAGGCCAGCAGGATTAGTGTTATGACAGATATTGTTTCTCCATCCTTGCCTCCTCACCTACTTTTCAGTAAGGCAGGTGATGTAAGATAGATGATGCATCAGACTGTAGACTGTCTGATTCACTCTTTACACACACCTCCCTGCTGAACAATTAACTATGATCACACTGATAACCAAACACAGAACCATCACCAGAAACTCTAACAGTACGTCTCCTTTAAATCATCCATGATGTGGTCCGATAGCAACATCTGCAAAATGTGATTTTTTTTTTTTTTTTTTTTACTGTCATTTATATTTTTTCTTCCCAGGTTTGATAATAGAAATAAAAAAAAAACATTGGATATTATAGCATTCACAGTGAAAACAGGACAGGCCAAGCTCTGCGCCTCCAACCAACCTTGTATACTTGTCCATAGGTGCCATTTCCAACTACCTCCACCAATTCAAATATCCCAGCTGGATCCTGAAAAGAAAAAGACAGAAAGGCGATTCAGTTCAAATAAATAGCAATGCTGATATTTTGTCTTTTATACACAACATTGTCCAGTGTGAGCCAGCTGTTGCGCCCTGGTCTACCCTACATGCCAAATGCATCTCGAACAAAGGAAAAGCAGACACTGGCAACACCTCGCTATGGCTCAGCGGTCATTTTTAATACTTCAGCTCTAACGAGAAAGGACATTTGAGAATGTGTTCAAACTTGCTAGTGTTCCGCAGACTGAGGGACGTGCGTTTTATCGAGCAACGTGAAATAAGAGAGCAAAACAAGAAAAAAAACATAGGCTCGGTTCGGCAGCACTCACCCGCAATGAAGCCAAGTCTATGTCTACCAGACTTTTAGCCGGAGAGTCGTTCGCCATCTTTCAAATAAAAGCCGAGCTTTCCTTTGCTTTTACAAAAATAATAGCTGCTGTATCATTTGCGGGGACTTCGGCGGATATATCAAATAAAGGCCGTCCTGTATTCCGCTCTGTGGGATCCGCTCCTTAGCAGTAAATGCTGGGATCTCGCTACTCCATGTTGAGGTGGCAGCAGCGGGCTCCCTGTCCGCTCTCTGCCTGCTCGTGCCACTGGTGTCAAGCCAGGCTGAAAACATGGACTTCCGCCTAAGAGTTTCAAAGTAAAAGCCACACTGTTTTTGACTGAGGACACTGAGATACACAGAATTATTTTTTTTTTAAGTGAATTAAAAAAATATAATGTTGTTTAAAATAGTTTTCATCTTGTATTCAGATTAAATATATTATATTAGTTGCAGTTTATTCACTTTGAACTTTTGTTAATTTTTTTTTTTAATTCAGATATATTGTACATATTTCTATAGTATTTTATCGTATTTTTCTTCCATTCTATATTTATTTCTTGCATATATTTTCAATAGTATTTTTTTATATTCCTGTTACAATTTCTTAATATTTTATTCTATAATAATGTGTCTTGATTTTTACAATATATATATTACATGTAATTATTACTATGTTTATGTTATGCACCAAGTCACCAAAGCAAATTCCTTGTTTGTTTGAGCAATGTTAGAGGGAGTCTGAGATCCAAGATGGTCATTGCCTACGACTCTGTCTCTTTAATAATTGTTGTGCACATGACAATGAATAACTTGAAACTTCATAGGCCTTTGCATGGCCATGTGTCTTAGTTTAATCTATAATAAAGCATAATAATTAATTTGTTGATTATGTTTAGTATGACACATCTGAATCTATCAATTAATCAGTCATAAATTAGTTATTAGAGCTCTCAAATAAATGTAGTACAGTAAAAAGGAGCAATATCTTCTCCTGAAATGAGTAGTTAAAAGTAGCATATGGAAACAAACAAATCAAATACAATTACTTAAAAAATTTACTTAAGTACAATACTTAAATGCAGGAGTACATTACTTACATGAAGTAATGTAGTAACTCTCTACTACTGACGTTAACATGGCAATTTGCTGGCTCAGGTCAAAAATAGCAGATTTGAATGAATAAGCAAAACCAAATTACCTATAAAATGAATGAAGATATTTATCATAAATCAACAACACTCATACAATTAATAATAATCTGCCCCTGGTAGAGATTATATCATAGTGTTTTGAGTGTTATTTTGAGTGCATGCGGGTCAAACATTTCTTCAAACTATCGTTTTATGTTGAAAGCAAAACTGGCTCATTTCCGCTTTTGTCCTGCCTGCTTCTGCCTGACTTGACGCAGCTTTGATTGAGAACCGCACAAACACAGGAAGCCGGTCGGCTTCACACAGAAAGAAAAGGGCTGGGCCTCAATACATCAAGCATGGATACCGAGATATCCACACATACTCACCTTACCACGTTTATACCTGCATGTTAGTATATTAACAGTGCGCACGAGCTGCGGGGCAGGTGAGATAAATAGAGGCAGACAGGGGCGGACCCCCCACCGCACAGCATCCTTATGGACATGCGCACGTCCGAGTGTCAATATTGGTAATCATGGGTGTGGCAAGTGAGCAATCTGAGGAGTGATGCTGTGCTGGGTATGTTAGCGCAGTGGTTCCCAAAGCAGCATTGGGAACACATAACAATATTTCATTTCATCATTCCTCTAGCCAAATGTATAATACTGATGATATGTTTCACTACCTTCTGCAAATAGTGATGTAATGTATGGTAACTACTATATAATAGTATTTTATCACATCATGTTTCTAATTTGACTGTTTTGTCAGTGGGGTTTTGCAGGCTCACTCTCTGGGATAATTCCTAATAATTACCCTCTTGATAATGTGACATTTGATAGAGCTCAGCCCAAGCTGAGTTGTAGCTTCAGCTTCCCATCACACCAAATCAATATGTAGGATATTGAACTCTTAAAGGCCCGTCGGTAGAGCACCCAAAGGTGCTACTTCTAAAGACCACAGTGACCTCATTGATCTAGGTACACTTCTGTTCCTCCTGTACTCTCAAGGCACGATATAGCTGAATGTACTTTGAGCACATCGGTACTCCCCAGCATGGATCTTTGCTAAATATACCTATATAAGAGGGATTGTGTTAATAGGGTCGTGTTAAGTCCACTGCAGAGAGGAAAAATGTTCAGCTGCAATGTCCCACTTATTTATCTCAAAATCCGCAATGACACTTGCAAACAGAAAAAGATAAGCTTTTGGTTAAACAAACTTAACATTTAAACGACAGGGCGGGAGAACCAGTCTGACGGGATGAGAGAGGTAACCTGGCAGTGGGAAGACACACACACACACGATTATGCAAGCACAAAGCCTTGACTTAAGACACTTAACTAACGCTTAAGCAGTGTGAATCTACTTAAATCCATCTGTCATAAGGTACGTTTGCACAAATGATATTGATAATGTAAGTACTGCTCCACCCTGCACTGTCTTGAGGTGTTTGTTGCGGACATATGGCTCTGAAGTCTTTGTTGTGCCCTTATTCCTACAGTTCAAATGTCTATCAACAACCCTCCGTGATGACATTTGGTCCAAGGGGTCAACAGGGTTTGTGGCTTTTTAACTAAAAACCTAAAAAAAGATGTAAGTTTACTGCCACCTTGTGGATATTTGATATTATTGCAGCAACAGGACCACACACATACACACACAAAACATGTCTTTTCTCCCATAAGAAGGAACAGCACATCATTTCACATGGAACTTTATTACTAACTAGTGTTGTCTTTGTATTATGAGCGCCTGTCCAAAAGGTCACCATGTGGTTGCAGGGAGGCAGTGTGTCTTACAATTTAGACACTGTGGGTGTCAGGTTAATAATATTATAAATAGTAACATGTAATACAAATGTTGAGTTGCAAGTCATGTTAAGAACATTTACACAGTACATTTCTGATAGAAAAACGATCCTTTAAAATCCAGTTCCAGTTGCCTTCAATGTCCCAGTGAATCAGTCAAAAGCATTTAATAACTTTCGTCAGTTTCAGTAAAGGCAGAACAACCAGAACAATAGCTTCAGTGTGGATCAAGGCGGGACCGTGGTCTTCTCGTTTCATGATATATGGAGAGTCCTTTACTGTCTTACAAGGCATTAATATGACTTGCATGAAGCAAAAAAAACAATGGTAAAAAATATAAAAAGTTAACACTGACTTTCAGCTCTTAAAAACAAATGAAAAATATCGACCAGTAAGTTCGAAATATATTCTTCCCGTTGACTCAACTTACTTTACTTTAATGTTAGCATCCCTGATACAGACGGTCTTCCCCTGTGTCTAGCATGATAGCAAGAAGTACAGAAAAGACACGGCATGTCAAAACGCAGAGCACTGTCCAGAGCTCTCCTTGACAAGATGAGTCATGGAAACCGGTGAACCATACAGTGCAGTATAATAGCTACATTACAGGGTAACGGGCCTGTATCCCTGGCACTACAGAGTACACCTCTTTGAAATACAAGGATAAATCATTCATGAGCATTAAATATTAGATAGCATTTGTTCTGTACCTGTATATGATCTTTATATTTGCTGTTCCACCTGACACCAAACGATAAGCTCTGCAGCTTTTATCACTGCTGAAGCTCGTTGGGTGACTGCGTTGCCTGTACTCACACCGCAGCTTTTGCCAGTCAGTCAATGCAAACGGCAAAGTCAGTTATTCCTAAAATAAAATCATTAGTGTGCCATCCACCTTTTAGGTGTGCCAGTCATGTGGCACACAGTCCGCTACAATACACCTCTGTCTGAGTAAACCAAAGATGCTGAGAGGATTTTATATGAAAACATGTCTTTTAGACAGTGTTGAGCATTTTAGTTCAGTAGAAAGTCTGGGCTTGGGTAACCAAATAGGTTGAAGTCACCCTGGTAACGTGCGTAGAGACGCCTGATGTCCCGCTTGCTGATGCCTGAGAAGTAGTGCTCCACCTTGGTCCTGTTGTAGCGGGTGATGCCAGGAGGAATGGCCGGGTAGGACACCAGATGGTCGATGCCTGCTGCTTTGAGGATGTGCGGGACGTCTTGCTCCAGTGTCTCATGGTGGCCCACCACATTGTAGTGTATTTCACACGGCGCGCACAACTCTGCGTAAGTCACCCAGTGAATAATGTGCTCGCTGAACTGCCTGTCCATGCGGTAGCGGCCTTCCACGTCGCCCAAATAACGGACAAAGTCCTCAAAGTGCAGGCCGGAGGCGGCGAGCTCGCTGTCGCGGTGGCTCTTGCGGTACTTACGGATGATGGCTGGGGCGATGTCATGCTTGTACCAAGGCTCAAAGCGTGGGTTCTTCACAAACTTGTCCTTGAATGCAGAAATCAGGCGCTCAAAGGGGTCTCTCACGATGAAAAACTTAAAGTAAGTGTTTAATCTGTAGAGGCACATACAGGTTTATGAGAAAATGGCTGTGAAGGATGACATTTGTATTGATTGTTTGGTCTCTGCATTCTTTTGGACTATCGTAAACACTTGGCTACTGAAAGTTCAAATTTTACTCCACTCAGTAGATTACCATTGTTTGGTTTTTTTGGCTGTTGACGCTTAATGATGCAAATCTACTAGCCACTTGCATATTTTACCGGCATTTGGCTGGTAAATAGTGCTAATCGTGTGCCCTGTGTTGTGTGTATTATGTGTGTATGAGTTAGAGAGAAAGAGAATGTCAGTATTTTCCTTAAAAGTTTTAATATTTACCATATGAAATAAAAAATAGCCTATTGCTTGAATAGTGTAGATCTTGTTGTATTACATATTACATGTAGTTTCACATTGATGTGGCCAAAGAAAAAGTCAATTATCAACCCTGCTTACGAAGGATCACATAGTGGCATCAACTAAACTCTCTAAGCAATAAGCACTCGCACACCCTGCTACATTTATCACAGTCACTCTTAACTAACCTGTGAGTAACTTCCTGCGGGGAGAGTGATGAGAGGCGGGGCAGGCCGTTCTTCTCATGGTCATGAACAAGGTTTTCTGGGATCTCCTCCACAGTGGGGAACGCTCCTGTCAGTGTCATTAACACAAGTCATCAGCTGACCGACCTCGAGTCACAGCAACATGCTTTACAAACAGTTTCATTTTGTGCCCACTCACTCACAAAACCACAAATGGTATTCATCAGCCATTCCTTATCATTATACTACACATTGTTATGACCTTCAACCAACCCGTACTTACCATTGAGCACAATGAGGACCTTCTTCCATTGTGTGTTGCCCACTTTAGGAGTCTGGCAAAACAAGATCTTGCGTTTGTCGCAGACAAAGATGCGGTCCAGGACAAACTTGCGGATGGAGACGTGAGTCAAATTCCTGAGGCTGCTGTTCTTACATACAGATGAGAGCAACTCGATTCGCCTCTCAATGACTGACTGCCAATCTGTCACTGTGGGTACTCCTGAGGACTGAGACACACAAAACACTCATGTGACCGATAGCCTTGTTTTTAATATGATGGTCTTATTGCAGAGAAGAAACAAAAGAGCATGAGGCCATAACTGCGTTGCTTTTCATTTATTGCAAGCAAACACAAGGATTACGTCCATGATGCTCTTTGATAACGTAGTAATACTGGACCAAAAATAAAACTGTTGCGTTCAACTGTAATTAAAGGACCCCTACTCTCCCCCTCGCTGTTACAAACAAAACTAATGATCAACAGGTCTGCAGGGGATTTTATTACCCCCCCCAAACACACACACACACATGCCCACAAATACCAACAGTGACATAGTGACAGGCATACAACTCAAACACATCCCTTTCCCCTACATCTTTGGTCACCTGATCGGATGGCTGTGGAAATGGTTTCTCTGGGTTGGAAACAGGTGCTGGTTTAACCACCTTGGTGCCTGGCACTGTCCAACTCTGACCGCCCACTCTCTCTCCATAGTCTGAAAATACATATTAGAATGGGCTGATCACATTTACCCCTATAGCTGGCTGTAACCATGTACATGAGACACAGCAACTCACCATCTACAGCTCTGAAGCTGATGAACTTGCTGAAAAACATGAGGATGAGCAGCACCCAGCCGCAAGCCCCAAGGAGCAGCCAGTGGTGCCGCATCGCTTCGCCCATCAGCCGCCGGTCATGGAAACAGTGGCCGCGCTCCCCCTGCACGCACAGACAGCTAGCTGAAGACTGTACTCAACAAGCTAGCTGTTAGCTTAAATATCTGTTGCCAACACTATTTTGTGAAACTAACGTGTTGATAGGAAACGAACCATATCGCTGTCAATAACATACAGAGCACCAGAGCAGCCCTGCGTCTTACCTTCTTATTGAGTTACAACTTCTCCGCCGCACAACCTCTGGAGAAAATGTTGGACGATGCCATCGCTTCTCTTTGCAGAGTGATGCCCATGGATGTATAAAGACAACGGTGATGCCCCCCCTACAAAAAAAAAATGCCCTCAGGAAGTGCGCCAGGCGTTGAAGCTAATTTTCATAGCGGCCAAACCGTGAAATTACAACTTCCGTGTCAGTCACGTGACGCCATGGGGCAAGAGGCGGCTGTCAATTAGTATATAATTATTTTTTTTTAGGTAAATCACATGCCAGTATGAACACTTGAATGTCGCTTATTTAAATCAATAGGTTCCTAAAGTTGTAAAATGCAATAATAGCCGAGTCCAGTTACTTTTCCTCCTTCATCCAGGTGACGGGGCAGCTGGAAGGCGGGGTTTAAGGAAAACGCAAGTGCGCATGCGCAATGGGCCCATGGATGCGGAAGATCCGGGAAATGTTATAGTCTGAAGTCGAGCCATTTTGGCTTCATGCGCCACTGAGCAACTTCTTTTTCACAACATCCGACTGCTTACAAACAAGCAGCGCCCACTAGCGACAACATAGCAGCGCCGCACGTTTACTGCCGACAGCCACTTCATCAGTTTTCAGTTTAATATGTGAACTTAATCGAGTGTAATATAGTGATGCCATCTAAAGACAACCCATGAAGCTGTTTTATGCAGTGAAACAGGATACTTAAGACATGATTTTATTTGTATGTACTTCCAGATGCATGGTCTACAAATAAAACCAATTCATATTACATTTCAAATGAATTATGTACAGTGCAGTTTGTAGATTGCACTGTTCAAAGCAGTAGCACTGGTCTTTTCGCTTGAATAATGCGGTTAAAAACAATAATTATCAGCATTCCTTTTATTTGTAACAATGACAACCAGACAATCAAATCAACAGCCAGCATATCCTGTTATAATTTGAGTAAGATTCTGATACACCTGAATGAGTCTATGACTAAATTGTCAGACCTGGCTAAGCACTTTTTGCTAGCATCTCATTTGCATTATAAAAAAAGCACCCACAAGGATCAACTTTGTGATCAAGGATCATACCATAGATTGTATAAAATGCCAAAACAGGACAATCACTGCTCAAATGATATACTAAAATTAGATATCACATTATTGCAGAAAGGAACAAAGTTTGAAACAACTCTGTTCACCATGAAAAGCTAGGAGCAGTCTTCTCAACAAGCATGTCATTATAAACAATTTGCTTTCAGGGTATGGGATTAAGTTCTAATTGACATTTATAAGCAATTTGTAAGGTTGAGGACAGTATTTCCGTATACATTTCTCTGCAATTATTATAACTCTTAATCCAAATCTAAGAAATGCCCCAAATATGACAGCTAAGTGCAGACACAGAAATGAATACACAAGACAAGATGTCCTCTTATTTTCATTTATTCGACTCGTAGAGTTTAGTTTTCATCAACATTGACTGTCTGCAGACCTGTTGGAGAAAAAAAAAAGGGGGGGGGGGGGGGGGGGGAATTAATGAAAAGTCTTTGTTGCTTCAGTAGGTGAATGACAAAGTCAGTCAGCAGCATATTTACCTTTGCATGTTGTGACGGGAACGTATGTGACCAGGGTGTACAGCTTGTTGGGAGAGTCCTCGTCCTCATTACGCTTCCTGGAAAGTCGTACGCGCATCCTGTACGGCACGTTCCTGCACAACACACACATCACGATGGTTAATATCTTCATTAAATACAACAGCAGATGAGTCATGGCTCCAATTTAATGCAAGTTTGCGTGTCAAAACATTTCTATTTAGTGTAAAATGACCTAACAAGATGTCAAACTTCTTTTAAAGTCCACATTCATTGCAGGCTGGTATAATGTGCTTTGAGCACTGCCAAACGTTTAAGGCTTTGTGTCATGCAAGAATTATTTTGTTTTAACAACGGCAATTTGCCACAAATTGCGAACACCCTGCCCCACTTTACATAAGCCCCCGATCAGATGCTGAGAAATTCAGGGTAAGCCAAAAAACTTCAGTAGGATATCCAATATATGCAGAGTAATCTGGGAGTGCAGTGTTTTCCCCTCATATCTTGTAGTCCGATATTGAATCAGAAAACAGTGACTACAACACCTCACTCATAAAATTAAAAGGATTTATCACAAAGTCCTGCAAACATCCTCATTAAGCACAGCATTGAGAGTATGTTGATTTTCTACACATCCGTCGTGTTCGTACAAAAGGGAGAGCGATCTCAACATTTAAGAATCGTGACTGTCACAAGATTGATTTTGTGAAATTGAATTGCCCCTTACTGGCAAGTGTGTCCATAGAATAAACAGTTGAGACACTTATGCAGCATTTCGTATTACAATGACATAAATTCTGAGAATACAGTTGCAAATGTTTCTCAGGTTTCTTTTTTTTTGCATTGTGAACTGTGTCACACTTCTCAAATTCAAGCTAGTGGTAGTTGCAAATTGACAAGTTAAAATGATGACTGTCAAACAAAAATGCACCTTATCCTATATTATGTCGTCTTTCACTGCACCACAAAGTAGCAAAAGCAGGGCAGTGTGCAGTGAGAGTAGTTTTCAGTCATCACTTCCATAATAATTATTATTTTTTTAAGTTTAACTAACATAAATTGACACAGATTGCTGCGACTTCAACAAAACACCACTTAGCCTAAATTGGCAGTGCAATTTTGCTCAGATAGGAGTATTAACAATGTATAATCTCACCTAACACCCTTGCTCCACACTGCCTTGTTGAGGCGAGTGTCAATGCGGACATCAGGAGTTCCCATCTCCTTCATTGCGAACTTGCGGATCTCCTTGATGGCGCGGGGAGCCCTTTTCTTGAAACCCCTGCAATGGGAAGACATCATTAATCCCTGAAAATTAATTGATTCCAATACAGACATTTATCAAACATGCTGGTATCGGTTCCTCCTATATACTTTTTTTTTTTTTTTAAATTGTTGTTAGTTCATTGCATCCAAATACTCAAAAAAAAAAACTGTCTTAAAAAAAAGACAGTTTTTAGCACAGTACTTAGCATGGCATCCCATAAACAGCCAAATGTTACAAACATAATGTAGTCCCAGTCCTAAAGCACACACAACACTCAAACAAACACTCATTAACACACTAAAATATTACTACATCACTCACTCACACTCACACACACACACACACACACACACAATGGCTTAGAGTTTTCATAATAAGGGGTGCAGTACTCACACTCCATGGATGCGCTTGTGGACGTTGATGGTGTACTCTCTGGTCACCACCTCGTTGATGGCTGAACGCCCCTTCTTTTTCTCTCCTTTCTTAGTTGGGGCCATCTAAAAACATACATATATTACTGCTTGAGCCTGTGAATGTTTTTGTTAAGTGTTAACGTCACATACACATAAGAAGTTAGGAAAAACAGCAGCACCCTCTTAACTAATATTAGTTTGGTTGTAGACGTAAACCTGGCAGCTCCAATACAGAATTGTTTCCAAAGTTAGCATAAAGCTAGCATGTTCTAATGTTATTGCTTAACGCAAGCTAACCTGCAGGCTATAGGGTAAGAACAATAGCACTTGTGTTATAATAGCAACCTAAACTAGTACCAGTACTTTACGTTACAAACTATATAACGTTAACACGATTTCTAACTCAAAGAAAATGGGCACTAGTCAGCCAGGAACATTGACGGTACTCGGTTGAATCAATGCCGTACCGTTCAGCGTTTTTAAATGTCTTATAATACGTTAGACGACATCAAAAACCTCATATAGAGCACAGCGCAACACTATTGTGTATATTTACAAGACGTGCACGGCCAATTGTGCCTTTAATATCGCAGGATGGTCATAGATTGTAGAATTATAATTTCCCGAAAAAAATACTCACTTCAGCTCGTAGATGAGGCGGAAGTCGGAAGGACGGACTTAAAGCAGGGGATTGTGGGTAAAGGAAACCGGTCCGTTTTATGTGTTGTTCGTCTACTACAAATGCACGAGTAAAGGTTCCGAGGACAGACGTTGCCAGTATGTGAAGTTAAAAAAATAAAAAATTAACACATCCAAAGAACTGGATATTTCATAAAATTGAAATATAATTTTACCTTTTAGAAGATTGTAAGAGAATGGAGATAAGGAAATGTACATTTTTGCATTACCAGACTACTTAAATATGCATTGAAACAGAAACAAATGTCGTAAGGATAGTATTTATGTTCTAGGTCTTCTGCTTATTTCAGTTTATTTTGTTTGGGGACAAGTATATTATGCAGTAATGATTTCTTTTGAACAAGAATGTCAGCTGCCCAATGTGTGGTATCGATTTTGAATAAGGTAATCACCTGGAAAATGGCCATTGCAATTATATGACACAAAAATAATGAATTGTTCAAGGCTTTGGTCCAGTTTAAGATGAAGAATGGGACGCTGAAGTTCATCCATTCACAATATAATCTTTTATTTTGTTGTGTAGGGTTATGAGGTCTTCAACCAGCTATGGGACACCTAGTGTCTTCATCACCGGTATCAAATCTAAATGCATGGAAGCTGCAATTTAAACACCATTGTATAACTAATAAAATTGCACATTTCCTTAATAAAAAATAGTGTCAAAATTTAGAAAAAAAACAACCCTAAAGTGGTTGAAATTATGTCAAACTTAGCACTTACCTCAAAATGCAAAAGCTTGCATCTAGTGGCTTTGCTTTCCTCATAGCTCATTGTCACAATTTCAGGTCCCCTGTTGTCCTTATTTTGCAAAATGTCATTACAATGTAAAAGTGAAAATACTACATTTATTTTACAGTAAAAATAAAATAAAAAATACAGCATTAAACCAGATTTCATTACTTGCACATCTCAAAATGGACCTTACCTTAGACAAAATAAATATGTAGTAGGAAAAGTGTTTTCCAACACGACAGAGTTGTAGTCAGACTCAAAATGAGTGGACCACATCAGAGGCCAATCTCTTCGAGTTTGTAATGTCACTTCGAGGCACAGTTGCATGGCCGGGAGGTGTCACGTTGAATCCAGGGCTCTAAGATAAAAGCCTTTTTCCATTTTTATTATGTTCTTTAAGCTGTTCAGTGCAATTCTGACGCTGGTTTGTCCATTGAATTTGTGTCCAAACACTCACAGCATGCACAACCTGCTCTTTTGAAGTTCCACTAAGAGTGTTGACACAACCACATCCCAAGAGGTTCAGTTTATCCACCTGTACAAGTCTTTATTGTGACTCTGGATGATCAATCACTGGAACACAGAAATGCAATGCAAAGTCCAAATTAATTATCCTTTGTCTTTTTCTTTTTTTTTTTTAATCTAAGCAGTCTAGTGTCTTTTCCTATTGGGAACATTTTGGCTCCTTTTTTTGGATGGTGTGGGCTGGTGAACTTTAAGAGGAGGAATTCCACATGGCAGTGTTGGAGATCTGGTACTCTGCAGTTTATAGTGTGCTCTGCACTCACTTCAGTTCATTTCAGGTAGACATTGCCAAACCATTCAAAACATACATCAAGCTAAAAGCAATAATGTTTAACAGTTAAAACAAATTACATTCAATGAAGGAATAGTTTGGCAGTGCTTTCAAGTCCCTGCAGGAAGTTTCAGTGTTCTCGGTCAGTAACACTCTGCAGCAAATGCTTTTCATTTGCTCTGCAGACAGTTTGTAATATGATGTAAACAAATATTAAGAACATCAAGTGTCACATTATTTGAAGGCTGAACAGTCATGTTATACAAAGCAGAAGACCCGTTACAAAAATCCACATCTAACCATTTAATGCAGTCATCGTAACCAATGCACAATGTACGAAAACAAAACAGTCTTTTGAACTTGGTTAGGCCGGTGAAACTGACAATTAAAAAGCTGCTCTAAAACATTGTAATGGACAAAAAAAACAAAACATGAAGTCATTTCAGGTGCATTTCATGCTTCTCATACATGGTTCATTACACACTTCCATAGGCTAGAATGTCCAGTAGTCTATGGCACAGCCCTTCATCCAAAACGTGTAAAGCTTAACTGAGTAAGATTCACAATTTTGCAGTTTTCCTTTATTTCCTCTCATGACTATGTATGAAATGAAATGGGACAGAGTCAAGGAAAGTTAGATGTCTTCACTTTCATGTGTTTGACAAAACAAACCCTTTTTTTTTTTTTCAGGACACGCACACCTCAGGCTGTGCTGTGCTGAGCTTACTATCACCAGCTGGAACGACCTCGGCTGCTGGTGCCGACCCAACGTCGGCTCTTTCTGGGGCCGAGGACTGGCCGGCCATGGTCCTTCTGAAGAGACGCATGCTCATCTGCAGCAGCTCGTTGTCTACCACGGGCGTAGTGGGGTACTGCTTGGTTAGGCCCTGAAGATGGAGAAGATTTAAAAACACATCTGTCTTAATGTAAGGTCAGCATATGTAAATGACGGCCAGAGAAACTGGTGAGAATATAGCCGAGATCGACACAAAGTAACTGCAGTATCAAATTATTTGTCCTGTCAGTGATCGCACGACATCTACCTTGTCATTTTTTAAAAGCTGCCGGCGGATGGCGAAGTCCCTGCGGGCACACAGGGCCTTGCAGCAGGGCCCGAGGTTTCTCAGTAAACCTGCCCTCTCCACCCGCCTGTTCAGGGCTGCCATATTCAGGGCCCCCAGGTCATGCTCAAACAGCTTGTCAGCATCTGGCAGGACAGAGTTGACAACGCTTTAGACGAATGCATCACACAAATCTCAATAAAACTAAACAGAATTCTAGATAAAGACGAATGCCAACTGTACAATAACGTCTGTTATTCTAATCTCCAGTATAAATTGTGATCAAAATGACTAGTTTTGCCAATTTAAATAATCAAATTTGTTACCAATTTAAAACAAATTAAGCTTAAGAACAGTATAAATAACAAGGATTTATTTTAATGCTGAAAATGTAAAAACTCTCACCTTTGGGGTCATCCAGCTCAGACTTGCACACCTCTCTGACTTGCTCTAGGAGCTCCGGCCCAGCGAGTCGCTTAGAAATGCCCGCCCTAAGAAGCACGGCCCCTGGGGTGAACCGGAGCAGCGCTGCCCCTGCTGCCCGGGGTTCTGGCTTCTGTTTGGGCATCAGGCTGGACCAGTCCACATCAATGACATCCAGAGGACCTGTCAACACAGGGCATTGGGGAGGTTCATTTAAAAAAGAAACATCGGAGTAGTATTTTAACAATTTTAAAATAAAAAATGTGTTTCTGATTAAATGATGAATCTGAGATTTGTTTAAATGATGAATCTGAGATTTGTTTAAATGATGAATCTGATATTTGTTTAAATGATGAATCTGAGATTTGTTTAAATAGTTCTGTAATGAAACCAATCGATCACTCAAGCACAAGTAAAAAAAAAAAATTATTTTCCAATTAAAAAGATCAGAAATTAATTTCCACATAGATTTTTTCCATTAAAAAAAAAAAAAGGTTTTTCCTGGTACCTGTAATTTTCTCCTCGTCTTGCTGATCCTCTTTTTTCTGGCTGTCAGCCAGAATTTCATCCAGCTCATCATCACTGATTGGTTCATACTCCTCTCCCACAGATGCGACTGACTGGCCATCGTCTTCTTTTCCATCATCGTCTCCTGAGAACACAGCACACAAAAGATGTCTTTAAATCCATCTTGGAAATTTGGCAAGAAAGTGACATCGTGTTTTGATTTTTAAAATCTTCTTACCATCGATGCTGTCCGTCTTCTCCAGCTCCCGTTGCTCTCCCATGAGATGGTGACTGTTGCTCGGTTTCTCCGGCTCTGGAGGGCTGAAGGCTTCTCTTGGCAGCAGAGGCTCATACTCGCTCCTCTCCTGTCTTATCATGTCCCCTCGCAGGTCTCCTCTCATATCACCCCTCAGGTCTCCTCGTCCTGGCCCCCTGGGGTCCCCGTGGGGCGGTAGGTCCATCATCATCATCCTCTCCCTCTCGCCGCCTCTGTCACCCCGGCTGTCTCTCTCCCGCTCCCTCTCTCGCTCTCTTTCCCGCTCCCGTTCATGCTGCTGGATGAGTCCTTCAGGGAGTAAGCGTTCCCTGTCCCTGATATCCCGCTCCCTCAGGAGAGGCTCCCGGCCAGGACGTATCAGCAGGGGCTCCCGTCCCCTGCTCGGCCAGTCCCGAGGTTCAGGCTCCCAGTCTCTTGGTTGCTGTAGGGGCTGTTGGAGAAGCAGGGGCGGCTGCTGCTGCTGCTGCTGTTGTTGTTGCTGCTGTTGCTGCTGCTGCTGTTGTTGTTGTTGCTGCTGAGGCCGGAGCTCCTTTCGTTCCCGCTCAAACGGCTCCCTGTCTCTCTCCCGTTCTCGACTGTCGTAGGAGCCGGCGCGGGACCTGGACGTGGCCTGCCTCTCGGAGTCAGGAGAACTGCGCCTGGAGCTGTGGCTGTGGGAATCCTGGCGGTCTGTAACACAATAGAGACAGATATAAGTTAGGCAGAGTTCAGTGTTTTAATAAAGCATCATCCTGGCAGAGTTTACAAAAAGTTTATGGTTTAATGTTAATAGATTTTCAGCAACGTAGTGTCAAGATGCAAGTGTTAATCTACCTGAGGAGGTGCTGCGGCTGGGCTCTCCTCTCCTCAACTGGTCAATTCGAGACTTCCTCTCGGCCCCTGGAGGCTCGTTCACGACCGGCCTCTCCCGTTCTCTCTCTCTTTCCCTCTCTCGTTCTCGGTCCCGAGAGTTGGTGCCCTGCAGCCTTCCCCGGCGGGGTCGTGTACCTTGCGGGTCTTCTCTATGGGCTGACTCGTTGGAGGGTGACCGCAGGCGTCTGGATGATGTGCGGCTCTGGTTGCTTCCCATGCTGCTGCTGCGCGTCTGCTCCGGGGGAAGTTTGCGGAGCAGGGGCTGGGACATGAGGGGCTGCGGCGTCAGAGTTGGCAGCAGCATTGGAGGATCTTGGGGGAGCAGGGGGGCGATGGGGGGAGGGTTGCACCGCTCCCTGTCCCTACCCACTCTGGGACCACCACCTCTCTTGAGAGGCTCAGCAGGAGCTGGTGGAGCTTGTGTTTCCAGTGGGCCTCCTCTGTCTGTGACCTCCTCATCTGACCAGTCACTGAAATTGTCCATTTTGGACAGAGGAGATGGCTCCTTGTTGCCTCCAGTAACACGATTATCAGGCCTCATTGAAGGCGGTGGCGTCCGGGGACCTCTCTTTCTCTTATTATGTGGCTGAGGGGCAGATGAATCCTCATCCGACACATCAGATTCGCCTTCTCGCGACCGTTTCCTCTTTCGGTCAAGCGCCTTCTTCTTGGCTACTTTCCTGGGCGAGTGTATGGGTGGAGGTCCATCTGTAGGGGCGCTGGCTGGGGGCTCGGGGTTGGAACGATCTCCTGCAGCAGCCAGGCTGTTGCCAGCACCAATCTCATCTTCTTTGCGACCCTTCTTCAAGCCCTTCTTCTGAGACTTTGTCTTCTTTTTGCCCTCCTCATGGGACTGGGAGCCAGCGGTGTCTTTGTCAACACTGCCAGTGGTGAGGGCTGAAGGAGGGGGAGGTGGCGTGGGCTCTCGCTGGTCTCTGCCTCTGTTACGGGAGTCAGACAGGGGGTCTGCAGGGTGCTCTCCTCGTCTGTCGCCTCCTCTGCTTCGTTCCACACGAGGCTCCAGGTCTTCATGGCGGCTGCGTGTTTCCCTTTTGTCCCCGGCTCCTCTGCGCTCTTCCTCCTTCCAGTGACTGGGCTTCTCATCAGATGGAGAAGCCCGCGGTGGAGAACGCAACAAAGGCTCCTGGGGCCGCACCACTTGGCTCAGCAAACGATTCTTCTCGGCACCTGCACATTAACAGTCACATAACCGCACTCAGTACAATCAGCCACTTTGACAACAGATGCTGATTTCTGGGCAACCAGTTGAGTCTCTTCATTGGAGGTTTGGGTTATAAAATGATTAACAATGCGTTTCCCTTTAACAAACAGTGTATTTGCAATAAATGACTGGTGCATTGTCCAATAAACAGGAGTATGTCCCTGCATAAAAGAATTTCCCTACTGTCAGATGGATGCGGACACACTGGGCTGGGGAGGAGGGGCTGTGGGTGGAGCTTGGCCTGCCCTCGGCCAATCGGGCGCTCACTTTTCTCTTCCGCACTGTTGTAGCCGTCACTGTCTGCAGGACTGAAGTCCCGATTTGCTCGCTTAGGCGAGGCTCGAGGGCTCGGGCTGCTCTCCACTCTGGGCCTCTTACGACTAAAAAAGGGAAAGAAGAGGAGAATTATTACAAATTTTTTTATAAATGTGTTATTAGAGTAGCACAATCACAGCTATGCAACTATAGAGAATTGTACGTTTCATTGTGTTTTAATGGATAAAACCTCTTATTTTGTATATAAAATGTACAGTTAAAATACTGTGGTTGTCAGTGTTAATTTCATAAATGAAAACATGAAGATGTTCCGTCAACAACCTTTTTTCCCCCCAAGACTAAGATTAGACGGCATTGACGTCAATAAACACCAACTGTGACGAAATTATGGCTAAAAAATTATTAAAATGTGACAAATGAACAAGCATTTTTGTCTTAAGTCTAGTTCTAAAAAAGTTTCCATAATTAACACTGGTACTGAACAGAAGAAAACGTGACAATAAATTGAGTTGACCGATACATGCCTCGTCTTGCGGTCGTCCCGCGTGTCTCTAACGGGCCGGTCGTCCCTGGTGTCATCTCTCCTCTCCCGCCTTTCCTCTCTTCCTCTTTCTCGCTCCTCCCATTCCCGCTGCCTCTCTCTCTCCCGCTGCTCCCTATCTCTCTCCCTGTCCCTTCTCTCCCTCTCCCGTTCCTCCCTCTCTTTCTCCCGCTCCTCGCGCTCCCTTTCCCTCTCTCGCTCCCTCTCCCGCTCCCTCTCCTTCTCTCGTTCCCGCTCCCTCTCCCTCTCCCTGGCCCGCTCCCTCTCGGCCTCCTTCTCCCGCTCTTTTTCCCGCTCCCTGTCTCGCTCTCTGTCCTTCTCCTTCTCCCTCTCCCTCTCTCGCTCCCTGTCCCTCTCCCTCTCTCTCTCGCGCTCCCGGTCACGGGTCCTGTCATCTCGTCTGTCTTCTGTTCTATCTGTCCTGCGCTCCTCCCTCCTCTCCTCCCTCTCAGACTCTTCTGATCTCCCCTGGTGTCTATTTGGGGAGGCGGCTCTTTGATCTGGGAAAACAGAAAGATAAAAACTAAGTACAACAAAAAATGTCTAAATGGCTTTTGATTTTGTACAGGCTTAAAATAACAAAGCAGACCCTTACCGCCGCCTCTCTCTCGGTTGTCTCTGCGATCCCGCTCTGCGTGTCCTCCTCTCCTGTCGTACGAGGAGTCTCGGGCCTGCTCTCCTCTCCTTTCACCATCATAGCGATCTCGGTCTGACCCCCTCTCAGAGCTCCTTTCTGTAGCACTGCGATCTGTGCTCCTCTCTGCGCTCCGCTCCCGCACCGCGCTGCTCCGTGACTCCCAGTTGTCATGGCTGCTTTCCAGTTGGGATCCCCGGGAGTTTCTGTTTGAGGCTGAAAGGAGATAAAATATGACTTCAAAAAAGGGGGAAAAAAGACTCACAATGAGGAAAGGTACAGTGGTTATACAGTAGACCTTGTAACATTGCAGTGTCAGTTCTTGCCTTTATCAGACGTATCATTAGCACGCCCTCTCCCTCGTCCGTTCCTCTCAGTTCTGTCTGACCTGTTCTCAGTCCTTCCTTCAGCTCTCCCTCCATCTTCACGTCCATGTCCCCTCCCATAACTCCTGTCCTCCTGAGCCGGTTCCTCCTTCCTGTGAGTGTCAGTCCTCTCCTTTTCTCGCTCTCTGTCCTTCTCCCTCTCCTTCTCTCGCTCCCGTTCACGGTCACGACGCTCCAGCGACTCTCGACTGGAGCGGGTCTCTGTCCTGCTCTCCCTGGAGTCCTTTACGTCCCTGTTGTCTCGGTGGTCGCGAGAGTCTCGGGTCGTTTCCCTCCCTCTATCGCGAGTGTCTCGCCGCTCACGAGCCTCTCTGGTCTCCCGGTCGTCGCGAGCGTCCCGCGACGACACCTGTTCAGAGTCATAGTCCCTGTCGTCACGAAGGCTGTCCTTCTCTCGCTTGCTGCGGCTTTCTGTTCAAAAGGAGAGAAACAAAGTTTAACAACTGATGAAAGAAATTATTAAAAATTTATTTTTGATTAATTCATCAAAATTGTTGAACTTTCTGTTAATCATTTCCACAAAAAATATGCAGGTAAACAGACAAGAAAACAAGAGAAAAACAGAACTAGAACATAAAGTTACCATCTCTGCGTTCATGTCTGCGCTCCTGGGCAGGCGGACTCCTGTCTCGTTCACCGCGGCTCCTCTCCCGGCCCCTGGAGTGGCGCTGGCTGGGGCTGGATCTGTCAGATCGGCGGTGGGG
The DNA here is from genome assembly GCA_943593645.1 of Bovichtus variegatus. NCBI lineage: Eukaryota > Metazoa > Chordata > Actinopteri > Perciformes > Bovichtidae > Bovichtus > Bovichtus variegatus. Next base: position 7,722,996 of record CALSCE010010776.1, on the reverse strand, counting down.
CGAGGAGGTGTCGTGGGAGGCAGGAGGTGATCGGGAGCGCCGGGAGCTCGGAGGGGAGGAGGCAGAGGCCGGGGCTGCTGTGCTGCGGTGGTAGGTGGGGGAGGACGAGCGACGCCGACGAGGAGACGAAGAGTGCCGCTGGGCAGAGGAACCAGAGTGGGAGGAGGGGGAGTTGTGGCGGGGGGGAGTGGGGGTGCGCTGGTGGCGTGGAGGAGACGGAGACCTGCAGTGACAAAGGACGGTTATTTCCTGGCATTTACTGATTGAACTACACTTACAAACATTACCAAATAATAGCAACATAATAACAAATACCAGGTACATTAGTTCTGTAGTGATTAAAGCCCTGAGCGAGAAAACCTTTGCTCAGTGGCAGACGTGGGCTAACCTGCGAGGTGGGGAGGCCAGTACGGGGGTCTTATGGGACGAGACTTTAGGAGAGCTGGATTTCTTCCTGGCTGGGGGTGAGGTGCCCCTGGAGGGAGAGGACACACTACCAGACCGCTCCTCTGACGTCACTGACCGCTTGGCCTTGTGGGAACTATCTGATCGGTCCCTATAAACAACACAGGTATGTTCAAGAAGACGCTTCCTTACATAAATGACCACACTAATAAGAAGAGTCATCTTAATGGGGATTACTGTACCTGCGCTTTTCCTTCTTCTCCTTGTGTTTTTCTGCATCTCGCCCCCGATCTTTCGCGTCCTTCTGCTTCTCCTCAGACTTCTCCTTGTTTTTGTGCTTTCCTTTGTGTTTCTTCCCCATCACAGGAATGTCCAGAGGGACAGGGGGGGGAGGACTGGGGGTACGGGGCCCTTTCTTCTTACTGTGGCCTTTTGAAGGCCTGGATGGAGAAGGACAGAAAAGTTCATATTTACCTAAATATAATAATGGTATAATTCTCAATCAGTTCTTGCTTCTTGCTCTTAAGTAGTTCATGGGACATCCTGGCAACTAAAAACAAGCGCACTCAGAGACTCCTACCTGGTAGATTCTGTAACAGGAGAGGACACTGGTGCCTTCTTCTCTTTCTTCCCAGAGCCTGCGCCTTTGGTTCCACTTTTGTGTTTTGGGGATCCACTGGACTTCCTGGATGAGGGTGAATCTTTATTGCTTAACGGTTCTGGGGAGGCCTGCTGGAGAGAGAGGATAGATCAGGGATGGTGGTAGTCTAATGGTCTAGTACTTAGGCTTTCAAATAGAACACGTCGTGAGTTCAATACCAGGCTGCCACAATTGTGCTCCTGAGCAAGGCACTTAACCCCGAGTTGCTCCAGGGACTGTCCCTGTAGTTTGTTCAATGCAAGTCGCTCTGGATAAGAGCGTCTGATAAATGACCTGTAATAATAATGTAATCAGGTTGAAATTCAAATCAGTTCCTCCTACAGACAGCGAGGGCAAGGAGCTGTCCTGGAGATACTTTAGAAAACATGTTCAGGCTGAATACTAAAAAAGCATTCTTTAAAGGCCAAGCAAAGTTAGAAACTAGTAACATACCTTCGGCACGGCGGTGGCTCTAGTTTTGGTGGGGATCTCATCTTTTTTGATGACAATCTCATCCCTCTTGTCCAAGTTCTCCTGCTCCAATTTCATCAGCTCACGTTGAATCTTCTGGCGCTTCATCTCTAAGGATAACTCGTAGTCGTAGTCACCGATATCTGAGTCTTAAAGTCAAACAGGGAAAAAAAGGCTTCTATAGAAAAGTGGAACTCTTAGAATCTGCGATGTCAAAGCCCATATTGGTGTTATTAAGTTTATTTCAAATCAGAAAATCAAAACGAACAAGTAATCAGGTCACTTGTTCTAAAAACTTGAAGAAAACAAGCAAACCTTCACGATTGGTTTCCCACTCTGTGGGCTCTTCTTCACTAGCTGGGGTGCGCTCCTTTGTTATCTTTATGTCCTCCTTTTCCCTGTGTCGGCCTCTGGAGGAGTCTCTCTGCTGCAGATGGATACAGATGTTAGAACCACACCCACATGTTGCGTCACTTCCTGTGCTAGTTCTATATAAGCTACATGTGTTGCAGTTCCAGGTTTAGTCAAAGTCAAAATCAGCTTCTGATTTATTTTAAAATCCAGCATTTTTGTATTTGCCAATACACCTTTTCTTTGAAAAAGAAGGGACTGAAGGAGCAGAGAACTCACTCTCGCTGGGGGGGTTGTGGGCTCGTCTAGATCTCGCTTCAAGTTTTCTGGGTCAACATCCTGTCTTTTATTCTTCATCCTCTCCCGCAGATCACCTGTGGGTCTCTCGGCTGACCTGCTCCATAAAGACATACACAAACAGAAATACACACAAGTTCTGTGTCAATAATATGACGCTTTAGATAATAAGCACTTTGATTTGATGTTGACAAGACCACAAAAAAATGCGACACAGTGCATGTGCAGTCCTGAACATCATTTACCTAAAATATCATAAAAATACATTTAAAAAAGCCATCTTACCGACTAAAGCTAAATCCTTTGCCTCGTGGCTGAGTTCCATGTGTGTAGCGACAAGTGTTGCCGTAACTGCAATTACCGGTCTTCAGCCAATTTCTACAGTGACTCTGAAAGACACATACAAATGAGACAATGCAAAACGAGACAAACATCCCAGTAGGAATACTAGGAGGATATTGAGTTCAGGATAGAACACAAAACATATTTTATCAGCCTACTAAAAAGGTGCTTCTTATAAGAAGTTCATAAGCGAGATACTTGATCACCAACTCTGCAAACAACAGCACAGGTTTGTTCCCTGGAAGTATTTTACAGTATACATACATCAGCAGCATTACTCCCAGTGCTGGGGCCAAGTCTTTCAAAAACACTGGGCCGGCGGGAGGGGGCGGCGGGGTTGCCGGTGCTGCTGGTCGTGGTGGTGCTGCTGCTATCAGATATGGTTTTTGAATTCTCCACTGTTACCTTCCGCCTGATCTTGGACATTCTGCAGGACTGGAAATATGACAAACAACGATAATGAAATATCAGTGAGTAATTCTTTGCATCAGTACAACTCTACACACAGTACGATTTAAGCAGCAATGTTAAATAAGTACTTATATAAACAGTGCAAACAGTATAAACAGTATTTTTATTTAACTAAATTAAAGGGATTACAGTATGTTTTAGTGCCATTTTAAAGATAATATCGTGACATGAAATGTTCATATCGTGACATGACTACTACATATATTACACAGTTTATATCAAATGGCATTAAATACTATTCCTATAATACTCCATCAAAATGTGCTTGCTGTCACTACACTGCACAGCCCTGAATTCATTCATTCCGTGTGCAGGGCTAACGTACAGATTTGAACACCCTAAATTGCCACTAATAAAATATTTTTAATCTGCCAACTTTCTTGAGAAATTGCAATCTATAAATGTGGCTGCCTGCACTCCTCCTATAGCTAGCGACATATCCAAAACACATGCAAATGGCTTGGCCTGTTGTTGTCTGTGCAGCTCCTCCTCGCTTAGCTGTCTTGCAGGCTAGCTTAATGTTAGCTAAAGTTCCTCGCTAACTACCCCACTTTAATGCTATTGTTTAAGTGTTTTATAGTCACACACGCGTTGTATGTAAGGTTTAAATGTTCCACCGGTTGATGGCTGACGTCTGTTATATTACATGGCTCTTGCACGGGGAAAAAACAAGCGAACGGAGATTAATGCTAAAGTTAGTTAACCAAAGAGCTAATGACTTCATGTTTTATGTTAGCGCGGGGCCTTCCCCCTCAGTAGCGTGCCCGCTAGATATTGTTCAGATAAAAAAAAAATAAGTCTCACCCAAGATATTAATTCGGCGACGCATCTACTTCAGTCCAGGTAGTGGATTCAGCCCTTGTAGAAATAACAAGGCTTATTCTTTAAAATCAAAGGCAAAAACTGCCCTGGGTGCCTTCATATTGGCGGAAGGTGTGCATCATATGCCCCGTTCTTCTTCGGTGGTTTGAAGAGGCGGTTTGTACTCCAGGGTGTCAAATATCTTCTTTGCGCTTTTATTTTCCAGGGCTTCTCGTACATATAATCACATGTCTCTTCTCGTACTAATATGATTAATTAATAGTCATATTAGTATTAATAATAGCGGCCAGTGTTCATATGATTATTTAAAAACTTGCTGGCTGGCTATGTCTTATTTTGAAAGTTTCTAGCGGAAGTATTTGTATGCTTGTAGTTACTCCGTGTGACCTTTAGAGGGCAGCAACACTGATGATGATCATGACAACAGTCCATTTACAAGCGTCGAGGAAACTTCTACAAAAATGTCCAACTAGAAAAAAATACAACTGTAATTAAGTCAATTAATTATATTATAATAACGTCCAATCGAAAAGGTATATGTTTTTTAAAGCAACTTTAATTTCAGCACATAGAAAATAAGTACTGTGACAAACTTAATGCTGTACAATTCAAGTAAGTACTTCGTTCAAAACAGAATCACACCCCAAGAACATCAATTACTTATAAGAAATAGTAACAAACTAGATATTGTTAAAAACAAAGACAGGATTGAAATATTAAAATAAGTAAATATCATAAAATGAATATACAAGTAGATATATAATAGGGTATTGTCACGTCCGTGAAACTCCTACTAATAAAATTCCAAAAGTAGACAAACGTTTCCAATAGTATGTCCATTTTATGTTTGTACATGGGTGTGGAAAAAACATTCACACAGCAAGGATTTTTGTTCTTCTTATTCATTTTTAATGCAGAGCTGCGTTATTAAATTGCTTCACATCATACAGGTGTATTGTTTGGATAAGACTACACACAATATTAACAACATCAATAACACGACTATAACCGTAATATTGATGTGTCCAGGAATAATATCAATCATTTTTAATATATGTGTGATATATGCATGATGATGCAGCTTGTGTGACACATTATTACCATATATGCTCGGTCAATAATAAAAAAACAATAGAAAGACACTTAATCTGTAACTTTAATCAGTTGCATTTTTTTTTTTTTTTTTTTACAGCTTTTATCTATTTATGTTTTTAAGTTCACAAAAATGACTTAAAATATTGGACTCTGAGCCTTAATGGCAGGTGTAACGGCTCAGACGGTTTAAGGAGGACTTATTGGAGCTTGTGTTTTCTCTATAACTTTGAGAGCAATGCTCTTCACAGCAGTCAGAGCTTCATTGCAGGCCCTGGAAATGTGAGATGGTGGCAGGAGGAAGCCATAACGCCCACGGTCCTGGAGCTCAAATGTGAAGGAGTATTTGATGCCGAGGTTGTACGCCCAATCATCAGAACCACCGGGAGCCAGGTCTGGAGAGCAGATAACAACATTCTTGTGTGAGTGACTGAATTAATTGATTGAATTCATTAATTGATTGATTTAAAAAGAAGCCCTACTTACATATTGTCTTTGCTCCAGAGCCATATCTGTAGTTATTTCTGTAATATCTTTTGATTTTCTGGGCAGCGGCCTGGACCATCTCAAGCTTTAAAAAAGAAAAAGAAAAATCAGCATTTGACAAGTTGTGGGGAAAATGTGGTATACTGCAATAGTTGACAGCCATCATGCAGAATAAAGTCTCAAAATACTCTGGAGCTGAATATGAAAAGTATTCACATTAAACTCAGGACATTAAATTTCAGGATCCTGCAAGTCTTTTATGTCTTTTTGTGGAAACATGTAAGCTATGACTGTAACCACTCACCAGCTCGTTGTGGTTCTCTGCTTCATCTAAGGTGCAGGAGAATGGGAAGAGCAGCATCTGAGAGTAGGAGTGGATGCTGAGGTAGATCTGGACTACGTCCTTGTGACTGCGCAGGAAGTTGGCCACAGCCTCCGCCTCTGGTTCAGACTCAGGGAAAGAACCGCAGTAGATCTCAGAGCAGGGCTCAGCAGACGCTCCCTCCGCTGGAAGACACAGAATCATTTCAATTTATAGATGCCACCGTAACATGATTTTGTTTCCATTAAATGTCTTTTTTTTTCAGATTAGTGGAAGGAAAACATCCAACATACACATCTATGTGTTTATTTAGCTAAAATAAACAATTAGTGTCTGTAAATTTCTCCTAAATTCACCAAAGGTTAGCATTAGACAACATTAAAGGAAACGTTTAATACAAAAAATAACATGCTTAATTTTCTGATTTATGGAGTGATACAAAGAGATAGAGAAAACTCCCGCACTCAAAAACCTTTGACTTTAATATGTAAAAAAAAAAAAATGAAACAAGAATTTTTACCCTGGCTTTATCCAATGTTCAGATTTCTGATCTGGAAATGTATGCAAATCAGCACATATGTAATAAGATAATGCCTCATTTTCATAGTTAAACATAGAATTCCAGAAAACTTGTAATACAAAAAATAATTGTCTTGATGTAAGTAATCAGCTGGGGGAGTTTCATGGTGATATCTACTAAAAAATATCCTATTCACCTGGGGTGTCAGCCATTAATAAACAGAAGGAAGAGTTCAACGTGTTCATCCAAAATCTGTAACTTACTGCACCAGTTGGCATCAAAGTTTCTGTTGAGGTCGACCCCGATGCAGTTGCTACTCTTGCTGGCGGAGCGGTTCTTCCTCCACATTCTGTTCTGAGACAAAAACAAACCGGGGCAAATCATGAATCCGGTTGAAATAGCTTCCTTTACAACTGCTCGAGCACTTCACAACATACAAAACACGTGTTCTTACTGTTGTCCACGTGTACTCATATCCATCAGGGTTCATAACGGGCAGGACGTAGACATCCATGTTGTCCAGGATGTTAGTAATGTCCTGGTTTAGGTTGTAAAATGACAACGACTGTGCAAGAAAAGGACATTGATTTTAGTGCTAGATCTGTGGGAAACCAACCTCATAGAAAAATGCACTCCAAGATCATTTCCACCCTATTGATACTACATTAAATATACTCACATGTTGTACAAACCATAAGCAGAAAGCATGAGAGACCCACTCCCTGGCATGGATCCCACAGTCAATCCACATTGCTTTCTTATTCGGCCTGTTATTTACAGACAACTGAGAAAGAGAGACTTCATTTAAAAACGATCTAGTCAGCTCGACTGCCGATTCATTGTTTCTGAATGCATGCACAAAAAAAGCATCTTTATCATCATCGCAGATTATTAGGTGACGGATGAGTTTACCTTCAGAATGTAGAGTGGTCGCTTCTCATATGAGGAGCCGATGAGAATGGCTTTGACCATGTTGGGGTTGTCCTGTTGGGTACTGTTTATCCAAAAATAGATCTACAATGGAGACAGTGTGTTTGGATGTCAACTGTAAAACATCCATTAGGTGCAGTGCGTCAATATACCAATAATACGCCCTGTTTGTGAACACCTCTCTAACATAAAATCAACAAAAACAGAATGTTTTAAAGCTGTAATCTGATATGTAAAGATGGAAAGCATACATCGTCCAGGCTGTGATATCTCTCGTAGAAGGTCGAGCTGCTTCGTGGGTCAGTGGAGACGTTCCTCGTCTGCATTTCAATCAACTCGTTGGCATTGGCCAGTAGCACCCTAAAATAAACACGCATAACAAAACGTTAAAACGTGCATGATATATGATGTAATGCTTCGTGAGTGTTGTTCAGAGAGGCAACGTACACGTGCGTTATGGCGTGTTTCTGCAGCAGAGCCTCGACAATCTCTGAGCTGTTTGCAGGGACAAACAGGTGGACCTCAGTGTCTTCTCTGATGTACTGAGGTGAAGCAGGCTGCCATAAGGCTGTCTGGGAGGAGATATGTCACACACTGATTTACAGAGGAGGGAAAAATGATCAGAGATGAAGAAAAATCCAATTTCTACCTCATATTGAGTGGAGATATTTTTCAAGATGTCCACTTGCTCCTGTGTTTTCGGGGTGATTGACAGAATTTGGTCTCTAGATGAAAAGAAAACAAGGCATCTGTAAAAAAGTGGATGCAGACCCTTCTGGGCCCCATCATAAACAAATGTGTCACAATGTTTTCACCTGCATCATTGACACTGGCAGAATGTAAAAGGTGAGGTGTATCATTTTCAGAAGCTTTGTTAAAATTGTGTCATTGACCTATAGAGTTTGCATCTGTGTTCAGGCGCCACAACGTACATGGTGTGTTTCAGTGTGTCACAACCTATTTTCTTTGTGGAAAACAGATACCTCGCAGATAAGGAATAGATACGTTTCTTTGAAAATTTCAACAAATCAACTTACTGCGTTTCTATGCAGCGTGCTGTCTTCAGGAGTTTGTCCAAATTCAGTAAAAGAAACAAAATCAAAAGAGTCTTCATGATGTCAGGATCCAGACTGGAAATGATAGAAGTCTGTTAAAATCACGGGGATAGGCAGGGACACAATATTGATTAAAACAGTGTTTATTTAGAAGTTAAACATTACTCCTTTGAAAGATGAGGGCATAGATCAGCCACCATGGCCACAAGCAGGTTTATATATTGCTGGAGCTATATTCTCAATAGGTATTTGTATTACTTACAAATGGCTAATCTAATGGAGGATTTAAATCAGGGGTCTTCAATGTTTTTCAGGCCAAGGACCCCCAAACTGATGGAGAGATGGAGCAAGGACCCCCTCCCACATATATTGTATAAAATTGTGTTTTATATTAAACTGGGCCTCGTGGCATGTATAAACATAGCTACCCTGTTATTGTGCATTCAATACTAAGATATTCAATTATTACACAGGTTCATATATTCATGTACATATGTGGGAAAAAAATGGTTGAAAAAAAAAAAAAAAATGTAAAAAATAAAAAAAATTGTCTAATCAACCAAACATTTCGCGTCCCCCTGTTGAAGACCCCCTGTTGAAGACCCCCTGTTAAAATGATGGCCCATTATTAACACTGGAGCCGGTGCAGTAATACCTCCTGGCCGCTGGGTGGCGCCAGACAAATATAAATGACAGTTGTACAAACGCAGAGGAGGAAGGTGATGTGTTGTTAAATTTCCCCTGGCAAGATGTCGGGCCACGATCAGTTGGTCCTGTGTTTGTGTGAATTAACAAGGTAAGATATAGCTTTCAACCCCAAAAAATAATATGTATAAAATATGTTAATTGTCAATTTTGAAAGTATAGTTAGCTGCTGCTGTGGTAGCTAGTATTAATGACAGCCATGTGATTGGTAACATGTTGACGATATTCCAGGTTATTTAGCTAACATTAAGCTCATTTGTTGGTTGCGGCCTTTAGATAAATACAACGTTAATGTGTTTTCCTGTTTAACGTTTCTACGACGAGTATTTCTATGTAGACTCTTCACTAGGTTACTCGTGTAGGCAGCACCACAGTAGTCTAACGTCATATGTTGTGAAAGGTAATATTTCTTTAAACATGAGCTTATAATGCATAGGTGTAAATGTCTTATGTCACAACAATAGTCCTATATTTCTCCCACAGCTTGGTTACGCCTCATCTTTTGCTGTAATGTTGTCCTTTTTAATCTTATAGAGTCACAGCCTTTAATCAATAAGAGTCTTTATAAGTATAGTGTTTAATTGTGACTCTGGAAGTCTCAGAAGCCAAATTTGTGTTTGTTTAAAAAGTTTGTTTCCTTTCATTGTGAGCTATTACTTAATTCAACTATCTTTTATACATTCTCTCTCCCCTTTCCCTATTTTCTTTTTCCTCAAAAGCCCCATGAAACTTTTGTTTTGAAAGGCACCATATAAATAAATGTGCTTGCTAATAAGCTGTAACTCTCTGTGTTGTATCTCTGTGTTGCAGGTTGCTGTGGAAGCTGCTGCTGCCTCTGGTGTTTCTGTGTGTGCTGCTGATCGCTGTCCTGGTGTTGCTGGTGCTGGCAGTGCGCTTCTGGCTCCAAAGCAGCAGGAACGCTCGGCGGGCAAGGGATGGACGTCCCACGGTGGCCTTCTTCCACCCCTACTGCAATGCTGGTGGTGGGGGAGAGAGGGTGCTCTGGTGTGCTATCAGGGCACTGCAGAGCAGGTAAGACTAATGAGGTTTTTTTTTTTTTTTTGTGTATCAAAAAAAACCTTTTTCTTATGTGAAATCTGAAACGTAATCTACATCCGCACAGGTACGTGGACATCAACTTTGTGGTGTACACGGGGGACCTGGGTGTGACAGGACAGCAGATCCTAGATGGAGCGCGACGTCGTTTCAACATCGTGCTCCCCCGTCCGGTTCAGTTTGTGTTCCTGAGGCACCGGCTGCTTGTGGAGCCCGGCCTGTTCCCTCACTTCACCCTGCTGGGACAGAGTGTGGGCTCCATCTTCCTGGGATGGGAGGCGCTGACAGAGTTCGTCCCGGACCTTTACATCGACTCCATGGGCTACGCCTTCACTCTGCCTCTGTTCCGCTACTTGGGAGGCTGCAGCGTGGGGAGTTACGTTCACTACCCCACCATCAGCACTGACATGCTGTCTGTAGTGAGAGAGAGGAACCCCAGGTAATTAATTCACTGTCTTTTCTTTATGTTAATGTGCTATTTACTACTATTTTTAAAGTAAAAATCGTAAGCATTTCTCTAAATAAGACACTGGATTATACAGACAAGCCATGCTAGCTAATAAAAGCAGAGATCCAACTGAAACATCTAGTGAAGCACTTCCCTGGGCAAAATACTGGAGTCATTTGGTTCTTGGCTTTGAGAACATGGGATTTCAGCTTCATAGCTTATCATCTTCGACTGGAGAGTGCCAGGATGTAGCAAAGGACACAAGGCTTGTGTGAAAATATAGTTTTCAGTCCGAGCTAGTGCAAAAAAAGTCAGCGCAAAAGTTGTTATCTAGAGTACTAGTACTAGTAGTGGGTAGAGTACTGTAAAAGTAGCCATCTAGATTTCTCTTTGTTTAAATTTTGGCCTTTTTACTCCACATGTAGAAGTGTTTGACCGTAACCGGCTGCTTGCTAAAAACAATGTCGTAGGTTCAACAACCCAGACTACGTCTCCAACAGTCTGTTCCTGAGTGCCTTCAAGGTGGTGTACTATTGCCTGCTCGCCCTGCTCTACGGCATGGCCGGCTCCTGCAGCGACCTCATCATGGTCAACTCCTCCTGGACCCTGGATCACATCCTGTCTCTGTGGCACGCTCCCAACCGCACCAGCGTTGTCTACCCGCCCTGCGACGTCAGCGCGTTCTTGGATGTCCCGCTGGAGGAGGACGGGGACAGGAAGTGCCACTCGATCGTCTCCATCGGGCAGTTCAGGCCAGAGAAAGACCACCGGCTGCAGATCAGAGCTTTCAAGAAGGTGTTGGACAGGGGGAGGGCGGGGGCACTGAAGCTGGTGCTGATCGGTGGATGCAGGAACCAGGAAGACGAGGACCGGGTGCTCATGTTGAGGGGGCTGTGCCAGGAGCTGGGTGTGGCCCACAGGGTGGAGTTTAAACTGAACGTACCCTTCGAGGAGCTGAAGAGAGAGTTGGGAGAAGCCACCATCGGACTGCATACCATGTGGAACGAACACTTTGGAATAGGTAATTAATCTGCCTGAGGTGATGATTAGATTGTCTAATGACGTTTCTAGAATATTAAAAGTGCTCTTTGCTCTTCTTTCCCCCCTCCAGGCATTGTGGAGTGTATGGCAGCAGGGAAGGTCATCCTGGCGCACAAATCCGGTGGTCCCAAGCTGGACATTGTGGTACCTTTCGAAGGAGGCCAGACGGGCTTCCTGGCTGATGACGAGGACAGTTACGCGGAGGCCATAGAGAGGATCCTGGCGCTACCGCCCGCCAGCCGGCTGCACATCAGACGCAACGCACGGCAGTCCGTGGCTCGCTTCTCAGATCAGGAGTTTGAAGCCTGCTTCCTGGCTGCTATGGAGCCTCTGATGGGAACACTTGAACGATGAGAAGAGGACTTCCGTGTGTGTGTGCATGTACAGTTAACGTTATAGTGGATATTTGACACTTTGAGCACCTTTACTTTGATGCACTTAGAGCTGCATTTACACTGTAAGACTGGTGACAAAATCTGATTAAAACCGATGCAGAGATCACTCACGCGCTCACACAGAGGGCTGCTGAAGTTGCTGTTCTTACTCTTTTCAGTTTCTAATCATTCCTATGAATGTGCGAGTACAGTTCAGCTACACGGCCCTATAACACACAAATGTTTTTAGGTGAAAATATCTTTGCCCCTTTCTTAGAGAGAATCCAAGATACAGAAAAGTGTGTAGTTCTTCTGTTAAGAGTTGTTTTTGTAAATACTAGATTATCTGTGAAATGACAGTTCAAGCTCTTATCGCATTTTTACAGGACGCATTCCTTTTGTCAGTAGTGTCAGTTTAATTAAAAAGAGATGTATTATATTTAATATGTTGAAAATGGCTGAAGGGGAACAAATTAGTGTTTTAGACGGCTGTATAATGTGCTGATAAATGCAACGGGACTGAACAGAAACATTTAATGTTTACAAGAACTAGAATTCTCTACATGCCCAAAATGTGAAGTATTTTTGATATTGACAATGAATGTAATAAAGATATGATGCGAGTCAGGGATTGTTTCTCGACTGATCGATGAATTCTTCTGGTCTATAAAGTCTCGTCTCGCCAACAGCCAATGATGTCAAACTTACTCTTGTGGAAGTAAATGAAGAAAAGCAGCAAATATTCACATTTGAGCTAAAATAATATATACTGTATATTTCCAAACCAGTTATATATCGATCAAAAAATTGCATTGCTGTTGACTCAGTGTCCTCTAGTGAATTCCTCTGCGATGAAATTCCATTTTCGAGGCACATCGTTTATATGGCTTTCTAATTAAAATACACGATGTAAAGAACCAAAGTGCATTGAGAAGCTGCTGAATGAATTAAACTTAACTTGTCAATAACAGTCAGATTCACATCCTCATCAAATCAAGAGGGTTTTTGAATGAAAGTCATCTGATGAATTCTTACCATCGTGCTCATTTATGTTCAGGGCATCACCCTTGGATCAATAGTCCTGAACAAAGGTCAGCAGAAGGAAGCTGGACTGACAGCAGGGGAGGGAGTTTTTAAAAAAAAAAAAAAAAAGGTTATGGAGGGTGAGAGGCGGTGCATAGGGGTGCTAGGAAAAAAATCAGAACATATTTATAGGGAGGTAAATGAAGCACAGGTATTTTCTTTTGAAGATGAAGTCATACGTGCTTGTCTTGGCCCTGCTGCAGTCTCTGCAATGCTCAGGTGAGTAGTTCTCTGTGTCAATCACATCACGTGTAGATACAGTTACAGACTGTCCACATTTTGCAGGAATCCCACTGTACACCTCTGAGCTGGAGTCTATGGCAGACAGGGCACTTGGAGCAGCGCTGGCACAGGTGAACTCTGTGTATGCCGTCAGCCATCTTTACCGGGTAACTAGAGGCTCTGTCACGAAGGTCAGTCTGCAAATGAAAGATTTTTTTTTTTTTTGCAGCATCTATACCCATTCTTTAACTGGTTATAGTTGCAGTGGACGTCATTATACACTATAGGAGTAGTTCTAATTATGTGTTCTTTGCATCCTCTTTATTATGACAATCATAACATGTTTCCCAGACTAGTCCCGTGGGCCTGAACACCGCCGACCTGCAGATAGTGTTTGGCATTAAAGAGACGGAGTGTGTGAAGGCTTCCAGAAACGACCCCCAGACATGTGCCTTCAGACCCGGCTTCTTTGTGGTGAGACATTTAATGTCATCAGGAAAAATAACCCTGCATTCAATTGTATTATGAGTTGTTTTAGTTTTGTGCCACAGGGTTGTAAATTAATAACGTGTGGAAGTCGATGTGTTCTAAATATGTTCTTCTGCAAACTATCACTCATCAGTTAATTAATGACCAATATGAGATTGTTCAATATTTCTCTGTACCTGTACACTACTCGTATCTGAATTCTGGGAAGGACAGATGTTGACAGTCTGATGCAGCCCACTGTTTGCTTTGGCACGAATTTATTGGGACAGAGTGTTGCTCAAATATGTCCTAATGCAGTGAGACAGTGACGAGATATTTGCATTGTACAGAATATTTAAAATACCATTCTCCCCTCCTTCACATCAGCCATCCTTCTCCTGCTCCAGCCGGGTTCGAATGTCGGCCACCTCGACCCAGGTGGTGGCTCTCAGATGCGGCCGCGACTCCTCCTCGAGCTCCAGCTCAGAGTCCAGTGAGGAGGTGAGAGGGGACAATAGCAGTGCTGTCATTTTCATTCCCCCTCCTAATTTCTCAAACTCATTTTCTGTTAGGAATCATAGAAAATGATATTGGTTACAAAAAAAAGTGGAAAAAAGCTGCTGCTTGTCACCAGAACGGGAAAAAAATACAAACATTAATTTGGGAGTTTTCCATTGAATAAGTACAGCAAACTACCTTTAATAAATAAACCCATACCCTAAATAAAGAATTACATTTAATATGAGTGTCCTGAACTACATAGTGCATGTGGATAATATCAAGGCTTTGATTCCACAGATGTTTTCAAGAGGGAGACACCAGTTCATCGTCCCATTTGCAAGTCGAGGTAAACACGTTTCAACACTGTTACTGGAGTGTTTCGGTGAAGATCATGATTTCACATATTCACAGGGCTTGCCTTCTGTATTCCAATATATACTGTATTTACAAGTGTGATTTTACAGAGCGTGTAACTAACCAGAGCTCCATTATCTTTCAACAGTCCCGGCTCCTTCTGCACCTCCTCCTCCTTCTCCTCCTCCCGTCCAGCCTGGTCGCGCTCTCCACATCCAGACCGTGGACATCCAGCCCAGAGGAGACACTTTCACCAACTACCTGGTGTGAAAGTTCAGCTCATTCTGGAAACCTTTATGTGCTGATCAGAAGACGAACTTAAATTAAAAAAACGGAATTTGCACTTTGATTTTTGTCCCTTTTTAAATGATATTTAATTGGGAGAACACATTCCACCTAATGATTCATGACTTCTTGGAGTTAATGGTTCAATCCCCATAGTTGAAATTATTCTATTTGGGTCTAAATGGCTCTTAAATGCTGAGTAACTCTTTTTTTTTTTCTTAGTGTAGGACAGGATACGACCACTAGAGGGAGTCTAAGGTTCACTGACCAACAACCACTGTTCCCATTTTAATCATTTGTACTTGGACTGTGAAGTCACGGAGCCTCAATGCATCACATTAAGTGAATCGCCTGCACAGATCTTCAAGATCATTTGAACAAATGAGCACTCTGACACAAATTGAGGTCTTGTTTGAACATTTATATTGTGATTTTCAGTTTATATGCAAGAGGACACATCTGCAACCGTTTTTCTTCATTTCACTTGGCCCCACATGATCACATCAGCACATCAATAACTTACATACTGTACTGTAGCAAACATCCTGTTAAAAGACAATGATACTCAGATATAAGAAATGGTACCCTGCCTTCAAGTGGCAGAGCAGGACAAAAGAATAGCATGTTAAATGGGGGCTTGTGTGGAAATCTTCATGACACTTCAAGCACACATTTTCCCACACAAAAGCCAATTTAAAACCAGTTTAAACGGTCTGAAATATTAATGATATGTCATCCTGGCACACAAGGACGTGTTGACGATGAGTTCCTTGAAAGACAGCACTAGCACCCTGAAAATGAAGGCGTTGCTGCAAGATATTAACCCTTCGTGATCCACTCTCTAGGTGCAAAATCATGACTTTTAGTCCCTGTGCACCAACGGCACCATGAACAAGATACGATAGACGCACAAAGCAACATTCAGTCTAATGCCACTCAGATGATTTCTGTTATTGACTACATGATTTAACGCTCTGTACATTAACCAGACAAATGCATCTTTTTTTCAACTGGGTTACCTTGTGTGGATAAGATGAGTATACTTCACAGGACTGAATCCAACCTGTACATTCTACTTCCTGATACCGTGTGACTTTAGAAGGCGGCGGAGACTAACGGAGTAGCAGCTGCAACTGTACAGGTACAAACTGACGGATAAGGTCCAAAATCAAGCCAACGCACGGGGGAACTTGCACAGTCCACGAAGAAGCGCCATCACGGGCCTCCTCCATTTACAGTCCATTAAATAAAATTTTAAAAAGCCTGTTGCACAGTCCAGACTCTGCTGAACCTTTGGGAGAAATCTCCTTTCTGCTTTGACCTCTGTGCAAGACTTTGGGGATAAGGCTTCTTCTGATTTGCATTTACCAAGCGGTGACTCTAGAAATGTTTGGGACGACAGGTCTAAAAGTTTTAACGGCTTTCGAGTGTTTTTATTACTGACTTGTTGCCTTAATGTGTGTAATTCATGTTTTCAATTACACCCATATACATTCCATTTTGCCCTAATGTTTTGTTCCTCTCTAGACTTTGTTGAACCAGCTATTAAAAGATAAGACTTATATTTAAAAAAAAATAATAATAATAATAATCCTTCCATTTATCGATCATTAAATAATTTTATATAAAAGCAAACCTAACCATCCCCGCTCCACGAAGGCCTTCCCTAACGGTTAACTACTTCACCACCATGTAATCGTACATACATGCATGCTCATGATGCATGTATGCATATCCAGTCTCAGTTTCTCACTCATGCACACACACCAGGACAGCTTCATGTTTTTACAGCTTGTTCTTACATGAAGTCCATGCAGTACCGAGCAGAAAGATCCTGATGCGTTTTAGTTTTTTTTTTGTCTCCATTACGTGGCACAAACTTATGGCAGAGAAGCGGATAACATGGTTTGTCTCAGACCTGGATCCAGTAATATTTGCACGGTTCTTATTAATGTTTATTTAAATCTGCTTGGTGTACCAGACTGGTGGGGTTTATCATACAATGTCTTCCAGAGAGTTGAGACAATTGCAGAAAATTAAAAGACCGTTTTACTTTTCTGTGACCTCAAACTTACCTGCTCCAGTCTTAATTGTCCCAATAATGTAAACCCCACCGATCCAGAATGCCAAGCACGTTAAAAAACTGGCAATAATGCGCAAACACTAATTGACTCAATTGGTCTGGTTTGGGTTTTAGTATTTACACAGTCATCAATTTATCATTGTGATCCCAAGAGGAGAGAAGGAATTCAGTAATTCACTCCTATATCACTATAATGTTCACCTCCATATTATTCTTTCATTGTCTATTCATCCATCTTTATAGGGTCCTGATCTTCAAGTTCAACACTCAAGTAAGTTTGGTGGTGTCCCCCCGTTTGGGTGGTGCAGGTGGGGGTCCTCGTCGTAGCGTTGCATAGCCTGAGATGTTTCCGGACATGTAGCCGCCATTTCCTCCGTTGCTTTGCTTGCCTTGGTCCAGGAGCAGCTCAGGGGGCGGCGGAGGCAGCGCCATGTCATCCATTGTCCCCACAGGGTCCATCTTGCCCATGAGGCCGGCCGAGTTGAGAGAACCCTGGCGGCCAACTGACTTTCGCTTCAGTGTCCGGTGGAGATCATCTAGGAAATTGGGCTGGCCTGAGCTGCCCTTTGGGGAGGTGGGTGGAGGTGGTGAGAGTGGAGGGGGCTCCGGGGTGGTGTTACTGCGCCGCACAACTGTGGGTGGAGGAGTCTTTTTCAGTGAGCTCTTCCCCCATGACGAGTTGCTGAAATGGGGGACTGGGGGAGGAGGAGGGGGAGCCTGGGGCTGAGGGTTGACCACGGCTACCCGAGGAGGTCCTCCGCTGTGGGCGTCACTACCAGGAGGTGGTGGAGGGGGGAAGAGATCAGAGGCCGGGGGAGGAGGTGGGAAGTAGGCGCACTCAGGCGGTGGGCAAGGAAAGTCACCACTTGTTTGCTTTACTTGGCTCACTTTGGACTGGAGTGCCAAGGGCAGGTTGGCCATGTTGAGCTTGCCTGGTTTCGGGGGAGCAGGGGGTCCAGTTGAAGGGTCCTTGGAAGGGGAGCCTGAGGAGGAGGAGGACGAGGTGGGACACGGGGAGGAAGGAGGGCCGCTGTTCTGGGGAGCAAACTTGCTGAGCAAGTTCCTCCTGGATTCTTCATACGAAGCTGAGGCATTGAACTTGATGCTGGAGTTCCTCTGCGGGGCGGGAGGGGGTTTCTTGCATCCAAAATTGGAGGACCCAGAGGGTGACCTCCTCAAGGGGGAGCCCAGGTTTCCAGGAGGGAGGGGAGGAGGAGGTGGAGTCGGGCCCGTGACGGGGGCTGGGGGAGGTGGCGGAGGGGCAGGAGGGGGTGGAGTCGGGCCCGGGACAGGGGCTGGGGGAGGTGGAGGAGGTGGAGGAGGGGCAGGAAAGCCAGCGTTTCCGTCTGGAGGAGGAGGAGGGAACTCTGGAGACTGTAGCTGTTGGCCACCTCCAGGCTGCCATCTTGGTTTGGTCTTGACTGCAGGAGGGGAGAGGGGGGCTTTGGGGCTCTCTGCATGATTGGCTACTGGGGATGAAGCTCCAGGAAACTGACTTGCTAGTTGTTTCACCAAAGACATGGCAGGAGCGGCTCCCGTTGATTTAGACAAGCTGTGCTGCTTGGGAAAAGTCGGAGGGGGGTGGCCGGAGTTGTGGCCTGCCTGGAAGCCAAACTGCTTCTTGAGGGGTGCAGGTGGAGGAGGGGGTGGAGGGGGTGGTGGGGTCGGGCCCCCCAGCGCAGCAGGAGGTGGGGCAGGAGGAAACGGGGAGACAGGTGACACAGGTTTGGGGGCAGTATTTGGGACAAAGCCTGGGGTGAAAGTTTTGGGTGGTGCTGGTGGCGGCGCAGGAAAAGGTGGGAACTGGGCCGGCACTGGGAATTGCTGGGGAGGAGGAGGAGGTGGTGGCGGAGGTGGAGGAGGTGGAGCGGGGGCAGGCGGCGGGGACTCCTCAAGGCCTCCATTTGGAGAGAGAAGGTCCCGCGGTGGGCTGGGAAACCTTTCCTTCAGCGCCTGCTTCAGCCCGTTGGGGTAAACAGGCTGGCTCATTGGAGCTGGTGGTGGCGGAGATGGAGGGGGAGGGAATGTTACTCCATTAAACTGTGGAGCAGTTGGGGGTGGAGGAATGAAGGCAGGCGGTGCAGCTGGGCTGGGAGGGCCCAGCTTCAACACAGCCATGGCTGAACCAGGGGTTGGCATGGATGGTGGAGGGGGAGGAGGTGGAGGTGGAGGGGGAGGCGGGACATTAGTCCTTGCCGCAATGTGATTCACATTGGGTTTGATGTGCATTGGTGCCGCAGCTACGGGGAGAACTTGATGACCTAGTGCATGGAGGTGGTTGGGCAGCCTGTGGTGATTGGCAGACTGGGCAGCCATCTGGTTCTGCAGCCTGGTGATGGTGCTGTACTTGTACATGGTGGGAGCCGGCGAGTGGTTGGACATTATTTGAACTGGGGGTGGGGGAGGAGGGGGAGGCGGCGGAGGGGGAGGTGGGGTTGGAGGAGCCAGCTGTGGCTGCTGCGGGGGCATGTGGTTGTAGTTGCTGACGGTCTGCGGCTGTTGCTGTGGAGACTGTGGTGACTGCTGAGGGCGCTGAGGATACTGAGGTGGAGGGGCCTGTTGAGGAGGATGATGCTGGGGAGGCAGGTGCTGGTGTTGTGGCTGGGTCGGTGTCTGGGGGTGCATTGATGGGTGCTGTTGCTGTGGTGGATGCTGTTGCTGTGGTGGGTATTGTTGCTGTTGCTGTGGTGGGTATTGTTGCTGTTGCTGTGGTGGGTACTGTTGCTGTTGCTGTGGTGGGTATTGTTGCTGTTGCTGTGGTGGGTACTGTTGCGG
>CALSCE010010776.1:7597999-7703387 GCA_943593645.1 Bovichtus variegatus | reverse complement strand
GCTGCTGCTGCTGCTGCTGAGGCTGCTGCTGCTGCTGCTGCTGCTGCACTTGAGGTTGGGGAGGGGGCGTCAGGGCTGGGTGATCAGCTGAATGCTGGCTGTGATGCCGGTGACTGTGGGAACCATGCGGCAGGGTGGCCCCTCTGGATGCCTCCATTCTCATATGCTTAAAAATAAATAAAAAATAAATACTGTGTGTTAAAAATACTCAGTGACATGAATGACATATTCTGTAAGAGATAAGCAACAATAACAATAGTTAAATCACTGCCATACCTTGGAGCTTTCCTCGATCTGGGTACCTCTCTTCCAGGCCTCAGAGAAAATGGAGCTCACCACACTCTGGGACCGGCCATGAGAAGAGCCTGTGTCCACTCCACTGTCTGAATGGCCTGAGTGGTTAGACTGGGACTCTGGAAACACACACATGAGTATGAAATGATTTACAGCATTATTATGTGTTCCCCAAGAGAAGATTAGTAAGACAGTAAGATGAAAGTTTTAAAGATGGGCATCTACAAGGAAGTGGTAGTCTAATGAAAGATGCTACTGAGTTGCATTATGGGAAATGCAGGATCTAGTGTTTTTGGAGCTTGACACATACTAAGAAATAAAAAATCAACCTCTGCTACATCCATTATAACGCTTCATTTGTTTGTATGTTTTTTTTTTTTTTAAATGTGTCTCTCTCCAAAGCCTGGACTAGATGCTCTATTTGAAATCTTTTATACTGATGAATTAAACTAACCAGGTATGCTGGCAGAGCTGGAGCCTGATCGGATGCTGGCGGTGGAGAGAGAGGACCAATCGTAGGCCGCCTCCGTCCTCTTCATGGCTTCCTGGTAGTTCACATATAGTTGCTTGCCGTACTACACACAAACACAAGGTGAAAAAACACAATGAGATATAATGAATTAACAATACATGTTCCAGAAACTATTTTTTGGCCTTTTTTCCCACACTTAACAATTAGATAGTAGACGCACCTTGGCGATGCGAATTCCATTCACCCATTGGTGCAGGGTCCTGACGTCATCACAGCACAGATACTTGATGTACTGTGACTTCTTCTGGATTTGTGGATGCTGCAAAAATAATTAAATATATCTTACTATCCAACATGTCCACTGAATAAAATAAAAAAATCTTCTCAACTATGAAAGGATATGACATATAAAGTCATCATTTGTACATATAATACAGTGAGCACTAACGTTCTCTCCACGTGTTAATGGTGATCAAATCAAGTCAAACTATTCTAATTGGCTTGTTTGAAAGCAATTTGCAGAGCTTTTATAGAAAGGTAGTTTCTAAACGAAGGCTAACGTCCTGGATGCTTGTCTGACAGTGTAAGAGAGAAGCTCTAATAAGCCTCTAGAGACTATAAGAATTATTTTTACACGTTCACACTGCTAATTCAAATCCATACATAGGCTGAGAAATCCACACCGTCTGTGTTAACATGCTACATGTCTGTTGCTGTGAATACATTTCCCCCCTTTACATTTGTAGACAGATTTCAGAAGGAAGACATAGGGATCGGGCTTCACCTTCAGGGCCAGGCAGTAGTCAGTAGGAGCCTTGTATTTGCTGCGGTAGTCCTGTCCGTAATACACGTTAACGTGGTCCAGCTGCAGGAAGCACACAAGATCTCTGGAAGCCTGCAGATAGGGAGACAGAGGAGGACGGATTGACGCATGGCTGACTTTAAAAAAAAGGGGACCGGTGACGTCTAACATGTTTTGGTGCCAGTTTGGACTGACTACATGTATAGAAACGCAAACATCTTGATTACATATTAATAGTCTGAAAGTACTTTTGGACCACATGCTGTTTCTGTGCTTTAGTCAAGTTGCTCTAATAGGCTTTAAATAATTACGCTAAGAGGATCTAAGTCCCACTTTAGTTGAAGTGTACATGTTTTTGAGGGTAATTACACAGATCTAAATTTAATATAGAGTGCTTTATTAAATGCCTGAGCTCAGCTGGCACTCACACGTATTGTAGGACTCAACTCCCTTTGTAGCTCACACAAGGTTGCAGGATTTAAATAAGGCAATAAAATGATAAAAAGCATTAGTCTCTAGAATGGCAGCTAATGAATGCCACTTCAGACAAAGAGTATTATAGTCTGAAAATGGCTCTTGAGGATCATAGTGTTTCTGTTGTGATCAGGCACTACAGCCAACAGGAAATACCACGAAGCAGACTAAGTTAATCTGGTTCTCATTACCCAACATTTCTGTTCTCCATCTTCTTTTAATCTGAGCAGCGCGACTGCGAGCCTAAAGTACACCTGTCCCAAGTCTCACTGACCTTGGCTTTGCCTTTGGGGACGTAGTAGATCCCTGAAGCTCTGAGGAGGAAGTAGCGTTTCTTCCACGACTTCTTCCCATCCTCCTTCAGCCACAGGATGCCCTCGATCTCTGGCACGGACACCGAGCCGCCGCAGAAACACTCCTGATGGACGCGCAGAAATTGATGTCAAAGTTTATCTTGCGAGTGATCCCCCTGATGTGCAGGAATGATGGGAACGTTTGTACAAAATCTCACCTCTAATAAAGCCTCTTTGTTCCTGTCAGCCATTTCGGATGTCTCCTTCCGCCCCAGCAAGTAGTTCTGTAGATGATTGAGATAAACAGTGAAAGCAGGAAGGGGGAAGCGTAAAGTCGGCGGCTCACCTCGTCTTATGCTAAATGAATTATTCACCTTTACTCTCTTTAGTTGACCTACTTCCAACTCTACTACACAAACACACTCCCTTGTTCACTCACTGACTCTTAGGGCTGTGCAGCCACAGAGCATGCATAAACAATGTGTTTGTGTGTATAGCATATGCTGTGTGCATTAATACGCTGAATGCAGAGAGGTCATGGAGAAGATGATCCGTCTCCTCCCTACGGTCTGTATGTGCGTGCAGAAGAGTAACGGACGGTCACCTGGGGGTTCTTGAAAAGAGCATATTTCTCGATGCGTTCGATGAACATAAGCTTGTTGTGGCTGTCCCGGGTCCAGTTTAATAGATTCTCCACCAAGTTTTCATGATCCTCGAAAATACGCTCTGAGAGAGGGAGGAGAGACGGAGAGAGACGAGGGAGTAATGAAGATAAGATGCAAGATATGCAGTTTTTTTTTTGCTGACAGGCAAATGTGCACTTAATTTCCTCCCTCCAGGGATTTCCGTTGTTCTGGGTGGGGCAGAACCTTTAACTGTAAGCCTGAAAATTAGCCAGTGGTCACAAACAGACTATTTTTAGATCACAGATAATTATAATACAGTACCTCAATGCAAAACAGTGCAGGTTAAAGCAAATCATCTCCTCCCTTACCCATCTGTAGCTCATTGATGGTTTCCACCAGAGACCAGTCAGGGCTGTAGCCACAGTGGGACTTATCCAGCAGGCTGTCCAGCACCTGCCTGACGGTCTGCCGCTCATCCACCATCATGGTCTTGGAGCTCTCGTCTGACATGTGGACCCTGATCACCAGCTGAGGAAGAGGAGGAGAAAGGAGAGTGATTGTTGTGCTAAAACATAACACTAAAAGTAGACAAAAGGAGACACCAATATAATCCATGTATTAGGAGTGGGGGTAAAAATGTATTAAGGTAAGAATCGAGTCACAATTTCCAAAAATGTATTTTTTAAAAACTTTTTTTCCCCTCCAAAATAAGCTAAATATAGATCCTACACTAAGTCAAAGTTGTGTCCAGCACTATTGTGTGATTGGTTTAAAAAAAAATAATAATAATAATGTTTTTAAATCACACAAAGTACCAGTTGTTATTTTGTGCAATTTATTTTTCAAATTGGCAAGTTTCCGAGAAATAAAAAGGCAGCTCTCCTAAGCCTACCATGTTTATTTATGTAACAGGCAGCTTTTACATTTTTAGTGTAATTTAAACTTGTTATTCTTGAAGTCACTGAGAATTTAGAAATACTACTGAATCCATAAAGATTCACACCCTCACTATGTATTCACTTCAGAATAATTATCTTAAATAATTTCAGAAAATGGCATCATTTTAAATTAGTTTTAAATATTGTAGATTATTTCTTGTCTACAATACATATAATCAAACCACGTATTCATGCTCTCTAAAGTAATCTTCTATTCTCTATTGGCAGTTCAAAGACTAAAAATGACCGAGGAATATATACACGAGAACAACAACCTCCTAAAGTTCATATAATTCTATTGAAGGCCTCTTTTCTTGAAACCATTTGGGATAAATTCATTTGATGTGACCATATTTTAATGCACAATGTTTTTTGCAGCAACAGTCCATCTCAAATGAAGCCACAGAGTCTGGTTGTGGGATTCACAACTTCAAAAAGGATGAAATGTGATCATGTGCTTGTGAGGCTTTTCTCAAATACTTCCAACTATTTATGAGGTCAGTACAGTCACAATGTTGCATATACAACCACTAAACACTAACATCCAATAATCTGGCCAACGTTTTGCATTCATAGGCAATCAAAAGTCCTCAAAAACAAGAAAGCTTAAACTAATCTGAACGAGACAAACGCGTGCCAAATCCAGCTTCACACAAGCTGCCAACATAAGACTTGTCCTGGTGTGAAACCAAATAAAGCCTTCAATTCCTTGACCTATCGCTTGTCCCCTCCCATCGGGACGCTGACATCCAATCAGTGTGTGGGTGAAGCTGATTGAAGAGAGGCCTGGACCAATGAGAATGCTGGGAGAGTTGTAAGCCTAAGACATGAGGGGAGTCTGACCTACATTTCTCACAGGAGGAACCCCTAAAAGCCCTCAGTCTGGCAGAAAAGAAAAGTTAAAAAAAATGTATTAATTAAACGAAATCACACATCTTCAACAAGATATTTCTGAAGCTTCTATAAAAATGCAATCAAACTGCTTCAACGTCACGAATGCAAAATATAGTAAATTGTGAGGCATAGCTGGCTTTGTAGACTGCTGACAACCACATGAGTAATAATTTAGCACATCACAGAATCTCCTACGCTGGCCAAGGTTGTTTTTTTGTTTTTTTTATGTGCTGGCTGTACCAGCACTCTTTATCTCGCTATATTGTGTTCACTTGGCAAAGTGATGTCTCGCCCTGTTTGTAGAAACAGTGTTGGGTCTCAACTATTCACTGCATGTAAAAGGACACCATTCACAGAGACAAGTCATTCACTGGCGGACACACTGGTTAAAAATGGCCTGCCTGTGGAGTCCCATACGGACTTCCCAACGGAGACAAGCACACGCCACGGCTTTCAGGGCGCCTCAATTGTTCACTGAATACCAGCGCTTGTTTGGTCGGATGTGGTAAAGAAGATGTTTTGTGTAGAATGCGTCTGCATTGTCTGGCAGCGCTCGTTTTTTCTGAAGCCTCCTTCTGATGTCTTGCTCCCTCCCCGGCAGATACACACACATAATCAAAGACTGCAATGACCTATTTTCTCGGCGCTTCACTGCCTCGCCGTGAATGAAGTTCACAAAGAAAGGCAGTGTGCGGTGAATATGGCGAGACGGCAATTATTACAGAACGTTATTTTTTTTTGTTGATTTTTTTAAATGGAGTCAGTAAGTGTGTACAAAGGGGAGAGGTGGTCCTACCTTTTTGACCTGTGCCTCCTTGATTTTTTCCAGGGCGACTCGGATCTTCTCTGCCTTCAATTTGGCAGCTTGTTCCTCCTAGATGGACACGCAGGAGCATGGTTAATATCATTAACACAACCTCACACACGCATAAAACCTTGGTAAAAACCTCTGATTTCATCCCCTTGCCTCATCCTCTTCACTCATGTCTTTCATTATTCCTCTGGCAGGAACAAGACATCATGCACACACACACAACTTCATGAAATAGTAAGCAGTCTTCTAAACCATTTAAATGCACAAGCCTCGGGCATGATGGCGCATGGACTCGTGCAAAAAGAGATCCAATTTTTCCATGCTATGGGTTGCTTACCTGCCCCCGCCAACAAGATGCCATCACCTCCATGCCGCAGGTTGTGTTTGATTCCACGTGTGTGAGTGTTTAAACACTTTGTGTGCGAATATTTGATCTAAACAACGGAACGACGTGACGCTAAAATCGCCGCTATTGTGACAGTGGTCCGGTGTTCCCCTCAAATATGGCGCTCCATTTTCTGTCTATGGTTCCATATTGGATTCATATGGAGCTGCAGCGGTTTCCTTTGATCTCGCTATACAGCAGAGGGGAAACAATAGTAGAAGATCCCCGAAGGGCGAGAGGCTGCGGATGAGTGTAGGATCAGCTCAGAAAGCCTCTATGCCCTCCACTCAAAGATCTCTCCTGCGAAGATCATGTTCACATCTCAAGGGCAAAAATCAGAAAAAATATCCACATTTGTCCATAATTAATGAATTAAAAAAAAAAAAGAGACAAAAAAAAGAATTCTTTCCGAATCAATCTTCACATTTCAAGAAATAAAACGTAAAAAAGAAATATGTATATATTTCGTCCGCCTGCCACCGCTCCCAGTCAGCTACTGCCAGATAAAAAGTTATTCCACAATAATCCTCAGTGGGTGAAATTCAAGCGTGTGTCCACATCTTCCATCACTACAGGACGATAGCAGAGAAGCTAGCTGAGACTTTGTGACAGCGCAGGTTCGCTGACACGCAGACGTGCGCCCGAGATGAACACAACTTGACTGAAACCCCAAATGAGACAGTAGGGAGGACTATGCCCCTCCCCCTTCTCCCCTCTAACTCTCTTCCTGCTTCTTCCCCTCTCTTGCCCCCCCCTCTAAATCACCCCCTCTCTCTCTCTTCATAACTGATGCGGGGGTTTGGGAGCGTGCCCAATCAATAGAGCGTAATCCCCACAAAAATAGTAGAATGAGGGGTCAGCCAACCAGCGAGCCCCGACTGCAAGACCCTCGACCCTGGAGCCAATCAGGACGAGCGGGGAGACCGTGACCGGCACTGGCCCCGGAGCTAAACGACAGTGACAACGACGGAGACTGGAATTTGGGTGAATGAGAAGTGGAGGTGCTGAATATTTGAACTGTCGTGTGTATACACAGGCATGCGTATTAAAAGAGATGGGGTTTAATAACCGCCCCCCCGAGCACACACCCCCCCCCTCCCCGACCCAGACTACCTTTTCCACATGATCGGCTCCAGGGCACATGCACATTAATGCAATAACACTATGTTTGGCCAACACATAGTGGCAGGCTTTTAGTCAGCCAAGTGTGAGTAAGAGAAACAGCGAGAGAGGAGAGGTCATGGCGGTTGTGCAGATTACAGTCCAGAGTCAATCTGAGTCACGCTGTAGGTTTAGCCCCATAAGTGTCAGCGTAACTCCCTCTCCCCTCCATTATTTCCTCCCCACATGACACCTACTCCCTGCTTTTTATTAGACATTAATCTGATTCCTATTCCACAGGCGTGTTCCCTTCCACTTTCCACACCAGAGCCAATTTTAAAAAAGGCTCTTCTGCCTAGCTTGGGAAAAAAAAAAATCTTGGCACCCTCTCCCTTTGATGTCTCTCCTCTCTCTCCTCTCTCTCTCTCTCTCTCGCTCCTGATTTGCGAGCGAGGAGTGGGAGAGAATTTGTGAGGCTGGATCAGATCCTTCTCCCTCATTCTCTGGTGGAAAGTGTAACACTAACACAAACTTCCTCACAGCCTGTGCGCCACGGGCTATCTATCCTCTCACATCCTTTTGTAAAACCAGTCAAATGGGGACTGAGAGCCGATATTCCACAAACCTGCAGCCTTGAAACATTAAATCTATTCCATTGTTTTGTAACAGAAAAAGAAAAAATAAAGTAACTCCCTCTCCAAGAGTTTGGCGGTAAAATTTAAGGGCAGATGAATTGTGTGGATATTACTGAGCGTCAGCCAGCTTCACTGTTAGCCTCCATTATATTCAAATAAATGGACTGAGAGGGTTTTGGAAAGAAAACTGCGAGTCTATACCAATGACTGCTAATAGAGATCGTTCAGTTTACTCTTACATGAATAGTACAAGGCTGTCTTTTGTTTGAAAAGAAGAGACTTTCAAAACCATTCTCCAGAGTTTTCCAGACCCATGGAAGAACCCTTACACTGTCCAAGATTAGCATCATTTGTGGTTTGTCTCATACTCAGTAAATGCTCTTGCCCAAGAGGGTTTAATAAACTCTGGCCTGCATCGTCTACCTCTCTTGGAATCCCCTGCTTTGCACTTGGCTATGAGTCGTGTAGCGATGGCAGGATAAATCACAAACAACAGCGGCCAACTTTGAACCGCAAATCTGAACACATCTGATCGGCATAAGCTTTGCACGGGAGCCGAAGGCTGCAACCAATTCGTTCGCCGTGAAAACTGACTGCTGCCAAGAAGTTCACAGTAAAACTTAGGAGATGCGACGAATGATGGATAAACAGATGTGAGAGATACTGGAGCACAGAGGGGGCCCGAGCCAACGCAAATTCAAGCATGATACACAAAAAAAACGCACGGCTTTAGGATAACATATAGGGCTGCAACAGACAGAATAAATAAAAAAAAAAGAAAGAAAAGTCTGCCTAAAATCCATCCGCGAAGGAAGACTGAGAGATGCGATTGAAATATAAAGAAATAGCTGTTTGCAGGTAAAGACAGAACTTTCAAGCTCTACTTTACATGTCTTGTTTTGTTCAACCAACCACAACAATACGCAGAGATATTCAACGTCCTAAATCAAAAGAAAGAAAGGCAGCAAATCCTCACATTGGAGAATCTGGAGCCACACAAACGGAGTTTTTGACTGATAACTAATCGATTAACCGCTGTAGGTCCGATGACGTCATTTCATAAACAGTGCAAATCAAAAGCCAGTTATATGGCTAAAGAGAGGAAAAGTGAAAGAAAGGAGACAAAAGATCACATGCCAGTGAAAGATAAATGTGGAAGCAAATAAGACAAAACAATTAAGTGTATTTAATCTGTAAGCATGGTACAGTATGTGCATGGTAAATGCTGACAAATCCATTCTACACAGATACTGTAAGATGTTTGAATATTTCATTTTTATTTCTTGCGATGTCTCTCGACTTGCCTCATTGATTTCTGTTGATTTTTGCATTCCTAAATGCCAAAGAATATTATTTGACAGCTCTCGTGGAGACAGTGTGAAACTTGTTTTAACATGCAAAATCTGTTATTCATGTACAATTGCAGTGTTTTTTGTTCACTAAAAACTCTAAAAATCAAATTCCGTTCTTGTGTTTTTCTTCATTTGAAACTGTTATTACACTCTTATAACATGCAGTAAATTGCAAATAACTGCCAGATATTGAAAGTTCCAGCTATTCTGGAAAAATGGGCAAAAGCACTTACTCACAGGACATTTTCGGACCTTTTTATAGTCAAAATAAGCAAAAAAGTCCAGGCGGTGGGGTTAATTAAGTAAAAATAAATAAGTTGGTCTCATTACCAGCAGTTGTTTTCGAAGCATGGATTTTCCAAGACATGCAAAGCAGAAGAGAGGAGGAGGAGCAGCACACACACAGACACACACACACACACACACACACAGACACAGACGAGAGAGAAACCAAAGAAGCGAGTGTATGAGGAAGTCACCTTGGTCAGGAGGTGAGAAGGCTTTCCTGCTATGCTTTTCAGAATGAGCGAGGTTTCTCGGTCCAGATAGGAGTGCTTGGGTGAGGAGAGGATAAAAAAGGAGAGAGAAATATAGAAAAGTCAGTGCCAGATGATTCTTGGAGGTTTATTAATCGCAGTGTTGATCTTTTTTGTATAAAAGAAGCGTGGAAGCGAAAGAAGGTTCCATAAACGGAGCGCTCAGCAGTTGTGGTTGTCACTAGCTGCAGCTGTGGGTAAAGAAGCAATGACTGTGAGACGTACTGTAGATTTGTACAGAGCAAACATTACATAGCATACTGTGCTTTCTGGATAGCTACAAACACCTACAGCTACTTTCCCAAACACACACACACACACACGATCCCTCTTTCACACCATTCACACTTACATGTGCATGCATTATGCTCACTGCAGCTAAAATGTCAATTCTGATATTTAGCCAAATAAAACGTAACTAAAATTGTCAAATAAAAACGAGGCGCTTAAACCTTTACATGGGCAAATGCCAAAACGCACACATGCATGCACACAAGCAAGCTCACGCACTTACAGTGGCCCGGTCCACTTCAGCCTCCCGTGAGGTGAAGTTGAGCTGCCGTCTGGACCGTCGCAGTGTGACATGCTGGGAAAACCAGGTGTTGCAGGCAAGAGGTGTGTGGGTACGAGACCACAGATATAGGGAAGGATGCAAACACAGACAATATAATGACATGCAGGGGGGACAGGGGACATGCATGATGATGTTAACCTGTTAGGGCTGCACATTTAATTGAATTAATTAAATCGCGAACACGATTTTTGGCTTCCAACAATTAAATGAACATCATCTACAGTGATATTGACATTTTAAATGCTTGCTCCGCTAACAGAAAACTGTGCATATCAAATCAAGCGCTTCCTAAACTAACAACTAGCCACCAGGGGGCGATCAAGACGTTTTGGCTCCTGTTTTGGAGAGCCGAAGGGAATGTAACACAACATGCAAGTGAAAGCAGTGCTCCGTTTACTTTTAATGTGAAGGTGCAAGAAAAAATATCTTGTCCCTAAAAATCTATGAATAATCGGGATCTGAATATTGATCAAAAATAAATCGGGATTATGATTTTGGCCATAATCGTGCAGCCCGATAACATGTAAACCTTTTCTTCTGAACTGAAATACTATCTCACTGTCGCGGTTTTACTCTCCTCTCTCTAGCTTTTGCCCTCTCCTAGAAGAAACCTAAACATACACATCGGTCTTAGTATTTTATCTTAGGTCTTTGTTTCTGAAACAGCTTAAACTCCTTGAAGACTTTAGAAGATGTTCTGCTTTTGTTAGAGAGCCAAGGTGCTTGGTGAGTGAGCAAAGGAATTCAGAAATGGTAGATGCAAACATTGCAATCCATTGCTCCTTAGGGAGCATTACAGGAGATTACAATGTGTTCATGAACACACCATCCAATGCACAATACACGGGCAGTATTGTGCATTGACTCACTCTGCATGAGTGCACTTCATGCAGTGTCTTCCAAACGTCATGCTGTGGTTGAACATGCAGAGCTTACCTTAGCATTACATGTGGAAATGACACCAGACTTTCATGCTGTGGCTCACACACACTTTCTCATTAGCTGGTAATACTATGTCTATCCTTGGTGTGTGTGTTTCTGTGTGTATTCCACTGTCAGTCATACCTCTGTGCTGGTCTGGTTCTGTCCTTGAGTGCTCGTGCTGCTCTGGCCCTCCACCTCTCCGCCCGCCATCACTTTATCGATGTCCAGGGAGTCCATGCTGGACGCTGAGGCACACGCTGAATTCACACTGGACCGCTGGGATGGAGCTTCCTGCTCGCTGACCGCGCCCACTGAGCCCGTCCTCCTGTGCTGCCCGCCGCCCCCGCCGGACGACCCCGACGAGGGCCTCCGGAGCGTGGTGGAGGAGAAGGAAGAAGAGGAGGAGGAGGAGGAGGACGTCTGACGAGCCGCTTCATCCATGCTGAGAGAGGCCCTCTCCAGCTGAGAGGTGATGTCATCCAGGGAAATGTTGGAGGCTGCGGGGCGGGCGTTGACGCTGCCGCCTCGTACTGTGTTGGCCGGCGATGCCCGGGTACTGCTACTGGTGCTTCCTGTTGGGGAGGTCGAGGTTTAAACACAGTTCAGATGGAAGAAGAAATTAATTGTAGATGGACTTATTTTTTTAAATGATACTGCATGTGGTGCATTGATAAGGCTTTATTGCTTTAGAATTAATACATTTGTATTGCCCTGCATTCATGACACATTCCAGTTGGATTCCAGGTGCGACATGTAGCATTTTTAAACATCAATATACGTATACACTTTGTATAATTACACAAGTTCTGTGAGGTTAGGAAACATTTTAAGACTACCATTAACAAATGAGACAATAGCAAAAACCACTGGCTGCATTTATACCAGTGGTAAAGTCATCGCTTGTGTTTGTGAAAGACTACATTTCCCTGCTGCAAACAGGATGCTGCTAACTGTCCCCCTTTCTTTCTCTATGTCATTACTCTGCATGTGTTTCAGTAAAAAAGGACAACCACCCCCTGCCACCACTTGCATCAGAAGACTATGTAATGCAGTGTGGCGGAGGGTTCTGTACAACAAGCCTTATTTGTTTACGATTACAATACTTATTGTTAAAATTACTACATGAAGCAACATCATGAATGCACATTATTCAGCAGGACTACCTCCGCTGCTTCCCCCTCCACTGGTGCCTGTGTGCTTGGTGCTGGCACTGCGCCCCCCGGGGGCCCGCTGCTGGCCTTTGTTCTGGCCGCGCGACGCAGAGTTTGGTTTGGAAATGGTATTGAGCTCCTGTTCAATGGAGCACAGGTCAGCCATCAGGGCATCCAGGTCCACGGTGTCGCCCTGGTTCAACGCCTCTGCAGGGAGCAACGACAGGGGAAGAATGGAGAAGGCGGGGGTGTGGGGGGGTTCATGATGTCATTTGATGCTTCTTTTGGATCTGAGCTGTTATTAAACCGAATACTGGGTGTGAGATGAGCGATGTCTCACCGTTTATGTTGTACATTGAGAAGCGGTAGGAGAAGTTGGCCATGTTCGTCTCCTGCCTGAGAGGAGGCTTCTGCAGCGGTTTCTGAGGCCTGCCGTCATCCAGACTCTACAGAACACACACACACACACACACAAAGCATGAGGTGCACTTATGCAAAAATCACTCTGATGTTACAGTCAGACACACAGGACCCAAGCAACGAATGTTTGCCTGCTAGTGCAGTCGCACACACACACACAAACCTGCACAAATGCACAATACAAAGTGGTGGTGGGAGGGGAGTTGCTAGGATACAGTATAGGGAGACAGGATTAGCAGTGTTAAGGTTGCTATGGATACAGCCCCTTCCTTTATCTCTGCTCTTCTACCTGTGTGAGTCTGTGTCTATGTAACCAACCACTCTCTCAATTGGTGTGTGTGTGTGTGTGTGTGTGTGTGTGTGTTTTAACCTGTGTAAGCTTGTCCAGCTCTCCCAGCCAAGCTCCAAACATCTTGTCCAGGTCCTGGTCCTCCTTATCGCTGTCCTCCTCGGCTCCGTGGTCCAACTCATCGTCCGATACCTGATCCATCTACACACACAGGCGAAGAAACAGAGGAAGGCAAAGGAGAAACTGTCAGATGTACACACACACAAACACTATCAGATCACACCCACATAGCAGGAATGATCTAAAGGAGGAGAGAAAAAAAAAAAAAAAAAAAAAAAAAAAAAAAAGAGATATTCAGCTCAGCTCATGCCAACCTCACTGCCTGTTACCATGACAACCGCTCATAGACCCCTAGTGGGCACCCAGTGCAGTCTGGTCGGCTGAATGCCCTGTAGTGTCTCGTAGTGTGCAGTTCACCGCGGACACACCCAACACCTCTACTTCCAGCTGAGCTTCCAAATGCTGATGGAAGACGGGAGGAGCATGAAACCATCCAGTGCAGACTAAATTGACGTACTGGGCGCTTTAGGATCTATAATCCTGCAGTGCATTTCTATAACAGTGGCCCACCCCATCAATCAAACACTTAACAGCACTAGCAGGTGGTTTTAATGGCTAAATGGGCCAGTGAGAGTGGCTGAAGGAAAGCATAGCAAACTGGTTGTGAGTGTCCAGCTGTGCTCTGTCAAAGGTGATGAAAGAGCTCCCTCTGCTGGACACGAGGGGAAGTGGCGTAACTGCAGCATGCAGCCGTGTGGCCGGTTCACTCAGTTCCAGCAGCTCAAATCTAGCAATGCAACAGAACAGGCGATGCTCTCCGAAAAAGCTCTTAATATTGATATTTTACCAGGGTAAAAGAACTTCATTACCATGAATATTTGTCAAATGGTTAGGAATTACCATTAGACATTGAGGATCTTCAAGACACGTAGTGTATATCTCCGTACGTTGCATTTTCTTCAATACTTTGTACTGTGAACCTTTGCACATTACTCGGACAATTATGCACATATCTGAACAAAACTACCACAGCTCTTCCATTTTTAATTAATGTATTTTTTTTTCATACTTTTGATGTATTTCCCACTTGATTTTTGCAGCACTTGCTTTATTTTTAGTTTCTCTGACTATTCTGTTGTGCACCAATTCACCAAAGCAAATGTGAAAACCTACTTGGCCAATAACCGGATTCTGATTCTTTAGTAAACAATTTTGTACTTTTATCCTTTAAAAAACACATTTTATAACATTAAAATACCCTAGCCTTTTCAGTATATATACAAGGACATATTTCAGTAGACAAAGCACTAAATCAAAACATGAAAATCAAGGAGACACAGCATAACTGATAAAAAATGTTATCCATTCTACATAGTGTTGTGACATCAATGTGTGCCGACGCCCTCCCCTTTTCCTCAAATCATTCATTTCTAGGTCAGCTGGGCAGTCAAACTGTTTAGACAATCTGATATTACCCAAACTCGGGAATGAATAAAGACCCGTGAGTGCCAACGTACATCCAAGAAGAATGTTGTCTAATCTGGTGATAGGGTTGTGGAAGTGGAAGGACAGCAGGGTCGAGACACATGAAGAATCACGCCTGATGCCTGGATAGTCTAGAAACTGTATCAGACAACTTGACATGGTACTTTCTCCCGGAAGAGTGCCCCTGTGTTGGTACAGTCCAGGGCCGCCCAATACAGTCCAATCAAATGGAAAAGTCGCGGGTAATCCCATGATGTTCAGGGGGGTGTCGTTCCCTCCTGTTAACCATGTTGTATGGTGTCAGTCACTAGTAGGGACTGTACCAAACCAGGATTAACCCCTCTGATGACCCCTGTTCTTTTGATCCAGCAACATGTGTATGTGTGGCTTAATGTAAGTGTGTGTTTTTGTGCGTCTCACCGAGTTACACAAAGTACCTGAGAGTTATCTAAAAGTCATGCTTTGTTGTTAGAAGGTGATAAAAACAGGTAATAAAACAGGCGGCTAATGACAAAGCAAACAGGAATGTGATAGTAACACCATTGAAAGTCAGCGGAACACTCTCTCTCACACACACACTCACACACTCTCACACACACACACACACACACACACACACACACACACAGGATTTGCGGGCCGCTTGTTTCAGATCAGAAGCGGTCACATTCCAGACAGGACACGTGTTCTGCTCCGTAAATTCACTGTATGCAGAGCATGCACAAAATATACTCCCCCGATCACAACCTTTGTAGAGCTACAGATGGTATTAGAAGCCAGAGCTGCCCCTGCCGTGTGTGTGTGTGTGTGTGTGTGTGTGTGTGTGTGTGTGTGTGTGTGTGTGTGTGTGTGTGTGTGTGTGTTACAGTGTTGATGAAGGATAGTTTCCTGTTTTGTCAAGCATATGAAAACACATGAGGACAAGAAAGATGGAGTCTTAAGTATGTAAACAAAAACAAGTTCACCAAGTGTGTGTTGTGTTGTGTGTGTGTGTGTGTGTGTGTGTGTGTGTGTGTGTGTGTATGTATAATGATATCCATGTACTTATGGTCGTGTGTGGGAGTCAGAACAGGAAATGGCCAGGATGTGCACAATTCCTAATTTCCCTCATGGCTGGTTTCTTGGCAGGAAACTCCAGCTGTCCTTCGGTTTACCCGGTTTACCCCACTTTTTGGGGACAGGAGGGTGCACATCCTTTAGGATGACCCAGAGGTTTACCAGAAAATGACAAAAGTAAGCTGCCGCCATCAAAGAATCATTCATCTACAGTGGCTACTCTCAAATGACGCTCCATGTGGGGACATTTGGTCACAGACATATGACATATTTGGGGATTCCCCAAGGATGAAAAGAGTCGAGTATCCTCACTTTAAGACATGACATCATCAGTCAGAGTCAGACAGGAAGAGGAAATGGATATAATCTAATGAGCCTGCATTGTATTTGCCAATGCTCTCCGAGGTGCTTTCATATGTAAATACACCAGCGAGAAATGAGTCGAACTGCAGGACACTTTTAACAGCTGTGTTTAAACAGCAATAAGCCTGCGGGCCTTCACAATAGTTAAATAAACCCACAGAAATCTATGCATATTCTATGTCACTGCAAGGAGACTAAAAATAAAAACAGCACAAAAAAGAAAGAGAATAAAAATTATGTACACACACACAAAAAAAATAGCACTTTGAAAATAGCTCTGCAGCTGTCATCTAATGGAATCATAGCCTCAGTGGCAGGCGATGCTGCAGGTTTAAGTGAATTACCACCTGAGACCCTGCTTTTAAGCTTCTGGAGCATGACCTGAGAGACACAGGGATGGGAGGAGGCTGTGTGTGTGTGTGTGTGTGTGTGTGTGTGTGTCCTACAGGCATCATCGCCAAACAACAGCCATGGCCTCTTCCCCCTCGTGATACTCTCTTGTGTGAGCATGACCAGCGCTCATCTGTCTCCTGTGAATGCTGGGTGGCTCAGAGGTCCAGGGTGAAAGGTTAAAGGTCAAAGGTCTTCCCAGTGGAGTCTCTATTTGCAGCCATTTTTTTTCCCGGCCCCATGTAAACACTTGCCGTTCCCGTTGATGCCGCAGTGCTGGCAAAGGGAAAATTAAAAGTGTTCTGGAGAAAAGGAGTCGCTCCAAAACTTAAAAGAGGCGCGGCAAAGCATTCGGTGCTGAGGAGGATGAAGAGCTGGAGGAGGAGGAGGAGGAGGACATGTCTATCTTTAGACTAAGTCGTTCATATCAGAGTGTCAAGAGGATTGGAAAAGGGAGCGGTATGAAGACTAGATGTTAAGTCGCAGTACAAAAAGGAGAGCGGTGTCTACAATAGTTTTCCATAGTTCCAACTTCCAACAAAGAAATCGGAGACAACTGGGATCATACTGAATATGAATAAAATGAGGCTTTCGGTTTCAAACTGGCAAGTTTGGAGCACCCAAAGATTATACAAATTTCAGAAAGAAAAGCGTCCAGTTGGCGCAAACCACTTCCCAAAAACGATCCATGAAGAAGGCGAGAAAGAGAGGGATTGAGGAAAATGGCCGAAGAGAGAGACACACAAGTTTTTGGGTGTGACAGACGACATGACATCATAGGTCAGAGTAGGTTTCCATGGCTTGCCGCTTCTTAATCCAGTTTGCATGATGGGAACAGAGTACTGCTTTTCATTTAGGATCACATTAAGCTGAATCTGGGATGGCCAATTAAAACTTTTACAATTCACCGCACTGCGATAATGGATTAATTCCAAGACTGTATCCTCCCATTGAATGTTTTTTTCCAAGCCATTACATCAATCTACAGCTAAAGAGAACTTTCCACAGTGGTATGTTTCTTTCCTTCAGCCATGGTGGCCGTCACTGCCGATGCTGACTACGCTGTGTTGATTCTGTTTGTTTAAAAGGTATTCCTCTGTCATATGAATGTTCAAATCCAGTTTATTGGAGTGAAGATAATCATTTTTTTTGAACGGCTTATTGAATTTATACAATTTCAAAATGAAAATAGGTCCCTGCTATAATGCCAAAGCCGTTCATTCACTGCCTGTTTCAGCACCACCTGTTCCCACTCCCTAGTTGACATTCAAATGATGAATTGCTTCTGAAATTTGAGTTACAAATAAAATCCTTTCATATTTCAATCACACAGGAAATAGGAGGGCTGGGATGTGGAACATAACCGTAGCTGTGTAAACACTATTGTGGCCATATAGCCCTGCTGCGATGACGACTGAGTGGATGTTTCCATCAAGCAATTCTAAATAAGACTATTTTTGGACCAAATACTCAACTTTGCGTGTGTTGTAATGTTGCAATGAGGACAGTGGAGGTTAATAAAACCAGGCAGCAGCCCTTTGGCTCTCATCATCTCCATCTTGTAAAAAAAACAGTGAAATACACACAAACTTCCAAACATGGTCCTCACAGCTATTTCCTCTTAAATTATCGTTACAAAAATAACTTTAAGCACATGCCTGACACCTCTCGTCTAAATATATTCTCAAAAGATCATATAATCCCACCAAAGTAAGCCAAGATTGAGAAGAAAGGGACCGGAAAGGACTGGGCATGGGGCTAGGAAACAGCATGGCAATTATAGAAACTCAGTGAACTCTTATGAAGCATGAGCACAGTGCCTTGGTGCTAGGCTGCAAATATAGAGTGGGAATTCTGCAGAGTTTAGTGGGACACAAACACTCACAATGACAAGAGTCTCCGGGGCCAAGAGGCAGACAAAGCTCAAACAGAGAGAACATGTAAAACATTTTTGCGTACCCGTGGCTAGGAATAGTTCCAGACATCCACCAGGAAGGTCAGCCTGGCTACGATCTAAACGCTGCTGATTGTTTCTTACACTCAGTTACTCCAGAGTCAGAGTGACTGGAGCATGACTTTGAGGAGAAGAGGTGTTTGAAGGGCCATTTTCAGTTCACATACAAACTGCCAGTCACACCCTAGCTGCATAATATCTTTTAATAGCAACGCTGCCGTGTGTCCCAGAACTGTTGGGTGTAAGGATATGTAAAAATGAGCAAATATTTTTTCATGTAAATTCCCTGGTGACTAACTTCCTTGTTAAAAATCCAGCAGTGTTTTAGCCTGTTTGTTCTTGAAACTGCAGCTAATTTGAATTAAACTTAACATGCATGTTAAAATGTTTTTTTTTTTTGTTTTTTTTTTTAAAATCATGTTTTTACATCACATTCTAATACATGGTAATCTTCCCCTTAACATAACATAAAATAACAACTTTTTAATATTGTATTGCCATGGGTTTGTTGGTATAGCTGTCTCCATATGTGAGAGATAAATGGCCAATATTCAACTCACCATCTGCTGCACTCTAAAATACATAACGCATTCATTTCACCCCTTCTGTCCTCCTAACCTCCGTCCTTTCTCATGTCATCATCTGCTGTGACGGCTGACTCTGGCCTGACAGACTATGAATCACCTCTTACACATATGTGTCCAATTGTCATCATAGCCTATAAAATCCAGCCATAAAACACGCACCAAAATGCAAAGTGTCAAGACATCGTAATGACATCCTGTGGCAATACACACTTCACAGCCTCAGACAGCCAGAAGAAAGCATCTGTCGGGAGCGAACAAAGCCGTTATTGCTGCTCTCAAATGTTCAGTTTTTACTGCCTGTGAGACATAAAACAGATACAATCTCAC
This sequence comes from Bovichtus variegatus, assembly GCA_943593645.1. Classification (NCBI taxonomy): domain Eukaryota; kingdom Metazoa; phylum Chordata; class Actinopteri; order Perciformes; family Bovichtidae; genus Bovichtus; species Bovichtus variegatus. Next base: position 7,684,191 of record CALSCE010010776.1, on the reverse strand, counting down.
TGTAAATGAATGAGCATGTAATACCAGTTATTTCCAGGCTCATGTGCCCACTGCAGCCTGTGGTTATTTGCTCACTTTCTTCCCTGGCCATGCCTTTTTTTCCTGGTCGACTCCCTTCATGTACAGACGTTACACCAGAAGAGGACCAATGGAGAGCAGAAACCAACGTCACTGTGTCAAATAGACATTAGGCAAGTTAAAAGTGGAAAGAGGAAATGTGGCTAAAAGCTGTAGCCAGCAATGCCAGTAAAATAACCCTTTGAACGAGGGAGCGGCAAGTTGGCTACTGTCCAATGTCAAAGTGGGTGGGGTTGGCTCGTCAACTGACCTGGAGTGACATAGCACTGTGTGTTTGTGCATCCTCGATGAATGAGAAAAGTAGGGTGGATGCAGCCTGGTTAAAGAGGAAAGCTTGTGACAAGAAGATCATAGGTTTAAATTAGGGAGAGGGATTTACAGGATTGGCGAAGAGTGTTGTCCTCATGCAACAAGTAACGCCGAATGCAAGGAATCTACCTGTATACACACTAAATATACAATCTGAAGGACGGTCATGATATTATTTCTAGACAATATGTCACAACCCCTATTCCCAAAGCAGGGCAGCTTTAATGTATAAATGTGCACTAATGTGGAGACAATTCTGTAGGACAGAATAATAAATAAATAAAAACACGGACAACACTCCCAAAATGGCACATAAGAGGAGAGAGAGCATTAAAGGGAAGGACGGACGGGGAAAGAGAGATAAGATGGGTAAAAGGCCAACGAGGAAGCAGTGGGAGTGATGGAGGGACTGATGAATGGGTACAATAATGGAGGGAGGGGGCCGGCTATTCGGTTGTGAATAAAGGGGAGGCCCTGATGGCCAAAGCAACGGCTCCAGTGTCGTCCGTCAAGCACGACCGACAGCCTGCAAGCAGAGGAGGAACTCTCACACACACACGCACACACATATATGGATACACAAACACACATACGAGCTCACTCAAGCGGAGCGTGACACAATGAGCCACTCTGGCTTATACAGCCAATTAGGAAGGAGGGGCCGAGAGAGGGATGGGGGACAGAGAGGGGAGAAAGATGAGGAGGATGTCAGAGGTGGACAGATGGAGAGTCAGGGGGGGGGGGGGGGGGGGGGGGGAGTAAAAATGCATGGCCACACTGGTGGACGGTAGGTGTAAGGACTCAACAGCGCACCGATATCAGAGTGAGCCAAACGTCAGCTGCCCTGCATCTATTTGAACAGCCATTGCTATGGCAACACACATCACATCTCCACGTTGACCGCAGACAGACATGCAGCTATGACAAAGCGTCAGTGTGGATTAGATTCTCAGTAATAACTAACATAATGATGTGATGTGTTCAAATCCCTGCCTGTAGGGCGTCCGCCCATCTGCTTGTTCATATAAACAACCGCTTATTCAGATGACCTTTGCATGGATTTCCATAATTTCCCAATATTTCATGTCATGGTAAAGTTAAGTTAGTCTGTGCTAGTTGACATTACTTTAATATAAAAGCAGGCATTTCAAGGTGCATTTCCAAGAGTTTCCTGCACCTTACAGTGGTGGTAAATTACATATTTATATACAGTACACTAATTATTTCACTTCTTCGTCACATTAAAATATATGATACTGTAATATAAACAACCAAATATGTTTCGTGACAGCATTCTACCGAAGGGTGACAAATTAAAGTTAAACACAACAAAGTTGTTTTAAAATGTGTCACTTGTTCTAGACAGGGCATCCTATGTAACGGAAATGTCAAGCAGTTTAAAGCACTTTATTCAAAATCCAGGCACCAAACCTTGAAAACACCACATTAAAATATGTGTTTTCCAGGATCCCCTGCACAAATCAAGCAGCCTCTGTTCTCGTCTTATTTGTGTGTCTCTCTCTTTGTTTCTGACAGTCTCCCTCCCTCGCTCTCTCTCTCTCTCTCTCTCTCTCTCTCTCTCCCTCGCACACAAACACACTGAGGATGTGTCAGCTTCCCTGCTTCCCCTCCAGGGCAGCAGTCCAAATGTGAAATCAATAGTCTTGTCCCTGCCCTCTGGAGATTGGGTTACATCCACATACGTATATATATACATACACACACTGTATATACACACACACACACACACAGGGGCTCAGATGGTCTGCTGCAGTGGGCTCACACACACAGTTTTAAAACATGATGCAGCACTGCAGCATCAGACAGAGGCTGACTGCTGAGAACAACTAGCCAGACATTAAAAACAGGCACTCCTTAGGAAGGCTGAGAGCCACTGCACTGGTAAAGCAGGAAAGTAAAAAGCGCTGCAATGGGAGTTTTCTTGTACAGTTGTAGGCTGTAGCGTGGTAATGCTTAACGTGTAGCCTCAGAACATTAACAACCTGCTGTAACTTATTTAGATAAATAGTTTGTGGTTGTGTCTAGGACACTGGATAAAATAAAGCGTGGGAGCAGCCAAACAAAGAGTGAAGTCTACAATGTCAGTGTCTCTTCAGACGAGGGTTTCTGCAGGGTTCATTCAAGACCTTTAAAACACAACATACAATGCACAATCATACCGGACACATTATAAAAGTATAATGGAAAACCAGTAGCTGAGATATGACCTTGAATTATTTATTATTATATCACATTCTTTTTAGTACTTCCCAGCAATATGTCAAATTGATTTTTTTATAGCCCTGTGTCATCTGCTCTAGATAAATAAAATCATTATGATGCCAGCATAAAAAAATTCACCATCCTTTGGTTGTTTGGTTCTAGCGGAACAGGAGGTTTACATCCGCCACCTGTTCGGGGATACAAAGCACAGTGACATGCTGCACGAGCAACACATGGATGGATAACCCGTGCGGACGGCACATTCACACTGCAACACGCCAGCCATGTGCAATGTGCTGCACCTAGAGGCAAAGGAGAAGTCGCATGCACACATGACACTGGCAGCTGGGAATGTCTCCCTCCGTTAGATTACTACGTTTCCCATCTCCCCCCTTGCTCACACCTCCCCCCCCCCCCCATAACCCACTGCAAGCCGGCCCCTGATTGGCTCGTGATGAAAAGCGTCTTGTTATCTGAATTCAAAAGCAACTGTCCAAGAGTCTCATCGAACAGAGAGGAAAAAAAAAAAAACGTGGCAGTCTGCTTCCTGCCACGCCACCTCGAGCATTCCTGCCGCGCCAATGTTGTCTTCGTGGTTGTATGTCTTCGGGAACCATGGGGAGATCGTTTCAAGGACTCTGTCGAAGAGTGCCCAGTGCATGAATTAAACAGTTGCCATGACAATTACTGTGCATCACAGAACAATGACACATAAACCACGGCCCCGCATGTACAAGTCGAATAATATTGACAGCTGAGTGTCAAAGTTGGTCAGCATCTCCACATGACACTGACACAGAGTCGCCCGACAACACACGGCTATAAACCTCCCTGACACACAAGCATCCCGACTTCCTGGAACAGTTTAAGTCCAGGGGAGCGGGCTTCCTCCTCTCAGCCTCAGGCTCCATCACCGCTGCTGGGGTCCCAGTTTAAAACCCGGCTTCCTTCCACATCCGCAGCTGGGCTTCGTAGCACATCTATTACATTTGTGATGGATGGGGATGTCATGTCTAGGTTTAGATGAGGGAAAGGTACAAGTAATGGATTCGTCTTGTACTCCTTGGATACTCGCCTCCTCAATTAAGTGTACACAGCCTATTTAGACACCACCACTGCAACCAGACTGCCTCCAGAACATTTGAATTGGCTAGTTTTCCTAAACAACAACAACAACAAACTGTCTCTGTGTGCTCTGTTGTTCTGCCCCGGGCCACTTATGTAAGCCATAACTCCCTATTTTATAAAGCACTTTTGTCTCCCATTTGGGAGTCGAGGATACAATTCTTGGTATTAAACCTGACAGAGACTGAGGTTATTGGCAAAAACAGAAAAAAACATCAACAGGAAATAAATCTGTGCTGATGCGCGTGGCCATGTGTGCGTTTTCCTTCAAACCAGTGTCACACCGCCAAGACGGCACTCTAGAAAATGACTTGCTCGTCGCCCCTTGCACACGAATACAAGTGGAAACACTGAGACTCCGGGTTGCAAATTCAACGCAGATCTGTGATAGTGAGAGTATAAAAGGCGCACTGTAAGGAGCTGCTCTTCGCTCGACCACAGCCCAGTTCGTCCTCACATGGTTCTACTTTAGTCGGGAATTATCTCCTTTGGCCTGACTCCTCTTTCATTTGGCTTTGATTTACAAGGCCCCTGACATCGGCTTTAAAGGGGGGGGGGTGAAGCCTCCCTCTCTCCACTCTGAATTTACATATTTTTACAACAAACACATGGATCCACACAGTCAACTAGGGATTCCACTCTGTGTACTGTAAAGAAGTGACATAACAGATTCGACACACGATGCCTCAGACATGTCAGACGCGCTGCATAACATCAGAATTTCAGAGCATGTTAAGTATATCTGCCCTGGTAGCTTGCTACAGCAGCAACTTGTCAAAATAACAGTCACTGTGGCATACGTTTTGCAAAGCTTACTGGCAGCAACATCAATACGGTTTCTCCTCTGCTCACAATTTATTACCCACAGAAAGTACCACTGGTACCATTTACTCTCTGCAGTTTACAGGAACTCTTACCTCTGAAGTGGCTTTTCTCTCCTTCCTACTGAGGTTAAAGGTCAGACGAAACCACCACTCCACTCCAGGCTTTTATCCTCTGGAAATGAAAGAAAGGAAGAATAAAATCTATCAGATACGATTTAGTGTCTATTTTTGGGACTAAAGTAGCAAAACACAATCCCTGCTTTTGTCACCTCATCCAAGGCCATTAGTCAGTGAAATTCCAATCTTATAGATCCACTGCGTTTATTCATACTGCACTGCAGGAGAATTTGGAGACCTGGCAGCCGGCAGCCAGAGGAAGGCAGACCAATTTCACTGTCACAAGAATGCAGAGGATTAACTGTGGAGTGTGCTTGAGCGAGAGACTTAACTAAGCGCAGGCAAAAATGACACGCACAGCCAGAAAGACACTTATCACGAAGCTCTGAAAGCAATCAAGTGCAGTTCTGCCTTCATTATAAACGGTCTTCATTATTACTGCGAGATTAACAATGCAACATTCGAGCTGCCGGAGCCTTCTCCATTTGACTACAAAGCCTTTTTTCAGACCCACACACGCCGCTGACTTAAGAAGACTTAAGTATGGCAACCACGACAGGCTAATCATTTTTCACGACATGAGTCAGAGCAGAAACCCGAACCTTGTCAGAACTCTTATTTGTGTATTGACTGTGACTCATCAGTCACAACCAGCTCTCTACAATGCTGACTGCCGTTAAACATTTGAACAAATCATCAACTCATGCACATCAGTGCTGACTCATACCAGCCAAACCTTATTTTACCCAAAACAATCTGGAGGCTGAATCATAGTCTGGTCATAGAATATAATTCGGGCATGTCACACAGTCTGTTGGTTGTAGGTTAGAACATGCTGAGCTGGACGGGAAATGTCAACGCTATGATTTGGTCACGGTGTGTGTTTACGGTGTGTGTATGAGAAATAGGCAGCTGATGTTGTGGCTGCCTACGAGGAAGCTATTCCCGCTGGTTTCAGCTGTTCCTTCGTTTTTCTACACACCAACTGTTGTTCAGCAACAGCATGTGGCCCTTCTTTGTGCGTGCGTGTGTGTTTTCACAGCAAACACACTTCTTGTGACAGGGAGAGAGCGTCGGGGAGAGTATGACCTCAGTGTGCATGTCTGTGTACATGCATGTCATCCATCCATCCATATGTGTGGCAAAAACACACAATTGCCTTCTCAGATTACAGGTCACCACCCTTTTCTCTCTGGTGTAATTTGCACACACAGTTAACGTGTGATATCACTCAGTCAACACAAGGCCATTGAACAGGTGTGGCAGTGACACATGGATCTGTGCAGCTGCAGGGAACACAGTTGCTCCAGTCACAACAGCATAGCGGCCGGCAAGCAGCTGCTCCAATGCTGAAAACAAAGGCCGCCCTGCAGCACAAGCACACACAAACATTAACAACTTGTGATCAAAAAGCAATGGCTATAAAAAAAAAAGAAGTGGAAAGGACAAAAGAAATAGACTTAAATCTAACAATTCTAGACATGGCAATACGTTTTCCTCTTCTAAAATCTGTCATTCAAAACGGCAAACGTATGCACCGTCAAAATGGTCTCATATACCCAGTTTCCACCTAAATTAGCAGGTATATGCAGGCTTTCTAAACGGGAAAAACTACTTACACAGGGGAGTAGACAAGTATGCCTTTTATATAGTTGTTCTTGTGTGTCAGGTTCAACTTCACAGACGTGCAGAAAAGCAGTAAACAGTGAAAATGTTACGCTGTTTGCTTGTCTTATTCCGTCTCTGTTTCAAACTCAAACCAGAGTTGGTGATGGATGGAACACTGCATTCATCCATATATAGCAAGATGGAAACAATATCTTCCCTTATAACTGAACGCTGAGGCGACTCCGTGGGCACTATGAATACACACAACTGCCCAAAAAGGTGCCCTTTAATGTTAAGACTTTTTATGTGGCCTAGTTCGGTGCCCCACTTCAACAACAGACCAAGGGGAAACACAGGGTCCTATGTAGTGGACACAGGTGTGTCCTTGTCCACCCACACTTCCCCCATTAACAAAAATCCTTTGGGGCAGCTCATTTCCTGTCGGGGCAGGAAGTGGGAAGGAGTGCAGGGCCCTGGGCGAGCAGGGCTGATGATGATGTCACAGCAGGAAAAGAAAGACACGACTGTAGTCGGGGAAGTACAGCAAGTGAGTAAGAAGGCATCAGGCAGAGCTAAACGCACGGAACATGTGAACTGTGTGACTCCACTAATCACACTGTTAGATGCACTTCCTGTGGTATGAATTTAGCATGATAGACTAGTCATCCATATACAAACGTTTACTGTAATAAAGGTTTTACATTACCACATGACAGACTGGCCCCAAACTGACATTAAAGAACGGCAGATATGACACATAAGCCACTACACAGCGTCTTTGTTACTCCGGATGACACACCATGCTAACTGAGCAGAACAGTGTACATTATGCCCCTCAGGCACTTGTGTCTGCCCCACTCATAGAGCATATACCCCTCACACAGATTACAATTTTGGAAAGATTACCGTTATCATCCAGTAAACACCACCAGAAAAAAGCTTCACACCCTCATCCTACCAGAAAGATCACATCTATTGTAGAGTTTTCCATTTCATGACGCATTAGAATACAACATAAACTGTATATGAATCATTCTGAATTTCCAGTTTACACACACAGGTATGCCAAATCTGATATACTGGATCTGTGATAGCGCAATACAGACACATGATAAATGGATTGGGTATCAGCCATGTGTGCCCACGTTTACTGCTGTTTGGACTATGGAAAATTATGTTACAGTCTTTTTAGTACACAGGCCTACATGATATATGAAGATGTACTTTTTGTTTTCCATAGATGTCTCTTTATACATGTCTCACAAAATAACATAAATAATTTAGTTGAACGCAATCAAGTACAACAGCACCAACAACTACAGCCTTAATATTAATATACAGTTGAAATAACACATTTCTTATCATAACCTTGCAGGGCAGTGAAGCTGCACTGCATTAAATGGTATGACTGTGTCACACCCCTGTGTAATCTCCATGCTACCTGTAATGTTGTGTGAGATGATTAAGCCGTTATATTACTATACAATTAAAGGTGATCATAACAATCATTTTATAAACAGAGAGTGACGTTCCCGCTCAAAAAAGCAGCGTGTCGTAGAGGACTACAGATGAATGATTAAAGGAGGCATTCCACTCATTCTTGTGCTGCACGATAAGATAGCGTCTGGAAATGTGATGCGTCACTACATTGATAAAGTAAAAATTACCATCGAATGCTATAATTTGGTGGTGACCTCTGATTCACAACGCAAAGTAGATATACTCCCTAATTCACTAATGATATGCATGACAACGGCGGGAGGTATATTGATCAGAAACGCCCAACAGCATCTTAATCTGCTTTCAGAAGAAGAAAAGGCCTTCGCAGTGACCCTGAGCGTTGTTGTGAGGGCATTGAGGTGAACCGTCAGCTGACTGATGGTATGCTACAAAGCCGATCCTTGCTGGGAAGGTGCATTAGTATTGATCAGCATATTGCTTTTATAAGTCAAGCCCAACTTATAAAGCTTCCTTCGTTGCAGACTGCCTGACCTTTTCAGTAGATCAACACTTAAAGAAATATCCAATATTCAAAATTTAGATATGAATATCGGACACTCGCGCGACTTTTGCTGCCGCGTTCCTCAAGCGACTGTCAGCTGGTGAATGCTGGATTATTCAGTTTAAGCGACTCTTCGATGATTAAATTAACACAGCTACCCATGTGGGCACTTTATTTTATTCGGGGCCTTTTGCGATTCCCACTCGCACAGTGACGTCTGGTTGCGATTACAAGGAGCTGATCTCCTCTCCTCAGTGGGTTTCTTCAAGGTCCGTGCAGGCGAGCACTCTGCTCTGGAAAAACCACACATGGTGGGAATTACGGAATAACGCTGCGTCAGGAATGTTCCCACGATGGCCAGTGGGATCTGATGGAGGTCCCACTGGCTGGCGAGCTGCCAATGGGGTTTATGGGGTAATGTAACACACACATACAGAGTTTCATGATCAAATGCCTCTTGCGTTAGTCTACATTTGGACCTCATCCTCTTGTGTTGGATCGGCATAGTCCTTTGTGTGCGCCGGTTTCATTCAACTGAGAAAAGTAATCAGTTCAACTCTCCTGCCTCATCACTAGCACAGCCTGCTCACAGTTGATCAGGTTAAAGACAGAAGTGTCACTTCTCATTTGCAGCGTTTCATTCCAATAATCTCTCGAGGGGGATCACCAACAGCAGCGAGGGGTGAAGGGTCAAACTGACTGGGCGCCACTAGGCCAATGACCCTCCCCATAGCCTCAAAGCCGATCATGGTGCCGAACTCAGGGGCAGGTCTTCATTCAGTCACTGAGTAGAGTTGCCCGTGTGGCATGTGGGCCGAAATAATCAGGAATCACTAGAGAGTGAAGATCATCGGAGCAGAGAGAGATTAGCAAGCTACTCAGCCACTAACTTAACCCAGAGACTCATTCAATAGAGGCTCTGGCTCACTCGCAGAGCTGCCAGGGTATTAGTCAATGAGATTTGGCAAAAGGCAGCCACACACAGGCACACACACACAGGCACACACACACAGGCACACACACACAGCGCTATTTTGTGAGATTAAGCCCGCAGGTTTGAGTGACTGTCAAGGGATTCTCTCGCAAAAATGTGTCAATCCGCTTCCGCCATGGCACGCATGTCTGTTTTCACTTGGATTCTCGCTGCGTTGTAGGTCACTGACTAAAACTCGAGATTCCTTCAGTGTCCTACATGAACCTGAAATGAAAAATGGAGCAGCCTGCCAAAACCCGCCCGTACAGTAAATGCAGAGCACTGGCTAAGTGTTGTGATAGAAAAGTGTGACTTCCAGACTTTGGCAGGAGACTCAAGGAAGACGAAGAATGACCTCAGTGTTTCCAAGTCGGATTTCACATGACATCAGCTGCACTGAGGAACGTCTGATTGGTTCTCACAAACCTCGCTCTCCTGTCCTCTCCGTCCGATACTTCTCTCCTCTCACCAAATACATTCTTCACCCTCTTCCTCACAGGTGTTCCTCCACTCCCTCAAAACGTTTTTGGCAGTCAGCTCGGTGGAGTCACTACTGATATGGCGATGTGTGATGACCCTTGTGGCTCTTGCCTTGGGATGTTATGATTGGGCGATGTGACGAGGGCTGGCTGCTCTCCAACCCCCTCTCGTTTCCCTTCCCTGAGGTTTCACCGCATGCTCAAGTACCGCCTGGATAGTGTAGCAACTTCTAACAGACATGAGCTGGGGTAACTTTCATGATTATGGGTGAGAGTGTAGTTAAAGTCTGAGGGAGGGGGAAAGTAGGTTACAGTGCATATTTAATGGCAAAACAAGCCATTTCAGCCCCAGTTTTCGGGTGTACTGCACATTCGTGGCTTAAACTGAACACAGAAACAGTTGAAACATTTAAATAATGTAAGAGTGAGCCTGTTTTGTATGTATGTAGTTTAACAGAATCCCCACCATTGACAACTTAAACCCAGTGCACGCTCAGCAGGTCGCTCAGCAGGTCTGGAATCTATTTTCTATGCGTGGCAAGATATTTGTTTTCGCCAATTATTCAGGCATACGCTGCTGCTTTTGTAACCACACACAAACATGACACTCCTAACACAATGTGATGCTAACCTAAGGACACTATAATCACTGTAACTGGATCCCGAACTTTCTCTGATAGTCTTATAATGCCGCATTGTTAGTGTATTCTATGTGCTATATAAATCCGAATCCCCAGTGGATTTGACTGGAATGTAACCTGGAGGTCAATGATTAAAAAGCAACTGTACAAGCATGAACATTTTTGGGCCAAGCGGCAGGCAGTTCGCAGGGGGGTGAGGGAAAACAGTACAGTTCACTTTGCTTGCATCTGTGTTTGTATGATGGGACTATAAGTGTTACCAGAGACTGCAAAAAGGCAAACAAACACCATCATCCCTGCCACATAAACACACAGACACGCACACTGCTGTTATGGTTTCATGAGAACTAGCTGAACTCTGAAGAGACGACACAGGAAGTGGCAGTGCCGATGTTTATCCCAGACTACAACACTTCGCCTGATCTGCTGCAGAGAACTGGCCATTTAATCTAATTAAACCAAGGGTCGCAAAATAGCGCATGTGAAAGCAATACACAAGAGTAGGAAATAAATCCACCTTCTCCTTCCAAATCTACGTCTTACACCAGGCCGGATCATACATCACGCAGTCAATAATGCATTTTGTTTTTGCAGCAGCCAGACGGCACATGTATATTTCTTCTGAGTTAGCACTTTGTGTGCTCTTTATACTACTCTCTCTGAAGCACCCCTGCTTGCCTTAAGCAATTTTTGTTCTCTCCATGTCAAAGACCCATTATCCATGGCCCAGCTCAATCCACACAGACAGGCTGCCTCATCCATCAACCCATCCCGTGACTGCTGCCGAGGAGCTTTAACTGCACTTTGTAGTGGATAATATAGGCAGGTGGGGCAGAGAGAGAACATGATACCATAAATCACCGCCTCCACGCCGTTCTACTGGGGGTTACCTGAAGCGGCTGCTGGAATTCTAGCTGAGAATTCCCACTGGGATGAGATTCCCTTTTCCAACCATGGATAAGATCAATTTCAGGGTAAATACCCAACTGCGTGCAACTTAACTTAAAGATAGGTGGCCTCAAGGCTTTGTGGCGGTCACAGGTGTTAATCATGCTGTCTGCACGCAATAGAGCGCAACTACCGAGACAGTAGGTCTCACAGAAGACACAATTTTTTACAGGGTCCATTATTTCCTGTCACGTGTACTTTTGAGTTAACTGACCCCCTGCTACAGTGAATGGAACAGACCATCTGTAATACAGTAGAGGAGGAGGGGGGGGGGGGGGTCTTCATCAGCAGCTCAGCAGTGAGAATCAGCCACCTGCTATTGTCAAAGTCACACTGATTAATAGCTGCCTAAGCTGCTTAAACACGCTGTACAGTGAAAGAGGTAGCACACAAAAGGGACAATTATTGAATGAACAATAATGTATCATAGCAGATTAGATACAATATAGAAAAATAGGTCATGGAAGAAGTGGTGTGGAGATAAAGACTGACAGACTGAGTTATGTAGTTTAATAGGTTCATCAATAGGTTCACCCAGTTAATAGAAAGAAATATCACCTTAAAAATGTGCTTTTAAAATCAATTTTGGAGTCTGTATCAGAAAGTAAGAGCTTATTTCCAAACCCTTAGATGCTTAATAATTATACAGGAAGAATCCATCCTAACAGAAGCACAGGTATCTCCGAATACAGTAGCCTCAGTAGACCAGAATGCAATGCAACCACCAATTAAAATGATAACCCATAGACAGGTGCAACAAGCGCAGACCTGTCCTCCTAATGTTGTTGAAAGGTAATCGGGGTAAAGTACGAAAGGTAGACAAGGCTGTTTGAGAGAAAATTACAACAATCCAACATAAAATAACTCCTGGAACACACTGAAAACCGCGAATGAATAAAATCCATTAAGTACCTAAAAGTGTCCCTTTAAGAAGGTAAATCCCACTAGGACCTGTACTAAAAATGTAAACTTGTGAAAGTGCTTCGGGGAAAAAACGTTCACCCAATGGCCCAGATATGACAACTTATATGGCCAAGACATCTAATTGTAGTTCAATCTTCACCGTTTGTATCTCTAGGTGTCTTTACATACACTGCGTGTGCATGCGCTTCACTGCACCTGCAGGACGAAGACCCGGATCATGCACTGCCCTGAAAAGAGCGGAGAGTGCCCTCCTTCTGCCTACTCCCATCAGCGGTGCAGCCGGAGAGTAGAGGCTGCATTGTCCATACATTGGTTTAGCAAGGGCAGGCCATAGGACACACCTTCCACACATACTGGTTGTATATTTTAATCAAAAAACAATAGAAAAACTGAGGCGTAAGAGAGAAAAGGAGCATGTTTTTTTTGTTTTTTTTTTAAAGGCCCAAAAGGCTTATCCATATCATTCTCCCTCCCAAAGAACATAAATCAAACATCATAAAAGAAAAGGCTGCGTGTGCGTCTGTCAAACAATAGATTTCCTGCAATAGAGGGCATTGATACAAGTCTGTAAGTAGGCCTATGTATGAAAAGGCCAACAGGAAGAGCAACTCTCTATCTGGAACAGGAGAGGGTTTGCAGGCTGCAGACGTGCTGGTTAGCCATTTGTCTTTGTTTCCAAATGGCAGGGGCAGCTGCTGCCAAAGGTCAGCAAAATGTTACCAGAACAAGGCCCTATAGAGGCTGGGAGCATGCGCCTGTGACAGGAGGGGGGACACACCCAGGTGGAATGACACAGACACTCATAATGTGGCATCTTGTTTGGCATCAAGGAGCTGGGCCCTGATGCAGCTGCTGGTGGCCTTTTGCACAACTCCCCCAACCAAAGACAAGGTACTACCTCCTATCAGGGTAACTATCAGGTTACACTCTTCCCTCCGGGTCTCCATCAGGGTGTGTTGAAGGCTGCGTTTGAAGTGCCATCCTCCCCCTGCCCTCCTTTACCCACCTACACCCCCCCGGCTGTAACACAACCTGGGTAAACTTACACCAACCACCATCGCCACCCCCCAACCTCGTCTCTGGAGCTTTTGTGCAGAACAGACTTATGCCCAGGGACATGGGTGGATGGATGGGCGGAGGTCAGACATGGCCCTTGCAACTCGCACGACAGAGTAAAGTGCTGAGGGACGGATGGACCTTGCAGATGCTAACACACACACACACACACATATTCTCTTCTCATTCCTCAAGCCCAACATTTATTTGACAACTGTTTTTCTCATCTAATCAACTACATCCCAAGGAAATGAAGCGTACACAAAAAGAAGGATGAAAGGCAGCAGAGAGATGGAGGGAGGAAAGCTGAAAGGCTATTTTTCCTTCCCTTCCACTTCTGGCAAAACAAGACGGAGTGGATGAATGAGAAAACCATGTTTCTGGTTATGTATTTTGAGCTCTTCCAAAATATATACCCTCTCTCCCTAGGTTCTCGTTTCAAAAGCCTCGAGTAAGAAAGCTGACAGTGAAAAATCCCTTACATGTGTTTTTAAACAGGAGCAATGAAATGACACGCTCTTTTCTAACATGTGTTTTACCTCTGTGGCTGGAAATTTAATCTATGACTGAGCTTTTTATGACTGAGCTGTATACCATACTGCCTGAACGCAATGACTTCAGGACTTTTAAGCATACGGAGTAAATGCAGAATATGAGGTGCACGTCCACTGTTACTTTATAAGTTGTTTATGCGTTTACACCAATGGCATCACAACAAAATCCTGTTTTTGGCGTATAAAATATGATACTGAATCAAACGGGCACAATTTATAAAGACAATAATCCTCTTGGAATTCAGCCACAGGCCTAAAATAAGCACAACAAGTTGCCTCCAACATTCAAAACAGAGCAAATATGTTCTACCCAGTTGATAATACAAGTTATTTCATTTCTTATGGGACACAGCACAGGAAACAGAGACACAATAACAATACCCAAAGGAACAAAAACAACATATCGCTGGGTTTTCCAGATGTGCTTGTGCCATCACTAATTTTCTCTGTCTTCTTCTGTGTCTCCGACTAGACAATAAGTGACATCTGACTCCAAAGTCCTGCTATTTTCCTCTCGCAGAAAAACAAGACAAGCTTAAAGGCATCTGCCTGAGGGAAACAACCAGAAGGCCAGTAGTTATTCTCCTCCTCCCATTAACTGCACTGTAAGCGAATTGGCTGCATTGTTGCAGCACTGTCCCATGCCCAGAATAATGTGCTTCTAGTCTAGTGCTTTGTGGATGCAAATCAAGCGTGCCTTAAGGACACAGACAGCCCATTATAAGGCCACTGTGGGGAATAAAGGCTGGGCCAAGTGGCTTCTTAGTGGCTTTCTTTTTGTTTGTTTTGTGTATTCAACCCTGAACAGAAGAGTTACAGTTTGAAAACTGTCCTCACCTGGCCCTGGTAGTGTAAATAACAAACACGAGGAATGTTTACTGGGTGACAACCTGAGCCCATATGGTAGCGAGCCAGGCAGTGTCATGGTCAGCGGGCCCTCAAATGACCTTTGAACCCCACTGTCAAAGAAGGGTCATTGTCTGTCCAGCGTAAATGTCTGAATGCGAGCAAAGTCTGCGCTCAACTTGACTTGAGAGGGAAACATTGGTTATTTGGGAACCTACATGTATTCTGCCAGCAAAGTATGAACACAACAGATAAGCAGCATAGTTTTTTTTAAAGATAATTCGTCTGGCTAAGGTGGGTGCTTGCATGAAATTGATGATAGCCACTGGCCAGACTGGCTCTCCAATCTGCTGCCCGGCGGCGTCATCCAACAAAGGGAATTAAAACGGTGTTCACGAGCTGCAGTGATGGAGGTAGCTGACAATGAGCTAAACCCAGCCACACTAACATACACCACCACTTGTATGACCGTTTCTTTTTCAAAGACATCAAATATAATGTTCCAAAAATGCACCAGTGAGATACACACATTAGCGCGACGAAACCATCGGCCATTACCAGTAATAGCCTCCTCACGCTGAACAGGGTGGAGACTACACATCTTCCTACTGCTCAGTTACACATGCAGGGGAGGAAAATTAGGTTGGAAATACCCTGTGGACAACGACAGAGTGCACGGGCTCGTCTTTGGCAGCATTACTGACAATTACAACACAACAATAGGCTCACGTTCAATTGCCTCTCCCATGAAAGCTGCGGCTCTTTTCCCAGTCGCCCCAAACGCTGCACGCCCTTTCTCCCCAAGAAAGGGATTGTTCAATGGCCGCATAGGGGGCAACACAAACCCCCCCATTCAAACACCCTGCCACATAACACACACTTTCTCTAACAGGCAACAACACCTTCACCATGTCTTGTTTCATAATACCTAGTGTTGTATGGTAAGCTACTCCCCCGTCTCCTTTCCCGAGGACACAATCTAGGATGGGCTGGCATGATAAATTGTCATTTATTTATGATTGACAATTCTAGTCTCTCAACTTGCTTATTTAAGGCAGAGGGGGAAAAGGCGTTAGAGAATTGAAACATGCCGGAATATTAAAGAAAAATCCACTTACAGTCAAATGGGATTCACAAAGAGGGTTCTCTTCTCTCCAGTGTTCTCCAATGGGAGAGCAAATATCCCTGCCCTCAGGGAGGAACAGCAGCACAACTCCTGACAGGATATGTGTTATTGTCTGTTTAAAAGATGAATCTAGTTAAAAACGTCCCGTTATCCTCATGTTTTCACACGTCGCCTCGTCTACATATACAATCCCATTCCCTCTCCCATTCTTCTCTCCCGGAGCTGCTGAGGAGACACGCTGCGCGTCTCCGTCGTTTCCTGTCCAGCCCAGAATCCAACGCTGCCTTCAGGGGCAGTCGGAAATATCTTATATCAGAGTTGATCGCAGAGAAGATGAATGACCTAGCTAAACGGCATATATGAACATGGCAGACTGGAAAATAGATACGTTTCGGTGTTTCCCAAATTGATCAATTGGCACGTTTTAGCACATCTTTCTGATGATTTATAGGTTAAAACAAGATATACCTCGAAAGTAGCAGTCTTGGAGGAACAGTGAAGGCAGCATCAGCTTCCAGTAGCTATTCCCTCTAGTCACTGGCAGATAATAATAATAATAATAATAATAATAATAATAATAATAATAATAATGATAATAATAATAATAATAATAATAATGATAATAATACATTGTATATTGCTCTTTTCAAATATATGTAACAAGCTAAATATATATATTTTTTAATCAAGGTAAAATATGTTTTAAAGAAAATATAGTAAAATGAGTGCTGCCACATTTGACTGCATTGGAGCTCTGCAGGGGTTCCTGTTGATGCTCTCCTAAAACCACCTCAGTAGACAAAAAGGGACTAGTTCTAGATTAGGAGATTATGGCATGTTATCCATATGGACACATGGCATTACCAACCCGTCAATCCCCCCCTCATCCATTTTCTGAATCAGAATTACAGACATTTTAGAAATGCTATAATCCCCATTTCACAATCCCTGAATCTGCCACCATGTGTTGCCATACAAAGTAAATATTTTCTACCCTTTTATGGTCTTTAATCCCCACTCTGGGCAGTTGAACCTGTATAAATCAGGAAAAGGTATTGGAGCAAAGTGATATATTGCTGCAATTAATATGAGATTGTATCTGAAAGGTAATGTTCCTGGTTTGTAGCAAGAAAAAACGTTTATCAACAGGCTATCAAAATTAAAATGCTTTGTCGCCATCTCCTGGACAAAGAAAGCAATTGCACATTCAATTTAACCCCATTTTGTGGATACAGTCATGAGTTTTTAAATCAATCAAATAATACAAACTTTAAGAATGGAATTACCTTCTCTTATTGCTGATATTGTGCTATTTTTTTCTCAGTGACATATATATGTTATGTGTCTGTACATGCATCTTACTCGATGACTCATACAGTGGAGACAGTTTCTTCTTCACTTCTTCCAGACATATTTTCTCTGCCAGTCAGCCTTTGGTAATGACACTTTGGCAGTTACAGGAATGTCAGTTCAAACCTGTTTTAGTGTTTATTTTGTTCAGTAAACTTTTACACATGGTACACCGGGCCATTGAACTTTTGGTCACTCACTCCAACTTCAACTGTGGCTGCAACATTCACGTACAGCAGACAATACACATATTTACAGATGGCAAAACATTTTTTTATTTATTCTGGTAAATATATTAACAAGTACTGTTTTAAATAGAAATTGAAAGGTGTGTGTTTACCAAGTTTTATTTTCAATCTCTTAATCTTTGTCTCCACACAATGATGCAATATAACAAATAATAAGTTTACTGGGTAGGAACAGAACCGCCTTGATTTGGGTCTAAATGAACACAGTCTGAAATGAATGAAACACTTAAGTCATCAAAAGTCACACAATTTGGGAGAGAGCGGAAACTTCAGAACAGGAGGCGTTTTCTGCCGTTTTCTGCCACAGGATGTTTTCCCTTAAGAGAGGATGTGTGAGGTTCAGTCACTGCACCACTGTGGGAGTGTTTCAATCAGAGGCACAATGAGGATATGATGCATTACAGGGTTGATATCGGAGTACCAGATCAGGCTACTCTGCAGCCTACAGTAAACGCCGTCTGCTGAAGGAGCTTGACATTTTTTAAGGTGATGAGGTAAAGCCTCCAGGCGAGCTCACACTCTCGGTGCAAAAGATCAAGATGAGAGCTCTCTGTGTGTTCATGGTCCTCCTGGGCTGCAGGTTATCTCATGTCACCAAGTCTCAGAGCATCCACGCCTGCAAACGTAAGTTGTAGACTTTATTGCAACATGTATCTTTTAGTAATTCATATACTCGTAATTGTTAGTGTTCAGGTGGTAGAACATTTTTAGCAGTGGATAAGTATTGTAACTATTCTCACAGCTAAGTTGTTGCACATAAAGCGTGGGACGTTGAGGCGTAAAGATCAGAAACGTGTTCCCCTGTAGCTTCTGGTTAATATATCCTGACTTATTGGCTGTTTATCTATTGATTAGTAGCTCAGATGATCTTTATAGTCTACAAATGCTGCATGTGTGGGTTGAGACATTTTTAATGTGAACCAGTCAACAAATAGCAGTAAATCACACAAACCACGACTACCGGCTCTTGAGTGACATACTTTAGTCAGTCAGCGGCTGACTAAAGTATGTCACTCACATGGTAAATGTCTGTTATTCATGTGAAATGTGAGGCTGGTTAGAAGAGGCAAATGTGCTGCTATTGAATTCCATATGGGGGTGGAGTTGCTGTGAAATGACGAGTTTCAAAGTCTGGATTTCAGTTAGCGGAATCAAACAAAAAAACAATGTTTGCAGCAGTTGTAGCTGTAAGGAGCTACTTCCTTTGCAAAGGTTTCTCGGTGTTGGGTACACCCAGGCATCCTGACTCGGTTTACTGCAACAGCAATGGGCTACTCATCATTATACTGTGTTTGTAAGAGACATCCATCATCAGAAATCAGAGTACAATTGCACCCTATATGATTGTGACATTTCTCTCTGCAGAACAGCTGAAAACGTTCTGTGTGCCTGCCGGAGACAATGTGCCCGTGCCTTGCCCAAAGCTGACCGCAGACGAGGTGACCTTACACCTTCTTAAGGACGAAGAATTGATTAACAACTATAGTTACATCCGTAACAAACCTTCACAGGACTGGGAATCTCCAAACTCCGGGGTGGGCATGGAACTACGTGAAAGCAGAGAAAATACATCCGTCACTTTCATACTCATGGCAGTGAATGCCAGTAGCTATGGGATCTACAGATGTGAGAGCATAGTCATGTACCCTCCTCCGCTCATAAAAGTATCAAGTACTGCGTTGATCCTGGTACTCGTAGAAGGTGAATATTCCTCAGAGGTTTTGAAACAAACAGGTGCACATTTATCATTTTGTGTGCTTATATTCCAGTGCACTGAATTCTTCCTGAATATGTTTCTTCCAGGACACCAATGCAAATTCAATATAGATCACAATTGCCTTACAGAGGACGGAGAGCAAAAAGATGGATTTCTCTGGAATTGGATTCTGGGGCTTGTTCTTCTTGGCATCTACAGCATAACTGTCACCATCATTGCCGGCGTCATCTGGGTAAAATATTCCTCAAGCACATAACACCAGATGAGTTCAGAGCAAATACAATATTTAAATGACACAAGAACAGCCATTCTGTTTCCTTCTCTGACCCTTTGGAATATATATATATATATATATATATTATATATTTTGTAACATTTTAATCAATATTAGTATTGATAAATTTAAAAATGTGAAATCAATTTTCTCCGGTTTGTTAGGAGTTAAAAAGCTCTCACCTGACATATTTTTAAAGCTGGAGAATAGGGGCACACCAAAAGGGGCTCACATACTGTAGTTTCCCCTTAGTAACACATATTTTAAGATCGCTAAAAAATAAATCAGAGGCATCTTTGTATTAAATTTAGTGATCCTGTTGTGATTTTGAAAAGACAAGTCCTTTTTTTTTCTCCACTTTTAATTTATTCAACAGCTTAACTTTATTTTTTCACTCATGTGTGTTTACTTATTAATTCAAAGCACATTTTATGCTTCAGTTTCCCCACCGAGATTTATCTTAGAGACTTCTCACCTTCGCAGTTAAATTCTGTTTGGTAAAATTGTTGTATTTCTCCACGTGTGGATTTATTACTTTTTGTCGTGCTTGAAATAGTCAGCCAAGTCTAAAAATAGTTGGCATCCGCATTAAAAAAAAAAAAAGTGTAACTTTTAAATTACGACATGTAAGATACACGTTAGGTCCCCAAATTCCCAGAAAATAAACAAAATCCAGAAGACACGACCTCTGTGTCCCCAGTGTTAGCCACATCAGCACACTGTAGGTAACACACACATAATGCTGTCTCCACGTGTCTCCCAGGTGAAGTGGAGGAGGTCAGGTTCCCAGAGTGACTACATGAACACCAAACCCAAAGCCCCCAGGGACCGCAAGAAGAAAAGATGGGTTCAACAGCCGATACCGCGACACTTCTGATCACCAGCATCTCAACATATACCCTCTTAGTCTAAATATAAACACGTTTGTGTCTTTGTAGTAGCTTGTTCTGAGCAGATTATTGTGGGTGAGGTTTGTTCATTTTGTTGTCAGTACTTGTTTTGTGTCTACACAGCAAAAGTAGCAGTTCATTTTTTACAGTTGTGGATGTATATATATGTATATGTAACAAAAATAAAAAAATATGCTAACATCCGGTTTCACTCTGCCTGTCACACACACACACACACACACACACTGATCGAGCTGTAGCTGTAACCCCTCTGTGGTCGAAACAGAAGGAAAACAGTGTGTGAATGAGGGGATTTAACCTCACTCGTGACCACAAATACAAAATGAAAAAAAGCTGAGACTACAAACTATGGTGTTAAAAACCCAAAACATCAAGCACCTCTTTCCACGTTATTTGTGAGAAAATAATAAATAAATAGAAACATAAGAGTGTGTTTTTGCAGAGTTAAAATCACTGAGGATGATGAGAACCAGAACATACGAGAGGAAAATACTTCAAACAATAACTATGTTTGCAGTTTCCTGTCTTCATCCTGCTAAGTTTTTTTCCTTCCTTGTACGTTCTGCAGATGTGGTTGCTTCAAAGGGACTCTACCTTTACACTGCTCACCTTGCAGTTTCTGTGCAGTTATTGCAAGCACTCACACTGCTTTTATTGGTTTCATTTAGCGGCATGGGCTTACTCATCAACTGCCACGAGCATCCGCAAGATTAACATATTGTTTCTGTTAGCTTTTTGAGACATTTTGAGACGGATGATCAAAAACAAATGATACCATTTTTTTCGCATGCCCCACAGTCCCTCCTTCAAAGACGAATGACTCCTCTGCAAACCGTGGAACTTTATTATATTTATTCCTTTTAAATTGTTTACAAAGCTTTGAATAGCACATGACGATTTCCCGAGGTTGAGACTACTGAACCAGGTTATGGCATCCATTTAACACCGACATCTGTCCTTAAAATTCCAGTTGCTCCACTTTAGGTTGTGTGTCTGATCTGTGGTGTTCTGGAAAAATCCGTCCCCCGAGGAAATCCCTCCTCTCTTCCATAGGCACAGACTGCAGCTCCATCTCCGTCACCTGGAGCACAGGATTAGGATCATGTAAATCTTGCCATCACTGATGCACTCAACACTGTTACTTCTTCAATTAGCAGTAACATAATGTGTTGTTTGGAGAAGCATTTTACTAAATGGAACACAATATTTACAAATATATATTCTGAGAAAATGAAACACTTTTATTTCATTTACAACAAATGTATAGATAAATAAAATATAAATATTATTCTAACACTTAGTAAAGTGTCAGTAACACCTTGATCCTTAGAAAAGGAAGAGCCAAAACTCCAAATGTGACGCTCTTTGAGCCTCACCATGACAGGATTGTATCCCAGGATCTTCAGATGGCGAACCTTGGCAGCCAGAGTACCGCAGGGAGTGGATGTGCCATCCCCGCGGTACGAAAAATCAGAGTGTGGCGCCAAGATTACTGCAATTCTAGGAAACCAAGACAAAATGTTTCTCAGTTTTAAAAAAGGTCAACATTTGAATTTAGGTACTGGCATGACAAAGCAAAAGTGGTGGTTTGATTATAAGACAAAAAGCTAAAACCTGAAAAAGAGAGAGCTTCCTTTAATCTCAGACAATGTGGTATTTGGAGCATTTTGTACTTCTGACTTCCTTTGGCACACATCTAACTACAGATCTTTACTCACTTAGGTTTTTATAGTTTTCAATTTTGAATGAGATATTTTGTCTATGTTAATCCATCCTTAGAATTTGTTTAAAATTCTAAATTTTTATGCGTAATGAGGAAGTTTACACAAAGTACAAATGTATAAAATGTACTTCTACGGATTTTTCTGTACATTGTTCATCATCAGAACCATTTAGTTACATTGGTACAGGTGAAATGCACCAGCAGGCTTTTAGTTACAACACTGAATGACAAAGTACTTTACAAAATCTAGATAAAAATAATCTGTGTGCAATAGTGATAAAAATGGAGTAGAGCGATGACTACGTAGGAGACTCCCAGAGTAGAGCTCCACAAAAACACATTAAAAAGGCTCCAAAGAAGAAGACATAAAGGGAATAGTTTTGCACAAAAATAAAAACATCAAAAAGGCAAAAAGTTTAATTTCAAAAGGTTGTACATAAACAATATGTACGCTACACAACTGCACATACACAGCTTTATGAATTTTTAAAACTTATATGAAAGTTTTTTATTGTTTAGAGTAGTTGGATAAGCTTTAACGCATAACTTCTAACCATGTCTTGAGTTGTTTCCAAGCTTGTTTCTCAGTAAAAGCAAATCACTGAATGTTTAATATCCTATCCAAAATCTTTAGTTCAAAATAGGATTTAAAACATCTGTAGTAATTGTGGTGTTAAATACAAGTAAAGACCTTTATTTCATTTTAGAGCACTATTTTAGGCATTGAGGAGCTCTTCACGTAATAGAAATGAATGCTCTTTGTTGCACGCAAAGTTGTGGAATCAGATGTTTGACGTGCGCAATCATTGCATGCGTTAATGCCCGTCATTGTCAGAACAGAAAGCCCAAACATCCTCTCCACCTGCGGTCACGTCATCAAACTTTACCAAACATGACATGAGCACGTTAAAGCAAAAACAAAAAAAAATCGAGTCCGGTGATGTTTCCGCCTGCAAACCGACGTCTTACCTTTGACTGCTCTCTGCACAACTGCTCGCTTCAGTCTCAGACGTTTGGTGTGGCAGAGCTTTGATTATCACACCATCTAAGAGTCGACACACACAAGCAAAAAAATCAACACAACTTCGGTTATCAAAGCATTTCTGTGGAGAGACGGGCGAAAACGGTAAAAAAAAAAAAAGACATAAACCCAAGCTGTAACTGTGACAAGCACTCACTATATCAGTTACACAATCCACTTAACTTCTTTCCTCCAATACGCTGTCTTTACCTATGATGTAGAAGTCCTCCACCACCACCATTTCCTGCAGCATTGTGTCTGCCCGGTCCTCCAACACACTCCGCAGGCACTGTGAGAGCAACGGGTTAGCTGATGGACTGCTGGGGACGGGGTCTCCCAGGACAGAGGCGGGGACTGTCAGGGGCTGAGGGAGCGGAGGATGCTCAAGGCGGAGGCACAAGTTCACCGTCTGAAACATTCTCTCCTGGTTATCGACAAACCTGGGTTCTGGGGACAAATAGAGGAAGTTCAGATGGATTAAATCCACAGACCCAAGTACGAGAGGAATAAAACAAACTGAAGTTGTATACAAAGAGGAGTATTAAAATACGTCCATTTTCTCACCTGTTGTGTCAAACTGCTCCATTGTACTGCTCTGCAGGAGTTGCTCCAGTAGTGCTAAGGGGAAGTGGCCCAGTAGACACAGATGGTATACAGACTTTAACAACTGAAACCCGGTCATATTGGGTAGATGGGGCTCCAGAGCCCGGCTCAGACTATCCAGGAACCTGGAGCAACAGGATGAAAACCAACAAAGACATCAAGCCTGGAAACAGTCATGTAAATGATGCTAAATGTACTGATACAGTATTACAGACTCATGCTTCCCCCCCGCAATCCCTTACCTGCTCATAAAAACTAAATAATGTCAAACTTAAAAATTAATAACAATAATAATTTCTGAAAATACATATAGATTAAAGAATAATCGTACAAAAATAAAAAAAAAAGAGCAACTGGCAAGTGGGGGCATGTGTGTGAGTACAATTTGAAAGATGAAGACATGCGAGCGACCTACTGTTGTCTTTGGTGCCGCAGATCATAGTTAAGAGAGGAGTACGTCTTGAGGACAAAGAGGACGTCCTTAAGTGTCAGAGCTTCTGGATCGGCCATCACCTTTTGGGCAAATGCTTCCATTAAGACGGCGGGACAGAAGGTGAGCTTCTCAAACTCAGACAGGAAGATGATCATCTGAACAGGAAGGAGGAAACTTTCAGCGTGTGACTGCTGGCATGGTAGAACAGTAAAATGTAAATCACGACTTATGAGTCATCTTGAGACTTTTGTTTATACAAATAGGTTATAGAGGACAATAGATGCTTGTTTTCTTTAATATTCACTGATAGATTCTTGCTTAGCTGTTTGTAGCATTAAGATTTAACATTTCACAAAAGTGTCTTGTTGCAGCACCTGTCTTTTGGTCCATATGTCTATTGTAGAGGCGACGTAGTCCAAAATGCTAGAGAGCAGATCTAAATCTATGTATCGCAGCTCTTTACAGGACTGCAGGGTGGTATGCAATCTGTTGAAGGAGATTCCATCGAAGTTTTTTCTTTTTATGAGATAATATTTCAGACCCTCTGCAAAATAGAAATCCATACATTTCATTTAAGTTAGACTTTAATTCAAAGTATTCAGCAATGCTATGTTGTGGGAACGTTTTTTTTGTTGTTTTTTTTTTTACCTTGAAGGCGCTTACTGCAGAGGTCCATCAGTGGTTTGGAGTAGAAGCCGATTGCTGCCATAGTGGAGATCATGTGTTGGGTGTTGTGAAAGCTGAACTGGTATTTCAGTGATAAGGCCTTTGCCTGGAGGAAGCAGAGTACAGAATGAGTGTCAATGTGTACTGGACAGTGAAATAAGACACAGTTTAGGTCATGCCCCGTAGTAGAAGAATACTATGATGTTACAATGAGAAAGATATCAAAGAATGTTGAGCAGCCAATGACACGTCTGCACAAGAGCTGGCAATCATAAAAACCCGGATCATTTCAGAATCACATATACAGGGGTGTGAATACCAAACATGGTCAAAACCAAGGCTCATAAACCAACCTCGCATTTCTTTTTGAGGTCCATGGGGGCATCTTTCCCCAACAGACGCATCGTGGTCTGGAGAATGATTAAGTTCTTGATCCTGGGAAGACGGGCCTCAACGATCAACCTAGGACATAGACACAATAAACATCAATGTAAACCGATCTGAAAAAGAAGTGGTTAAAAAATATATATAGTCATTTAGGACATTCAATTTTGTCTCATGATAAAAGGTTTTTATTTTCTGCACCAATTCTAAAATTCTGATGCTTATATCTTTGAAAAGTCATATGCATCATTTGATAATCCTACCAATACCAGATTATGCTGATTTTGTCTATCAGAATACCTCAGAAACAAATCTTTGTCCTCTTTCTTTTTATTTATACTTTATTGCAGGTATTTGCATTACAAGTTATCAGTTCCGTCACTTGATACATTCATCCTGCCAGAGTTATATATTATTTACTATTTAACCAAAGGAATAAAATAAAAATAAATGAACAAGAGTGGAAAGAAAAGTAATAAAGAACATTTCATTTAAAGGGGGAGGGGTACGTTTGGTTTTAGTGTTCTTCTTCATGACCCATTTACTCCAGTTCCTTTTAAATTCCTCTTCTGTTTCTCAACCTATAACAGTGATTCTTTCTATTTCTTTGATGTCTTCTACTGATACTTTTCCGGTGCTGATAGATGGTGGTTTACCTCCAACCAATGTTGTGCTATTTGTTTTAATGCAGCTATGCGTATAATTGTATACAGATAAATATCTCCTTCCCTTTCTATTTCTAATGGGATAGTTCCTAATGTTATGTTGGATGGTTGTAACGACTTCTTTAGATTACAAAATGTTTACAAGTTTGTCCTGAATCTTGACCCGCAGAACGTTGTCAACACTGGACAGAAATATATATAAATATATATATATATATATAAAACATGTGCATGGTTAGCTTCTTGTTCCGCACGGCCTGACCGACTGTATTTTGATAAGATTTTGGTTGTTAGGAAGAGCTTCATGTTGATTTTCCAGGTAAATTATTTCCAATATTTTGATTAAATTCTATTTCTAATCCCATATTGTTCACCGTATAAACTAAGGCATACTGACAATCCTTTCTTCTTCATTCCTAGAGTTTCTAAAGAAATTGTGCGATGTCCTTTTAAATTGAAAGCTCTATCTGATTTGAACAACCTTCCCAGTTCACTTAAAAATATGACCTACTTATTTAAGGCCTCTCATTTTATTTATCTTCAAACAACCTGCTCTTGCATGTAGCTCTAACTATACTTGAGATATGGAAATGATTTATTTTTAATGAGTAGGTGCATGTAGGTATCTCAAGGGGTTATCCTAATAAAATGTCAATATATAATCCTGACCTCATGCCCTCCTTAAGTGCAACGACGTTGCTGCTGCCCTCCATTTGTTGCAGACCGTTGGCCAAGAGGGACAGGACTTTGTCATCAAAGTCATTCAGATTCTCCTGTTAGTGGACAATAAAATGTATGTGGGATGAACAACAAAAACACTTTCAAATTGAGAACATGTTTGCTTGCTGGTTAACAATCTTTCACTGCGTACCTGGCAAGCTCGGAGGAAAGTCTGGATCACAAGGCTGCGCTGGGGAACACCAAGACTGACCATATTCAGGAGACAATTAACCATGTCCTCGTTGCGCATTTTATCCACCCACTTCAAGGCATTTTGCAGTAGACTGTCGAAAGCAGGATGCTCAGACATCAGCTGCAGCTCACGGCTCCGCTTCTCAGGTGACTTGATCTTATTAGTAGTGTACCACATGCGGTTCAGGCATTTTCTGACCTGCTGAACTGTTAATGTGTATTTACAGGTGAGGTCTAACACATCTGATGGGGAGTCACAGCTCTCCAGGTCGTCCAAGAAGGGAGACCTCCTCTGGATCTGCCTGGAGGATGTCTTATTATACTGGATCTCAGCGGGCAGTGAAGAAGAGAACTGCTCCTTCTCTTCCAAGTCCTCAATGTGAATACTACGTTGTGAGTAAACCCCCACTGAACTGACAAGACTCCTATCCAGGCACGACAGGCGGTGCCTTATGCCCCAAATGTGAGCTAACGGCTGACTAGGGAAAGATCTGTATTTGGTTGACGTTGTCGCCAGGAAACTGCGCTGTTGCCATAGAGACCTGCGGCTGCAAAAGCGCAGGCAGCATCTCATGACCTCCTCTGTCATCCAGACAGACATTGTCCTCTGTTAACTGAAGGGACGCTAAAAAACGGGGGGAAATGGAAAGAAAAAAAAGACACTGGTGCGTCCTTAATTTTAGCACTGCCCCTGTGTGGACCAGAAATCTTACTCAGTCAGGTTTTTAGCTAGCAAATTGGGTAGATGGTAAAAAGCAATGGCAGCTATTACTATGTTAGCGTTAGCATTATCTGACTGTATACAACATTGACTTATCTTAATAGTTAGTACAAATGGTGTATAACCAATTACTATGACTGAAAACGGCAAACACAATCAACAGACCGGCTCCTTCAAGGTTACAAACACACTGGGCAGCTTACATTAGCTAAGGTTAGCTAAGTGACGCACACTACCTTATTACTCTCACCGCGGAAACATACAAATAACTGTCCCAAAGTAACACATGGAACTTACTGTACCGTGTAACATTTGACATGAAAAGTTGTTCAACATAGAGACACAGAGCTACATTACACTAACAACAGAGATAGTCCATGTTTGCCAGTATTGCCATGCGCTGCTTCATGCTGTGTGCGCGGCCATATTTAGTCCCCCTGTCAACTTGGTAGACTACGTACTGTCAACATATAATAAACAATGCTCATTGTATATTTAAAATGTCCCAAGTAGAATATTTATTACGGTTAATAACACCAACCTTTGACTATTGTTAAAACATAGGCCAGTATTCACAAACACGTCCTGATTGTATTTGTGTGTGTCGTGTTTTCTACACGGACTCAAATAAGCGCTGCATCTAGGGTTTCCTAGCAACCAACGGCGTCCGTATATAACGGGATAGAATGGCAAAATTTGTGCTCGCTGGTAAAGTTTGATTTTACTCTTTATCTTTTAGCATGTACTTTCATATTGTGAAAATATCGCATTTCTGATTTCTACCATTTTAACCTCTACAGGCAAAACAGACTGCCCACATTACGCCAAAGCGGAACTCTTATCTGACACTCTGCAGCGATCTCTGCCAAACTTCAGGATCCAAAAGATCTCCATTCTCCCTCATGAATGGGAGGTAATATTCGTATTCAGTTTTTAAAAGCTGGCGAATCTCGTTCATTTACAAATCATCAGTATATTTATCGTGTCACCTCTCACTGGTCTCTTGATAGGAATGGCTGGAGGCCACCTGCAAAAGAAATGGCTGGAAACACGAGCAGTCCCCTTTGGTTTGGAGGGAGCTGGTGGACCAAGGGGGGAAAGGGATGCTCTTAGGGGGCTTCAGTGACTTCCTAGAGCATTGTCAGGTAGGTATATATATATTAGGTTTTCTTAAATAAAATCAAAACTTCCAGTAATTCCTGTTTTGCAGCAACATTTCTGTCCCCATGAATTACTTCCTCATATTTCTTTGGGAAATTAGAGAAATATATGTAACTAATAGCTGAAATGATGGATAATCGTCTTTCTTTTTTAATCACACAAACACAGAATAATGCAAATTAAAATATTTTAATATACTTTCCTGATCATTTGTTTGCCTCGATTCTACCATGTCTCCAGTGAAAAGTATTTAAAGTCTACAAGAACTATAAGCAATAAAAGTATGAAATACTCAAAATATTCTTTAATTATTTTTTAGGCTATATATATATATATGTATATATATAATTAGATATTTGTATATATATATATTATATATATAAAAATGATTTACTGTGTGTTCAGGGTGATTGGCCAATATGCTTTCCTGACATTTAAACATGTCACTATTCTTATATGATGCAAAAAACATAAAAATCCATCTTTTTCCTCCCAAAAAATTTATGAAGCCTAAATGTTGCTGCATCACAGGAATGACCCACCTGCCAATTTCTGTAATCAATGGTTGTGTAGGACTATTACAGCATCACATCAGACATGCCTACGGAGATTATGCTGAGTGTTGCATCAGAGAATCTGGAAACCAAGATGAACTTCATTGTAGAGGAGCAGCATCGAGTCAGTCTTATCAAACCCCTTCACATATGGCTGAGCTGGTGGGTTAGTCTGAAAAACTCAAAAACAAAGAAAAGATAATGTTTTTGAGTAAATGTTTCAAGAGTCAGCTGACAGATTGGGTGTCCATACATTTCCAGTGCTCTCAGCCCAACCTGCCACTTCCTGATCCCCAATCTGCTCTCTGCTGAGCTGTTCCCCAACATTACCGCAATCAGCCTCCACCTATTGGACCTGGAGGGGAGCGAGGAGCGACTGCGGTGGCTGAGGATGGAGACGGAGAACCTGGCACTCCCTCTGCTACATCAAGTATGCTTCTTTTTAAGATAATTTTCTTTAACTGGATCAGAAGGAAAATAAAGCCATCTATATGTATTCACAGGTGTCCATTCACACAGATCTGGAACAAGCCTTCCAAGAGGCTGATGTCATTCTACTGCTGGATGAGTGGTGGTCTGATGATGATAAAGAGGATGAGGAGGAAATGAAGAAGAAAAAGGTAAAGGGAATCTCAGACAGGTACAGAGAGTACGGACAGCTGATTGACACGAGGGCCAACAAGGAGGTAAAAGTGATGGTGTCTGGGGACTCGTTTGTCAACCTGAGATGCTCACTTCTTTTGGACACCGCGCGCTCCATTGACAGCAACCAATTTGTCTCCGTGGCAACTCAGCTGGAGAATGAAGCCAAGGCCGTCATTGCAAAGAAGCTGAAAGTGAGGACGTCAGGTAGACATTCTCTCTCACCTAATGGGTATATTCGCCTTGCATTTTAGCGTGGTCACTTTTATTATGCAAGATGAGTGATCCCTCCCTGTTCTTCTGCTCTAGATATTAAAAATGTCATCGTGTGGGGAAACATCAGTGGTAGCTTCTACATTGACCTGCAGAGGGCGAAGGTTTTCAACTATGATGGGGCAATCAAAGGACCAGCTTTCTTTTCCCAACCAGCCAAAAGTATTCTACAAGAAAGGTATGTTGCAAAAAAAAATAAAAATAAATGATTTCAACAAGTGAGCTTTAAATGGCTTATCCACCTGTCACTTTGCAGGATAAACAAACATAAGATATCATATCAAATTATAAAACTGCCTAACCAACCGCACCCTGCTGTGATTTCAGTCTGTGCCAACGTTTAATTATACAGTACATCGGACTTCTATGATTAAAAAAAAAAAATTCTTTCAGGAAATGGTTGGAAACAGACTTTCAAGACCTGGTACGTTGTCAGCGTGCAGCTGTGGCTTCAAAAACCTGCCGAGCAGCTGCCATGTCGCTCGCAAATGGGATCCTCACTGTCCTAAAGGCTTGGAATGGCATTTGCAGTCCAGATGAGGTCTTCTCTATGGGTGTGCTTTGCCCAGGTGAAGACGCAATGAACTCAGACATTGATTTTGGATGAACAAGCTAGTGTTGAAATGTGATCATCTTTGGCTACTTGTAGGTCACTACAATCTCCCAGATGGCATCGTCCTCTCAATCCCAGTAACTTTCACAGACGGGACGTGGTCCGCGTCGTCTGACGTGACTGTTGGAGACGAGTTGAAGGAGAGACTTCAGCTTTCAGCGAGTGAACTCAGGCAGGTATGTAAAGTTGCAAAAAATAATGGAGGGCTGCACACATTTCCACAGCTACACTCTGTCGTTACCATTTAAAACATATGGCTTTTTCAAAAATGTACTAACAGAGGTTTCTCTCTCCCAGGAAAAAGAACTTGGATCAGAAAATTGCACAATTGTTATGAATGAAGACAACACAGACTAAAACATGATCAAAGGAAATAATCCAGATACATTTCAGTGCCACGTCTGAAGTTTGTTTCAGTTTGTTCTTTTATTCTCATACTTCCACATGTGGTGTTGCAGTTTTATTTTACCAGTTTAAATGACAATAAATCTTTTCCGCTTTGTGAAACTCGTCCACCGCTGTTATATTTTTTAGATGTAAAAGATCAAACTGAGTACTTTATGGAAAAAGGAGAAATTAGAAAATATATTCCTTTTTTTAAAATTGTACAGTTCAGTAAGTGCCTTTGTTATAGTTCAAGAAGCAATATTTTAAGCATAAAACACTACTACCATACACAAACTAGTCTGTTAATATCCTTCTCTAAATCTGATGTTATTGCTGCCACCCCTTTACACCGTCTTTCAAAAATGATGACTCATCAAAAACTTTCCTTCCCCTCGTTGGTAATTAAATATTAAACAAACTGAATTTAATGGGCTCTTTTGACCTGAAACATTCAAATAATTTTTTTTCCTCAATTGTGCAGTACTTTGTCAGTTGACAAGGAGAACTTGAACAGAGCGCTGTTTTTTTTTTTTACATGCAGAATATACACGTTCCTTTTTAGCATTTCTACACTATACACAAGGAGGCATTGACTGAAAAAAGGACAGGTTAGTACAAATACAGTGCACTACGACAAGTCGGGAAATGGACACATTTGCAATGTTATATTCAATTTGTACAACCCACCCCTGAGATTTGGATGCTGAGTGGTTTACAAAAAGCAAAACCGGCCTCTTTATGCTTTCGAGCACAGTGCGAGATTTCTTTTTGTCCCTCCAAAAACAAACAAAGTCTGCTCCAATAAAAGTAACACTCCTTTGAAAATTGACCTCAAATATTGATCATGGTAAATACATGCGTGATGCATGGCATGCATGGACTCGTCGTGGCACAAAGGAGGTTATTTGGTAAATATACATATCCAAGTGATGACTATACATGTAACAAATAGTTGGGTATAGACGGGCCTATCTAACAACAAGCGTGTGTCTTTCAATAGAGTTCTCATTTAAATTCACTTACATATGGGCCAATTACAGATGTACAAAATGTAATTCTATTATTTAAAATGGAGGCATCAATCACAAGAGGGAATTCAGGAACATTTCTTTTATCTTGCCACAAAGTCACTTATGTGTACGGGTAAAGATCTACTACTTGTCAACATCCAACAATGTCAAAGATCAATTTTTCCAGTTCCAGGCAACAAGTGAAAGACCACTAATGACTGAATGCTTCTGTCAAAAATCTAACCTTGGAGACCTTGGAGGGGAGGATAAAAGGGAATACTATTGTTTTACTAAATCTAACTCTGGGAATACGCAACTACATTTTAACCCCGGGTCCATGGTGTCAACATTAAAACAATTATCATACAATCATTATGGGCAAATTAGGGGATTCAATTTATATTTAAACTCCCCCTCAGTTTAACAATGAAGTTTCATCGACTGACCTTTAAATAAAATAATTTATAGCATATATTACTAGTTATATAATCCAACATTTCAACTCTTCCTAACCCCATCTAGATAAACATCTGAATGAAAACGAGGTGGAATGGTTATGCTCTTAGCCAAGGTAGAAAATAAAGGCATCATTATTATGACATGAGACTGAACATGGGCGGGTTTTTCACTACGCAGGACGAAATTTATCAAGAAAATTTCAATGTTAGATGAACCTAGATATAAAACGCTTTGCAACCCCTGACAGTAACGATGTCTCTATAACTGTTAATCTAAGCCAGTTCTGCCCTGAACATGATACTATCAGGCCACAAAAAAAACTCTACTGCAAATTCAACCGAGGCTGAACAGACCCTTGTGATGAGAGGCTATTAAAGCAGAACGCACCGAGTAATCTCAACCATATGCCACACAATCAGCAACCAACAGTGTTAAACGTCAAACTCTTTGATAAATGTTTTGTATATAGCAATATGTATGATATAATGTAGGTCTAGCATACAAATAAAAACAAAACAGTTGGGGGCAGGGGGAGGCAACAGGGAAGCTATGACTGTGGTTGATGCTGAGGAGACGGAGGTGTCTCTCCTGAGGCTCCTCCCACCGCCTGTCTGTCAGAGATGAGGTCCAGCCCTTCATCAAACTGCTCCAGTTCACTTTGGTCCAGAAGCTCAAAGTCCTCTTCCTCGGTGGGAACAAGTGTGTCGTCAGGCATCTCCTCGCCGGTGCCGCTTTCTGTCGTAATCGCCTCATCCAGGTCCTCGTCGGACCCCAGCGCCCCTATTGTAGTGATTGCAGCGGTGTCGGTGGGTGGGGTGGACGTCTCCAGAGCGCCGGGTGGGGTTTCAGTGGGAAGGAACTCAGCCAGGGAGGGATCCTCGCTGGCCTCGCTGGAGCGCAGCAGGGCTGACAGAGTGTTCTGCACCACAGTGGAGATGGCTGTGCTCACTATCTCCTCGCTCAAGGCCTCCAAGGACTGTTGTGTACCCTGGTTGACCGCGTCTTCCTTCTCCTCTCCCGCCTGCCTCCCCGCTTCCTCCCCGGCGCCTGGTACAGGCAACACGCCCTCCGCGCCCCCAGGTGGTCGTACATGTCCGTTGAAGTGTGTGTTCACAAAGTGGAGCGGAGATGCTAGGTGCTGGATAAGGAGGCTGGCCGGGCTCAACGGTTCCCCCTCTGACTGAGCACCAGCCTGGGCTCCATCGCCCTGGCCGGTGCCTCGCAGTGGGAAGTGGAGCAGGTTGTGCTCGATGGATGGGAACTCCTCCACTGACGGGAACTCAGGGAGATCCCGCAGGTAGGCCTCCTCTGGGTCGCTGTGTAAACTCTGCTGGTCCAGGTCTGCAGTAGGGATGAGACAGCAAAAAATACTAAGCCAAATATAATTTACAGATCAAGATGCTTTTGGTTGAATATTACAGTAAAACCACAAATTGATGTCCCGTAATTACCCAGTATGACAAAAGGAAAAAAAACAAACATCTGCATGCACACTTATCTCAAACTTTATTTGAAATGAGCAAAGCTAAACATCAGTCTTCTGCTGGCAGACCAGCATTTGCGGCTCTAATATGGTCAAGTGAAGCTCATCCAACAGTGCTCATACGTCAGCAACACCTCCATTGAGTGTTGTGCTGTGCAATAGTTTGAATTCCTATCCTAAGCAGA
This sequence comes from Bovichtus variegatus, assembly GCA_943593645.1. NCBI lineage: Eukaryota > Metazoa > Chordata > Actinopteri > Perciformes > Bovichtidae > Bovichtus > Bovichtus variegatus. The sequence goes on along the minus strand of CALSCE010010776.1, from coordinate 7,649,963 downwards.
AATACGAGGCCCATAAATGAAAGTGCGCTGTTGATATGAGCAACCGTTTACCTTCAGAGACGTCAGTGAGTTGAGGAGTGGTGGCTCTGGACACTGAGAACCCGCCACTCTCCAAGATGGATGCCTCCTCATCCGACAACTCTGAGTCTGTGATGGCCATCGCCAGAGCTGTGGTCTTCACATCCACCTGACCAACAAAACCACAGCGTTATATCACTGCTAAAACAAAAATACATCATCATCTTTATCATAAATCGCACTTATTGGAGGCTGAAAGTGAAAAAAAACAGCAAAAGAAAAAAACAGCAAAAGAAAAAAACAGCAACAGTGTCAGTGACTGAATGAAACTGTACTTGCTATAGTTGTGCTAATGGAATGTGGTAGTTCTTGAAATATATAGCTTGAAGCTATTTACTACACCACTCTGCAGAGCTTCATCCACCACACTACTACTGTTTCCTCTGTTGGTCTTATGCTGCACACACCCTCATAACAGCCTACTCTATGTGGCAGAGGAATGTGGGTCAAGTTTTCAGGTGTGTCTCCATACCGTTGTGGCGAAACAGGACAGCTCCTCCTCACTCTCACTCTCTGTTTCAGCTCTTGGCTCGTCCCCTTCCTCGGCCTCCTTTTTCACCTCTGTGAAAACACACATACACACTTTTAAAACAAGGTTTCTGCAGGTTTCAGCAAGTGAACACAGAATTAAATGTAATACCCATTTGTATTTTGCAGTCAAGGAAAAATTAGTAGGAATGGAAATAAGTCCTAGAATTACTTTACTTATACATGAATGTATTGATCTGGCTTCAAATATGTATTAACATATTCTCCATCCACGTCTTGTTGGATTTGTGAAGCAGAATTTAAAAGTCTAAATCTATAATGAGGTTGGATATCAGTAATAGGCCAAAGAAAGGTGATCTACATCGATTCAAAACTCAAGCTCCTTGTGTTACACTTGCTCCTTGCATGCCCAAGTCCTGTAATACAAGAATGTGTTTCAATTTAATTTGATGTAAATAGCACGCAAGTTAGGCCTGAATCTAAAGCCTGAAGGTGTCACAGTAGCACTCACTCCTCTTGTCGTGCTTGCGGTGCTCGGTTTCTCCCTTCATGCTGTAGTCCAGTTTCATCAGGATCGGCTCCAAGCCCGTGTACATCCTCTGGATCAGTTCGTGGTACACCACCAGAGGCCACAACAGCACGCTCAGGGCTGAACAGGGGCACAGATAAAACATTGACAACTTAATACTGCCCTTTTTCTTCACGAGTATCAAAGCAAGATGTTGCAAATGCACACAGAGTGGATGCAAAAAAAAAAGTGAGGAGGAGATACAACAGCTGATTTGATAGATATCCATCAGCTACGAAATAATAAAATACAAGCACGACCTGTTAGATGGAAGCTTAAGCGGCAACAACAGCATTCCGGATATTTAGTACACATTATCAGGGAATGCAAAAACACAAGGAAACGTAATCTCTCCATCAACTGTTATCACTACCTATTATCACACACCCTCTGTTTGTCAGGACAAACACACAAACCTATGTAAATGTGTGGCTTAGCATAAAAGTTTCTTTATGTCCATTAGGCAAGAGGTGACTCACCAATAATATAGGAGATCATGATTCCTGGTACATAATGTCCAAGCACGGCAAGTACAAAACAGCCACTGCACATCATCACACAGAACTGGGAAACAGAACAAGTAAGACAAATTAGCTTATCGCACTCAAAACTGCACGGGGTACAAGAAGAGGAAGTGAAAACGGGGCATCTCTGCAGGTGTGTGGTGTGTATGATAGAAGAGAATGTCTGGTAACACAGAGCACCTGCCAAGATATCAGCCTTGTAGAGTCACATACTCGCGGTGAATTTGCAATCATTCACCAAAAATACAAACATTTAGATTGTCTGACATATACGACACTATTCCTGAAAGTTCCTTTCTTTGTGCGTCAACGCGCAGAGTAGAGGTGCTGTACCTTTCCATGGTTCTGTCGTTTGTACTGCAGCGTCTCCTGCAGATACAGACGGTAGGTCAGGTAGCTTTCAGCCAGGTGGTGGCTGAGCTCAGGAATACTGAGCAGATGCTGCTCCACATTCATTGTGTTGCTGTACGCAAACAAGAATACACACACAGGAAGAGAGTGACAAATCACTTGTAAAGAACAAAAATCTGTACTTAAAGTGCTTCAGGTTGTACTTAAATGCTTGCAAAGGTATTGCATGATTCCATGTTAGTGTAATGACAGTTGAGACGCACACAGATGAACACCAATACAACAGACTAAACTAGACTGGTACCCTAAAATTAGTTATGACGTTATGGTGTGACATGTGACAGAAATGGCATAAACAAAAAAGACAGACTCCCACTGTATTTGAACTGATGCTCTTACATTGAATTACTTCAGGATATAAGGACAAAAGAGTCGTGTCATACGAAAAACTATATTAGAAGTAATCCGTTTATCATGTACACACTACACACCTTTGTACAGGGGGAGCCTCTGCATGTTGAACTGCAGTGGGAGAATAACACACAATTAGCAGCAGATCATTAACAAAAAAAGGTGTTTTAGTAAACAAGTTTTTCAAGATTACTACAGAGCCTCAAGGGGTGAAAGGATTTTACAAATTGTGTTTCTAAGGTGTGTGCTTGTGGACACAGCTGGATCATAAAAGAAAAGCGTAGGTAGTGCATTTGACTACATGTTAATGTTGGTAAACATCAAGCAATCCTACACTGTTTGTGAATGGGAACAACACTGGCATAGTCGTAGCAGGCTTCTCCATTCAGTGAAGGTACAGTGTTCCACATATATAGATTTTAACTGGCTAAGCAACAGTAAACATTTGTTTAGGCAATGAGTGACAAAGCCAGAGGACCAGATACAGGTTACATAAAAGGTCAGGTCTTACCAGTAATGACGGGCAACTTGGGCTTCCATCTCTCCAGCAGCATCAGTCCCAGCAGGGACACACTCAGGAGGAACAGAGGCCGCAGGGAGGTGGATGACAGGAGCCTGTGCAGACACAGAAACAAGTCTACCAACTGGCTTACGTTCAAAACATAAAACATACAGATGTCATTGAGCTCCCTTTCAAATTAAGCGTAATAGATTAATCGACATAGCACCTCCGTTAGTTGGCTGTCAGTGACAGCTGGTTAACAAGGCCTGGGCCACTAAGCGTGACATGAGTGTTTGTTAGGATTAAGATGAACAAAAGCGAATGGGTGTAACAACTCAAAATAACTCCGGGTGTGTATTTGTTCAGCGCAATAATGTTTTTTTTCCTGATAGATAGGACTCGAAATGTGCCTGGCTGAAGATAAATGTTGAAACTGTCTTGCAAGCTAAATTAGCATTATGCTAAAGACGTGGGATTAGCTAACTTATTTTGACGTCCACTCGTAATATTCTCGTTGACGTTCGTCAGCTAGCTAATTTAATGCAGCCGTACCGAGGTGGCAAAAAGGCGAAGACGTGATTAAACACGGGCTCGGACTGTTACCAGAATAATGTGTTGAGTGTCAGGGCGACACAGATGCTGTACAACGGCCTCTCCCAGACCAACAGCCTCTGCACCCATAGCAGTAGGGGCTCATACTGCGATAGCCAACCCTGAAGACGCTCCCGCAGGCGGACGAGCTCCGGGTTTCCGTCCCCGCAGACCTGCTCCGAAGTCCCAGCAGGGAACAGAGACTCCAAACCAACCGAAGAGGAGGTAACCGAGGGGCGTCTTCTAGCCTCCTCTCCACTCGCCATGTTCCCCCACTTTGTTATGTTGTTGGGATATCACGGGGTATATGGAAAGAACAGCGTCAAGTGTGACAGACTTTAGAAAGGTTAGGTTTCCGGTTTGGACTTTCAAAATAAAACCGATCACCTAGCCCTCTTATCAACAGGTAGACAACATACCAACCTGAAAAAACATAATTCGAGATGTATTTGACCAATAAAAACACAAGTTGAAGTTATTTTTTGTTTATTTTTTAGGGATAGCTTCATATCAAATCTTATATTTAGTAATATTTTCATTAAGTGTTGATTGCAGCGATTTTGTCAGGTACGCTCAGTTTACTGTGAAGGCAATGTCAATTTCCGGCCTTATTGTTGATCATTTCTGGCAACTTGATGTACCAATGACACAGATGGGCGGACGGATCACAAAACCCGTCACGGATGAGAAAAAAAAAAAACATAGTCACATGTTTCCTTGTTTACTGTATAGAGATAATGGGGTTAAAGCCAGAGACATAAGCCCAAGTCTACTACCGTGTGGTCAGAGACACTGCTGCATGCATGACATGTTGCATAAATGTAAAGCACTTAAGACCTGCAAAAGCTCTCCCCTACATGCACAGCCTCCCGCTACCAATGCTACACGTACTTCTAGTACTGCAAATGCTATTACTGATCAATTATATTGCAGAAGTTTTGGTAGGACTATAGCATATGCGTATTTCATTTGTATTCTTATTTTGTGAAATCATACTGCATTTATTCAGGAAATGTGCATTGAAAAAAACACACACCAGCAAGTTTTGATACAAATGTTTAATACAGAAATATACTTTATTGCGTAATATTGATCAATTTGATCAAATGCAGGCAATATGGACATTGCGCTGGAGACCTACTGTATAGATTCATTGCAGTATCAAGGTCAGCTCACTGTCCTTTATTGTTACTTAAACACCGCACATAGATCATGGAAGACATCTTTGTTTAAACAAGAACAAAGCCGGGATTTTCGTCCTCTTGTAATCTCTCATTTCAGTCACAAGTTGATTTCTGAAAGAAATAAGCAAAAGGTACTATCATTCTACTCAGCAATTATCACGAGTAGCCTCAAAAAGTGTAGGTGATACTTGCTTGCAAAGCATCAGTCAGGCAGCAGGGGGTGTGAGAGTGAGAGCACATGCATGTCTGTGTGTGGAGCGAATGTGATGACATGAGGGGTAAAGGCCTCTGGAAGCTGGTAAAACAAAAGGGTGGGAGGAGGGTGTTTGTTTGGTTAAAAAGGCCCCAGAGCCTACCTGGCTGGTTACACGACCAGGACTCAAGCCTACACGACCAGGACTCAAGCCTACACAGGTGGTAAAGGAGAGAAGGTGACCCTCTGTCCCCTGGTGCTAGGAAAAAAGGGCATCAATACCTGCAGGGGTTAAGACCATGGCCTGCAGCAGGTCAGACAGAGAGATGATGCCCTTCACCACGTCAGCCTTGTCCACCAGAACCAGCCGATGGACCTGGGGTAAGGAGGAAAGTGAAAGGAACGTTCTCCTCTATTTCTCAGACTTTATGATTTCATGATAAACATTTGAGACCACAATCTTTTGATAAATATCTACCTCAGCTTTGACTATCCGATCTATGATGGTTTCCAAGGTTTCGTCGGGGTAGCACGTAATTACTCCTTCAACAAAACACGAGCGCCTGCGAACGGCCTCATGCATAGGTATGTCCAGATTGTTGTAAATCTTCTGAGCTGCTAGATTCTGCCATGGAGCAAACACAGTGTCAGAGCAGGTGTCAGCAAACAAGTGACTGTGTACTATTCAAGGGTAACAAACTGTAGGGGTATTGTACAGTGTACATTGAGGTCACAAATTCTAGTTCTACAAAAACTGCGTGACACATAGTACTTACAATCGCATCAAATCTTGAGTAGAGTGAAACCACTTTGCCTGAGAATACAACATGTTGGATGCTGTAATATCAGTGCAAGGATACTTTCTTTAACTGGTAAACCGTAACACCCATGAATAAAGCTCTATGATACCTTGTTCATCCACCACAGGTAGTGCAGACACCCGCCTTTCCACAAAAATGGAGAGGGCATCGTAAAGCGTTGCTGTTTGCTGAACAGTGGCGATGTTCCTGAAAGTTCCAATCCCAAGCTCCTGGATCTGCCTTCCAATGAATGCAGGCTTGGGAACTTTTTTCCCCTAAAAAAAAACATCCAAACAGCATAGTACAATAGTATAAATGCATGCAAACAGGGGAAAAAAATCAGGTTGAATGTAAGTTAAACATGTGCTCGCTCACAAAGATATGGAGGAACTTGAGGATTCTTTTGTGGGTGAGAATGTGCAGGACATTTCCAGACTTTGGGTCGATGACGGGCAGCCTGTGGATCTTATTTTTAAGTAAGGAATAGATGGCTTCAAAGAGGCTAGGAGGAAAGAGTAAAGGAGACCGTTTAGTGCCAGTTGACTAGAATTTAAACAGAGTTAAAATAGTATCAAAGATTGCATCTAGCCATCACCTGGCCTCTGGAGAAATGTGAATGAGGAAGTGATTGGAACACTGTAAGTAGACATCTAGACAGTAGAAAAGATGTGAGAGCGCTTTAGTGGAAATACAAAGAGATGTGTGCGCAGACATAATATCACTGATCCCTGTTGGTTATTTACTTTGAAATGAATCACCTCTCCATGTCTCAATCTTGTGGCTCTCTAGCTCATACATTTGCACCTTTGAAGGGAAACACGAAAGTCAAGATATGAGTCAACACATCAAGTGAGTCAAATCAAATATTGCAACCCTGCCAAACCTGTCAAATGTTGCCGTTTACCGCTGTGTTGTACTGCATACCTCGAGGGAGCTCATGTCTCGAATATTCAGACATTTCTTTAAGTTTATCTGCGGCGTCAAATAATAAATCTATGATTTTCATGCTATTTTAAAAGTGTATTCATGCTCACCAAAGGGGACTTGTAATAGCAATGGAGGATGTTGATGAAATCTGTAATAGTCAGCATACCTGTGAGAGGAAATGATTTCTGCTCCCATTATTACAATTCACAGTGACTAATACTTCACTATGGCTACTCATCTTACCCACAAATCTCTGTAATGTGCTGTCCCATAAAGGCGCAGCCCTCAAGCCATTTGCCACCAGTGCAAAAAAGGCCTTTTTCACCTGTGGAAGTCATAAATTCACACAGTCAGTGAGGATTTATACGCAAAAAGACACCATATGTGAATTAGTCTTGTTTTATGTTGCTGTTGAAAAGCTGCATTTCTTACTAGTAGTTTGGTATCAAATATGACCAGTTTACAGCTGGTTGGAATGGCATCATAGCAGCTGTGACTTTTCATGAAATTCATGTAGACTGTGCCATCAGCCTCTGCGAGAAATCACACTTTATAATAGCTGATATAGACACGGACACATGCAAACACACGGCTGCAAACGAAGCATGGACAGCACAGATCCATATACTTGCATGTGTACAAACACTGCTTATATGAGCATTTATAAAGACAAATCAAAACACACATGCATGCCAATTATTGTAATCCTACCTTGTTTCTTTATTTCCTGCTTCTTTTTCGGGAGTGACACCTACAAGAGAGCAAGTGAAACATTCGCCACATGACATTGTCAGCATAGTTTGAAATCCGCATTAGCCCGCTTCCAAAGACAGTTCAAACCCTACAAACTCTTTTCTTTTAGTTATATTCAACCCAGAGAAACACTTCACCTGTGAGGGAGGCTCCATAATTCTGTTGTATGTCCATGAAAAAGTTGGTAACAAAGCAGCAAACTCTCAACTGCTTTTGGCGGCGGTAGGTTTGTTACCCTTTCCTCCAAAGCAGCTGGGTCTATATTAGGAGCTCTCAAGTGGTATGTTTCAGGCCAGGGGTAAAAAAAACATGGCAGAGGCTCAGGGGGAGGGACGCTGATTATTATGCCAAAACCGGACATCTGCTCCCTGTGCCTATAAAACATACGAGTCATCGCGTTGCCTTTATGCTTGTCTAAAGGAACGCATTGGCGTGGCCACTGCCATCTTAGATCACATGAATTTGCCACTATTTATTGGCTGCAGTTGAATGTATCACACACACACACAAGGTGGAACTTCTGGCATAGAATTAATCCTTGTTTTACAAATGATTTATCAAGGCATGCAATGGCAGAAATGACATTTAGGTCTATTTAGAGCCAATGTTGAGGCTTGATACAATAAAAGGTATTTCTGAAAGCGTATCGTTGGCTGTCGACTTGTGACAGTAGTGCGTTTCCGATGAGTCGCACTATGTTGTTGACACAGATCATAATAAACAAATGTCTCAAAGAAATGCATTCTTTATTAGGTCTTGGTTTTTCTACAGATTTATACAATATTTGCATTTTACATCATGTACAAAATTAAAGGACTTCGTGCTGTATCAAATTCAGACGCTCATAGCAATTTTGTTGAAGGTTCAAATACAAAGTAAATGTCCAGGGGACTATGTATAACTCTGTACATGAAAAGAAATCGATTCTTTACATTTTCCTCCGGTGTTTAGATACACTTGACAATGCTGTAATAATGGAGTGAAATCTCTTGTTGCAGTGAAAATGGAGCCAGATGTGCAAATTCCAGACTGCATCAACAAAGAAACACTTCTGTTAGCACGTAACATGTTCTATTCAGAACGTTCACTTCAAAAAGCACCAACCAGAAACCAATTAGAAATTGCATGAAATCCCAGAATGCCATCCTTTTGATGCAGACGTCGTACCCATTGGAGAAAGGGAAACTTTGTGGGTTAATCTCTTAAATATGGCTACATTACCCTGTTACAGAGAAGTGGCTTTGAGGTTATGTGACCTCCTGTGACCGTTACACTGAGGTATGGAGACGTGTCTGCATTCAAACTGTCCACTTCCTTTCTTTGACTCTTTCTCTTCAATGAAATGGGAAAGTTTACAAAGACGGGAGACAATTTCTTTCACAAACTTACAAAAATCTGGTGTACAAAATCAGTGCTTGCTGCAGGTGTATGACCAATGTCTGATGTAAAGATCCTTATGCATCAATGAAAAATAAATGGTAACACTAAGCAAATATGGATAAGCAAAGTAAACTGGTTTAGTCCCTTCTTCTCACAGAACCCCATCATTAAAAAAAAACCTTCAGATATGCTGTGAAACCAACAAACTCTTTCATCAACTTGCCTTGTAAAAAACATATCTAATATTACATCTGTAATATAATAACTCAAAACACCACACCCATCACAAAGGCCCTACATCACCACCTGACAGGTCTGAACTTCCCCAAAATGATAAATGTAAGTAGCAAAACAGTTTGGTTGCAGCCAAGAAAAACATATCAAACTATATTCAAATTCCTTGTGATATTCTCTGCATTCAAAAATAAGTAGCAGATAATTAATGAACACTCTGGCATGTTACTTATGGCAAAATTATTCTGCAGTGCTGAGCTGTAATTGAATTTCCAAACTCAAGCCCTTTCTGTGCCTAATTACTCTCGCCTGTGTGTATTCTAGATCTGGAAAAAGTGACATGACTTAAAGCAGCTGATGAGTCATGAAAAAAATAATAATGCTGGTTTCATTTCCAGAGTCCATTACCACAGGTTGACAGGAGTTTGCCATTCACTAGCCGGGCATGAGCAGAGCTTGAGCTTTGTCGACAGGTAACATAGTCTCTGGATGGCAGGGTCCCAGCTGTATGGGGGGAAACACCCCCAAGCGAGAGTTCAGACCTGGTTCCGCCCCTCCAAGGAGGCTGGACGCCAGCCACGGTGCATGATGTTGATGGTTATCAAGGGGGCCGTGAGTGAAGAGTGTTGAGCCGTTTCTAAGCCCGCACTCAAGAGGAGGGAGGGTTGCAAGACAGCCAGGACAGAAGAAGGAGACAGGAGACCAGGTTTGAGGAGCTTCCATATCAGAATCTGTTTCAGGATGTATGTGACCCATTGAGGCAAGGAGGGAGCCCCAGAGACACAATACTGACGTCTGTGAGGAAGCCGATGGTGGACTTTGTATTTGGTCCTGGCCGACTCCAGGTGAACCAGTTTGACGGTTCAGACTCCTGTTGGCCAGAACACAACAGGGGAGGCGCGGGGCTGCAGAAGGAGCTTCTGCAATTAGGTCGGAGGTCTGAAGGAGGGCCGGGCTAATCTCAGCTGGAGTCGGAAGCAGGGACTGTCCGCTTTTGGAGAGACTCAGCTGGTGCAGCACAGCGCTGGTGGCAATAAGGCCAGCCACACTGGTCAGGTAGACCAGGCCGAGCATACAGGATACCTGAAGAAAGAAAAAAAAAAGTATGATATGTATACCTAATTCCTCACATAGTTTTGACTATATTGGTGTTGCAATGTTTGTGTGGTCTTAAGTTATAAAATAGAAAACAAAAAGAAACACCTGAAACATCCAGAGCATAAATATCCTCTCAACTGCATCCAACTAAAGCCCCTTCTCACCTTGATAAAGTGCTGGTAAATGGCTGTAAGGGCTTGACTCCACGCTGATTGCTGCAGTAGCACACAGAGGTCCGTGTAGGTGAACCAGCCACGTTTTATCCCCTGCCGCTCTGCAATGCTGGGGATTCAGAGGCCACATTCAGAAATACTTTTTACACAAACTGGTTATGCCACTACAGTATTTACGCTCCTTTTCCCATGTTTTGTTTTACACACAGTGAATGTAGGCTTGTTTGACTCTTGAAAAACTCTTTGATGTCAAAATGAATGTCCATTTTCAAGGACGAATATTTCTTACAGATGCTGTTTTAGTGTAATGAGTAGTGGAAATTTTACATAGCTGACTACAAACCTGGTTTCCAGTTGACTTAGTATATCAAATAAGTCATTTGGCTCTGTGAAGAGGCTCCACTCCTAGAAGATATGACACAATGGTTGGGACATAGAACTTTGACCAAATGTGCATGTAAACTCACATTACATTACATGCAAATACACACACACACACTTACAATGGCATTCAAGAAGTTCATCTCCAGGTTATTGACAGTCTTGACGTCCAACTTCCCAGCTGCTCCCCACTCATCGTTGAAAACCTCTTCTTCCTCTCCTTCGTCATACAGGTACTTGCTGGCAACCATCTAATTCAAATAGATCAGTGCGTTTGTCAATGCAATCTTATAATACTCACTAAAACAGCAGTATAGGACCCAACAGCCTGGGATTAAATGTATCAAACTCCATTCTGAAATGAGAGCCAGAAATAACACCGACACATTTGGAATGACCTATGAACCCAACACACATACCATGGAGATCAGGAAGAGGTCAGAGGAGGAGATCTTTTGTAGGTATTCAGGGTTTCTATGTCGGAGCCTTTCGATGTAAACTAGAGCCAGCATCATGGCACACGGCGAGATGCAAGCCTCCCTGAAGAAAAAAATAAATATATAGATTAGTTTAAGGTGTATGACTGGCCCAGTGCTACATTTAGTTCCTATAAGAATGTGTGTTTCTATGCATAATACAAAGTACAAACCTGGAAACATGGGAAGCATACTTCTTCTGAAGTTTTCGTATTGGACTAGGGGCAGACTTCTGGAAGATTTCGACAGCAATATCTGTAATTAAAGAATGTAAAAAAAGACAAAAGTGAACTTGTGTGCAATCACAATTTATTTTAAAGTTTAGCCATGTATACTGCAAATGTGGGCACAACTTCAAAGTTGTCCCACATTTTTTTTTTATATAATACCTAATCCGCCTCACGTGACATTGACTTATAGCAAGTCAGAAAAAAAAAAAGTGCACCTCGAGTGTTTCTTATGAAGGTGTGTCTGGGAGGCGCTTAGTTCTTTGTACTAACCTCATTTAAAAGTCTAAACATATTTAACTCACCTGTAACAGGACAAGACAGGGCATCTAAAGAAACGTCCTTGTCCAGACCATAATACAGGCGCTTTCTTACTCGTTCAGTCAACTTCTGGTGTCCAGGAAGAAACTGCAAAAACAACAGCGTTAGCTAGCTAGGTTAGCCGAGTTATGTAAACTGGAGCTTTGAGGAACTGACGTTAACAAGGTTGAAAAGCAGAACATTTACATACAACGCTGCATGCAAACAAAGCAATATGGTCAGAACCTATTTTACTAACAGGTAAATGTACACATGCTTACATTACCACCACGAGTTTAGAGCAACTATTACCCGTAAACCACAGTCTCACATCAGCTGATAGCTAAGCTAACGCTAGGCCCGTAGCTGGTCAACGGAGAGTGAGCGCAAAATGACAGTAGCTAACGAAGTGCTAGCGTCAGGAGCTGCGTTTCATAACGCTTTTTAAAGGAGTTTTAAACGACCCAGTGTTCATCTTGAATAAGAAACATTAATCAATTTGACTTCACTAAGTCGTAGCTAGGTGACTTAATGTCTCCGATCAGCACATTAGGAGGGACACAACGTTACCGGATGACATGAACGCAGCTAATGCGCCGAGCGTTAGCTTCCGTAGTGTGTTGACCTAGCGTGGCCGTAACTCAACAACATACCGTAAACTCCTGGAAGTCTGAAAACTGAAAAGTCTTTTCGTTAAATAAAGCGTCGAAATCCATATTGACTATAGATCAAACATTAGTCCACTGAATGTTGAGAAGACGACTGTTTGTTCTGGCCCCCGTCTGACAAGGAGCGCTCGGATAGCAACACGCCCTGACCTGGGACAGCGCTGATTCTACCGCAGCGGGTGACTACTGCCATCTCCTGGAGGCAGAGCGCTCCTACAGTGTCAGTGTCGCTATTTCTTATTGTTTAATGATACACTTGCATGATTCGGTTGTTAGTGTTGTAATTATTATTATTATAATAATTGTTACTATAAAGGGAATACAGAGCGGAGGAACATCTTTTTCAGGTTTCCAACATGTGCTATATGGAGTTATGGAACCAGTCAGCTCCTCAGTTTTCTTGTGTGCATTGTATTGTGGGAGAATAATATCCATCCACAACAATTTATACTCTCAAGTCTAAATTAAGAACAGTTTTCCTTTGCCTTCTTTGATTAATATCCCTTACTGTGCTTTTATTATTTATTATACATTTGAGGAAATGTAATACCACTGTATCCTTTGTTTATTATTTAATGTTTTCCTCTTCATTTTTATTTAAATGCTGGTATAATGATTTGTTTGCCTTTTGTAAAGGGTTTTCTCTGCTCTTCAAAGATGATATCCAAACACTTGCCTTGCTTTTGTTAAAACTGCTCAAATGTGAATAGACTCTGGTTGATACAATCAAAATATACTCACTACACTTCAGTACAACAGTACTGTAAGTAAATCTTAACATTATTTTAAATAAAATTGAACAGGAACTGGTTAACGTTTTGATTTTACAGACGGGAACAAATGAAAGAAAGTCCAAACAGAATATTTACAAAAAATAATCAGGAACAATATCTTTGTTGAGGAAGATATAAAATTATTATTTAGAAATGTTGTATATGACCGTTAGAATAATGGTGGGTATTATTACTGCATACTATAATTTGACTTCTTAATGCAGCAAAAGCAAATTTACCTGAAATCTTGGCTCCATTACATCCATGCACCACGTCAAAATGTCTGTATCACTTCACATGTAAATCAGCCTGTCTAAAGTCAGTTAAAAAAAAACAAAAAAAAAAAAAAAAACACATGATTGCCAATCTTTACCTTTATTTTGTTTATTCACTAAACCTTGACAAAACTGTAGAGGACACAATGATCAGATGAGCAACACGCCTCACTTTACCTTAGTGATCAAAAGTATAAAGACACATGCACATAAAAAAAGTATTACTTACAAGTTAAATAACAGTAGAGCTCATAAATCCACTACCAAAAACTTAAAAAATATAAACAAGCTGAATAAAATCCCTGGCAGCTTGTATATCAACACATTGTCATTCATATGCCAACAGATTCATTATCCCTCTTGATTCCGTGTTGATGCTGTGATCACTCCCTTATTTCTTGCAACTCTCCCTTTGTATCTTTAAATAACTTGTCAGGTCATAGATTTTTAAGAAAATGTTTGACAGACAACGGTCGAAGGAAAAAATCAAGACAACATTAAAAAGGTGGCAGGAGTTCTAAAAAAAAAAAAAAAAAAAAAAAAAAAAATCTATATACTCAAAACAAATGTTTAATTGTTAACACTGGTGTACCCTGACGAGGGCTTTTCATTCTTTAGCTTCATCGTGAAGGTTTGAAATAGTCACTTGAAAAGGACAGATGTCTGATTTTATGATGTAGTAATAATTGTATCTTTTCTCCCATCCCTACATAAAAACCATGGCCATAGTTACAACCAATACCTATATAATATAATATAATATAATATATATATATTTGAACACGACCAGATTGTTTTTGCATCCTCAGTTTGGTTAAGGCACCTTCCATTTTCTCCATAACCTTCCATCACATGTTCAGTTTGACTAAAAAAAGTAGAGTTCTCTTTGAAAACAAAACTAAAGATTACATTCAGTGGCCGTGGTGGTCTGAAGAGGTTGGTGGCGGCTGCAGCTTCTCAGATGCGAGGTCTTTGGCTTCCGTGTCTGACAAGGAATCCGAGTCCTGGGCCTGCTGTTGCTTCCTCCACATGTCGGCGTACACGCCTCCCTTGACGAGCAATTCCTCATGTCTAGGACGGAGAGAAAGCGAGTCACTTGGAGGTCGATGTCAAAGGGGATCGTCACTATGACATTCGGAACAATAAGTCCCACTTACCGTCCTCGCTCAGCAATACGGCCATCTTTGATAACCAGAATCTGGTCTGCTCCAATTATAGTGGATAACCTTTTATGTATAAAAAAAAACAAAACAAGATTAACACAAAGGAAATATAAAAAACTAAATCCTTTCAGGAAAAAAGAAAGACTAGAGTAGATGCAACTGTTACCTGTGAGCCACAACAACTGTTGTACGGTTGGCACAGACTTTAGCTAACGAAGCCTGGATGTTGCGTTCCGTCTGTGTGTCTAGTGCAGATGTGGCCTGCAGACAGACATTATTTGTTACAGCTGGAAATAACAGCAATAACTAGGGCAACAATGTGGCAATGTTTTCCAATGTTTTCTGACTGCTTGTCCACTCAGGTATCATGCTCCTTATTTGTAATCTCACCTCATCCAGCAGGATGATCTCTGGCGCTTTGAGGATGGTTCTTGCAATAGCCACTCTTTGCTTCTCTCCTCCACTCAGCTTCAGACCTCTTTCCCCCACCTGCGTATCATAACCTGCCAGAGAGAGGAAAAAAAAAAAGAGGACATTTTACAGTTTTTCTTATAAACTGAAATCCATGGCAGCCATTCAAGAGGATTCATATTCCACACATTACTTCAAACATCCTCTATATACTTGATGTAGGAGGGTTCATCTATGTAGGTTACCTTCAGGGAAGGCAATGATTTTATCATGTATATCAGCAGCCGCAGCAGCCTCCTCCACCTCCTCGTCGCTTGCGGAGATGCGGCCGTAGCGGACGTTATTCCGGATGGTGTCGTTGAAAAGCACAGTATCCTGGGGAACCACGCCGATATGAGCTCGCAGAGAAATCTGCTTCACCTGAGGGAAGACAATGAAGACGTAGCAATTACTAGTCACACACAGCTATATTAAAGACATTGTAACTTGTGCTTTCATTGCTCTTGGTAGTCTCTAGAGCAACATAACAAGGGGGTTATTTATGTTTATAGCAGTTAGATGCCTTCATTTGCACATGAAAAGGTACAGTCCCTTCTCATTTAAACTTGCCATTTAGCACTGGTGACCCTAAATGAAACTCTCCTTCTGCATCACTGATACTTGCTTATATTGTAAAGCTCATAATGTTCAATTGAATTGAATTAATGCATCACGGAGGCATCGTTTGAACTCCGATTGTATTATTTTACGTGCTTTTATTACCGTATGCTCAATTGTACTTGGAATTCTGCTTCCATGTACTTGCTCTGATGCCAAACATTTACTTTTGATATATCCTGCCCATCGATGCTAATGCAGCCTCCCTGAACGTCATAGAAACGGAAGATGAGTCGCATGATGGTGCTCTTCCCAGAGCCGGATGGTCCCACCTGGGGAGATGAAGAGGAAATTAAAAATGGTACAGTCCCAGCAGAACACAGGCACTTTCACTGTATGATTGAGTAGATCTATTTTGAATATACGTCGTTCCTTACCAGGGCAACTGTCTGTCCTGGAAGAACAGTGAAGGAAACATCCGTGAGAATCTCCTTGCTGTAAAACAGTAAGGAAATCTAAGGATCTTGTAAAAATGAATCTAACTCCTCTACTCATCTAGATAACAACTTTACACAATTTTAGTTTGAACCAGGCTGTCAAATCCAATGTAAACCAACCCATTCACGTAGCTGAAGTAAACGTTCTCAAACTCCACTTTTCCCACTTTGAAGACAAAACTCCCTGCATTTATGTCGTCTTTCACCTGCACAGGAGAACAAATAGAGAAAATGTTATAAAAAAAATTAAAATAAGAAAGTCGATCATAATACAGTGTTTAAAGTGAAACATGGAACAAACGTCGGCCAGTTTCAAAAGTACCTCTTCATCTTCTTCGAACAGTTTGAACATGCTTTCCATGTCAATGAAAGAATTCTGGATCATTCTGCAGTAAAAGAAAAATCGAGCCAACAGTTTACAACAATACCGAGAATGAAGCAGAAGTAAGAACCTTTGAAGCAGATGCATCTTGTGCTATAGTCGACCACAGTGCCTTTCTTACCTGTAGTAGGTTCCAAACCAGTTGAGGGGGGTGTACAACTGGATGATGTAGGTACCAAAGAGAACAAAATCTCCAACCTAGGAGAAGAGATTTGCTTCTCAGTCAAACTGAATGGGACAGTTCAAACTAGCATCTTTAATCAGTCGACACATAAAATACATTTTATCAAGACATCATCTTAGACGTGTTCCCTTTACACGGGATGGTTCTAGCAGAGACTGGAGTATATAAAAAAATATACATATATTCTGGACTAATAATGACGTCATGAAACGTCACTTTCCGTAGAAGTCATGTCGATGTGATCAGTACCTGAAACTTTCCTTCAGTCACAAAGTAGGCGCAGAGCAGGGAGCCGGCCAGCAGGCCTAACCCGATGATGAGGTTCTGAGTTTGGTTGAGGAAGGCCAGGGACGCCTGGGTCTTCCACTCCGACACCTAAAGACATGTATGAGCTGGTTAGATATTCTAATGATGGATACATTTTATAGGCTTTCACATATAACTACTGATTTGCCTGTACACAAATAGCATATTAAATATTCTGTTTTTGAAACTAATCCTGCCATAAATAATCATATTTCCTGGAGGGTTTGGCCATCTGCTGTTGGGCAACTTACTGATTTACATACAGCAGCATGACTCTGTTATGCAATACTGCAGCATCTTTTTAAGTAACTTTTTTTTTTTTACATAAACACAGAACTTTTAGCAGCATTTTTAAAATCAGTCAGCATCATTTAAACATTGAAAATGACATTTAAAAGTGCAACTTTGAGCAATGGTATTTAGAATAACAAACGGAATTATAATTCCAGAGTAAAATACTGGATATTACTCAACACTTGCCTGATATTTTAGGATGGCATCCTCGAAACGGCTGACCTCATAGTTCTCTGCATTGTAGTATTTCACCTATTGAACAGAAAAAAATATAAAGTGGAACAAAATTTTTGTATTTTGGAATAATTTGACTTCTTAATGATCCAAAAGGCAGATGGACGACAACATTTTTGATGTACCGTCTCAAAGTTTAACAGGGAGTCCACAGCCTTGGACTTAGCATTGTTGTCCTGCTGATTCATGTCTCGTCTGTACTTTGTTCTCCATTCAGTGATGATGATGGTCAGAGCTGGGGGAAATATTATCAGGCAATGAAACAATCTTCCAGGGGAAATTTGAATGTTTTATCTATAGATATGTTCCACTAAACTAATCACATTGTAAAGCTATGGTTCAACATGTACTACTCACTGAGGTACAGGGCCATGCAGACGAAGATGATGAGGCCGAACCAGGCATTGAAATAAGTGATGAAGTAGATGATAGAAATGACAATATCAGCGATGGTTGGGAAGATGCTGAACACTATGTAGCTGCAGGGGAAACAAAAAAAAGGGACAGTTGAGTCAATTTCTTTTTCAAATTGAGAGGAAAAATATGGGTCCAGAGGAAAAACCTCGTCAATCTAGTGCCACCTTACCTGAGCAGGCTGTTAATGGAGGACGTGCCGCGGTCGATGCTTCGCAGCACATCGCCGGTTTTGCGGCTCAGGTGCCAGCGAAGGGAGAGGGAGTGCAGGTGGCCGAACAGACGCACTTGAACCACGCGGTTGGTGAACTGCTGCACCCGGATCCACAGGAAAGAGCGCAAGTTACTGACAAAACCTGAGGACCCTGGGAAGAGGAGAAGATAATGGTGAAAGTGACAGACAAGCCTTATCACTGCAGTCATGTTGAAATGTGATTAGAGATAGAAAATCAATGCGTAGCTTCACTTGTAGAGGATTTGTCTGACTTGGTCTTACCTGCACCGCCGCCCTGCAGTAACTTGAGCAGGACATAAATACACACTGTAGTAGCCAGCGTGTGCCAGGTGCTGCCATCAGTCAGTTCATTCACTGAGAAGGGGACAAAGACATTAAGGTATTTGGCTTCAAGATAAGGTAGATAAACAAGATGGGACATTTGGAAGGTGTCCTCTGACACCCTCTGGAGGCACCAAGCTATCAGGAGAAGGATGTTTACATTTTATCACATCACACATCCCGAGAAACAGCGCGTGTTAAACTTGAGCCGCTAGCTGTATATTTAACAGGATTTTTGCCATGTTTTTATGCTGCTCTTGAGGCTTTCGACATGTGGCTCAAGCTAAATAAAAAAAAAATAAAAGAACTCCATTAGCTTGTGGCTCAAGCTTGTAGTTGCAGTAACGGACCATTTAACTTGAGCTGCAGCTCTGAAATAAATGAACATTTGAGTATACAGGAAATATGCCCCTCACCAATATTCTTGTAGTAAATGGGTACAAAGACGTTAATAGCTCTCTCGAATCCCAGCAGGGTCAAACAGAAGAGGACCAGTAGCTGGAGGAACATGTTGCCTCGGGGCCACAAGTAGGGAACAAGCATGCGGACTTTCTTCCTGAAACCCTGCCAGGTAGACTGGTTCTCTTCTGTTCCGCCCAGAAGGCTCTGCGAAAGAGAAAGATATTAAATACTTAACACAGCATTAAATAGCGTGTAAAGGCAAAATAGAGCAGGATGTTGTGGTACCTGTCTGCTGTTCTCGACGTCCCGCTCATCTTCGTTTATGAGTAGCATGTATGGTTTCCGTGGTAAGCCTGGGGCTTTGAGACCAATGAAGAAGAGCAGCCCGGTGCCAAAGTAGCGCATCAGCCACAGAGCAAACTGCACCTGAGGGGTTCATAGGCAATTACAAACAGATCAATATGGATACAACGTCGCAGTTAATCAGCACGTAATAATAGAGAGATGTCAAAGCATAACGCAGCGGTGTATGAGAAAAAGACTTAACTGATGACTGCATTAGATGTGTCATTTATAAACACAATGACAATGATCGGAGTAATTTACATCAATATAATATCATACATGTTACTATAATAATATATATTTCAGGCTCCTTTGAAAAAAAGGGGTTTTAAAGCTGATGGATAAATAGTTGGTGGAGTAGTACTGCATTTTTACAAAACCACATTTAAAATTAAGGATGGATAAAATAATACAAATACCACAAACTTCATCTTATGCTTACAATTATATAACCAGGAAGTTAAGTTACTGGGAGGGGCAATATTTTGCCTTGCGATTTGATTGGCTAACAGTGTAGGTTCTGGGATCTGAAAAGCAGATTGGGCAGTGACTCAGCAAAACAACATCTCGTCTTGCGCTCACTAACATTGGTGTTATGCACATTTTGCACGGCAGCTTATCTTTCGTATTGGCTGCGTGGGAACTTTGTCATACCTAAAACAAGACTGAGTGCTTTGAGCCAAGTGGTAGGTGTGTCTCAAGACGCACCTTTATTTATGCTTTAATAAAAAAATAAAAAAACCTATATCACCAAAGTTATGAAACATCAACAGAAATGATAAAGAGTTGTACCCTTAAGCAGAGTAAGGGCATACACTATCAGAGCATTATTTGATCAAGATGAGAGCAATAAAGCTGAGTCTGAACAGATAGGAATGGAGATAAACTGCACAAACACTCTGCGTGCTGGTACAGAGGACATCAGTGAATTAATGCATATGATCTATATTCAGTTTACAATATTATCATCATATCCAGTCTGAAAACAGTATAAAAATAAAGACTTGTGCTACAAAAGACCTCTTAAGTCTCTCTTTTTAAAGATTTGTTTTCAAAATGATGGTGAATTTTGATGTTATGTGACATTTGATCTTTTCTTACCTGTTGTTCATTGTTCTCCAGGCCCCACCACCAGTGAGGACTGTACCAGGAGGTGAAGGCCAAGTTCTCAGCTGAGAAAGCGACAGCCCAGAACAGCAGCAGGGCTACGCTGTGGCCCCTTGTCCGGTCCATCAGCAGGGCCCTACGTCTCTCCACCCGTAGCAGGGCAATAGCCCAAGCCCAGCCCAGCGCAGAGAAACAGCCATACAACACCACATAACCTGGGAGCTCTCCTCCGCTGGCAACCCGCCACACCATCGCCCCCAGAAACTGGACCAGCAGAAGGACGGAGATGGCCTGCTGGAAACCGTAGAGGCGGGAGCGGGGGATGAACTTGGGTTCCATTGCTGTGCCATATTTCTGGTAGAATATGCAGTGGATGGTGCCAAGGAAGAAGGCGATCGTGAGCAGGATGGTGGGGACCAGTGTGAAGTAGAAGCAGGGGGAGATGCCTTCATCCACCCATGTGTGGGAGATGGAGGAATTGACTTCACAGTAGCTGTGCATAAACACCATGGCTGCAGCTGGGGAGAGACAGAAATGATACAGTTCAACCATAGATAAAGTCCAAGATTAAATAACAGTGAATATCTGTACACCTTTAAAAAAAAAAAAATGATAACAACACACTGTACTGTTGGGTATTTTAACAATGAAAAATATCCTCAAACAAAGAAGTGCCAAGTCACTAACTTACACAAAGTTGTCTGGCTGCTTAGCTCTGCTATATTAGGCTGTGAACTTCTTCAATCGCTGAGTCATGGTTCACTATTGCAGCTGCTTTAGCTGCTGGTTATAAATGACCACCATACATAACCAAAACGTGCACAATGGGGTCCTTCCGAATGACATGCGAAGTGTTAGTGAACCCACTCCAGCAGCGTTCACATTGAGAAGCTAAAGGCACAACAAGCAGGAGTTTAACTCAGAGGCTCGACACATACACGTTGTTCAGCTGTGACATTACCTTATTTTCCAGCCGGTTACTGACAACTTCACAGACACAAGTGCGCGCTCTCACAAACAGGCTGCTCCAGGGAAGCTAGCAAGTGCTCTCACAACTATGAGCTGTTAGCTAGCTTAGTCGGCTGCGCAGCTTTAACACAGGCGACAGATAATAACGTGACGGACGGGAGAGAGTAAAAGCTTCACACCGCGAGGCGTCTGTCATCGCTGACGTCTACTGTGTGTACTCATGGTGTTACGACCGGTGTCCTTGTCGCGTGCATGTTAAACAACACCTATCCATGACTCGGCAATCGACGCTTTATGCAACTGTGTTTGAGACTGCACGGCATGCGCACGAGCGCCACTCAGCGACCCCTGGTGGAGCAACACGGACCTGCTTCAAGGACAGGAACATGCGCATAAATAGAAATAAATACGGGTCTAAGAAGTATTAAGATATTTTACTTAGGTATAAGTAGCAATACACAGTGTACATACTTCATTACAGGTAAAAGTACAGACATTACTAGGAACATATACTTGAAGGATAAAGTAAAAGTACTGATTATGCAGAATTGCTCCATTCCCAGTGTTATACTTTTCATATAATTTGAATATTTTTACTGATGCATTTGACAACTTTATATGCTATCAATAAAAATACTAAATATTTTAAATGTATATGTTTGGGATGACACTTTTAATCTGAAAAGTAATTTGTGTAGTGGAGTAAAAAGTACAGCACTTCCCTGAAATGAGTGTAAACTACTAGTGTAAACTAACATAAAATGGAATTACTCAAGTAAGTTACGAGTAATTCAAAGTTTTAATTTGTTGCATCCCACCGCTGGAATTACAATGCAGTTCATTAACAGTTCAATGATAAAGAGCAAAGCTAAACCCATATGGTTGAGTATAACTTTATAGTGGTAATGCTATAAAGCCAATTCCTGTCACTGTACATCATAAACCGACCCTCAGCACTGGTATACACAACTCTAAATTCCTGCAATTTAAGGATGAAAAAAAGAGAGATTGCAATGTTACAAGGTGACCAATGGATGGCACTAAATACTAAGGTATGATCAGAGGAAACCACTGTAGACAACAGAGTCATGTATGAACAATAGTTAATAAAACCTCCATGAGGGGGTGAGAAAAAACTCTGGAGCTGGAACATGATAATGTAATATAATGGCATGATATTAATTGCTAATGGTGTGTCATTTTACTGCTATATTAAGTGAATGAGTGATTAATGATTATAGCAACATGTGCCTCTTTCACTGAAAAGAATCATTTTCAAGTCAAAGGAACATAAAAAGTCTACAACGAGAGGGTTTAAGTTAAGAGCTTTCCCATCAAACTGTAAATTTAGGGTTTAGTACAAAGAAGGGAAGTGACTCAAAAGCCATCTGTCGCGTCTGTGCTTCCTGTGAGGAGGAATAAAAGACTTCAGAAAATGTGTGTGCGTACCTGCACGTGAAAGAAGAAAAAAATAATGGGAAGCGTATCCTGACGGAGTGAATCAAGAAAAGAGCTTACTTACACTCACACTCACACGTGCACACACACACACACACACACACACACACACACACACAGGACACAGCCTGGGATGGAAAAAGGGGTAAATCTTATCATTTAGAGCCTTCACAATGGGCATAAAGAGCTGCTAATCGGCTTCATCTCCCTGGCTCTTTTGTGTGAGTGGAAATGGACCTTCTGTCCATCGGCTGCTTGTCACCCCGCTCTTTTGTCTCCCAGTGGATGTGATGGCCTGCCCATCACAACCCTCATCTCTCTCCCCCTTTGTGGGCATCCTTACCTCCTCATACAGCCTCAGCTGGAGCCCTATAAATCCTTTAGGTGTGTCTTTTCTTGTATTCAATCCCACCTTTTTTCTCATTCTCATTTATACTCCTTTGTCCGTGTGAGGCTGCCTGACACATATGGTAACAGGCGGGGATAAGACGGATGTGTATGCCAATCTAATCCCTTGATTTAGTGAGAAAAGAATAGTGGTCGTGTTAGGAATGCTACGTCCAATCTCATTAGTAGTAAGGGCGATCAATAAAGCTTTCGGTTCTGCTGAATGTAGTATTCACTGAAGGATTGGGCTCTGTGAATACAGTTCTTACCACTAGCTCACGAGCAGATGACCTTTGCTACCTTTAATACTCACAAATCACACATCTATTGTGTGGTGTGAGAGTGGCCACGGGCTGTTCATATATAGGATATCAGTGCTGAGGAGCAAGACAATGAATCTCCACCAGCTTGCATTTACCATCCAAAAAAAGCCACATTTTCAAGAAATTCATGTGCAGAATGGGAAATAAACTTCCAGGGTTGCAACATTTAATCCTATTTTTCAGTAAGGATAAATAAAGGTAGCTCTTTTTTTTTTTTATTTTAATTTTTTTTTTTCATGAAAATTAGATGATGCTACATCACATTCAGGCATACGTCGAACGTCTGTATTCATGACACAGTTTCACCCTCACCACTACAGTATGTCTGTTTTTCAAGCTTATCTGCCAGAACCAACCAACAGTTAAAGTCTCACACAGAATTTCCTGGGAAAAAAAGAACGCCAAGTTCTTGGTTAAGACATGTGGTCTAGACTTGGCCGTCTGCAGGGGAATTCTCCATCAGGAAGTTTTCAACCTGTTTCATCATTGTGGTACTTGAGTTGACCACCTACAGTTTTGAGTTAAGACACATTCGACTAACAGATTTTCCTGTGAGAGGATAATGAAGAATGAGATTCTCTTATTTTTTTATATGTAACTCAAAGCTTTTAAACGTATGACTAGCTTCTCAGCACACGGGGTCGATGACCTTCAGCTCAAGAGATGTTTGAGAGCGCTTTCCACCCAGAAAGACTTTCCACTTGGCCTACTGAGCTTGACATTGTATCTCTGAGTTTGAGCTTGAACTGTCCGACCCCGGCAGCCCACTGACAGTAGTTCAGCCACTCTCCTGCTGTGACGAGAGCAGTGCCGGGGATAAGATCTCCTGTCAAACCGCTCTTGATAAACACAAAGGGGCTCCACTGCTATTCAACTGCACCCTCGCCACAGAAGTCCTCTACGTAGACAGGCAGAGAGGCCGAGGGGAAAAAGGGAGGATTGGAAGCAAGAAGGTGAGTGAGAAGTGGTAGAGAAAGGATGTGTGTGTGTGTGTGTGTGTACAAGATAACACAGGCTAGAGAAACCAGATTGACGCCCCGGTGCGTCAGTGTTTGGGGCGAATCTGTCACAGATACAGAGGCAGACGCCGAGCCCCAAACTAACCAATCTACACACTTCAGGCACAATGGACCGGAAAACGAGCAGCACTTTTCTCCTGTACGCACACATCATACACACACACACACACACCTTGCACAGTTGAGATGTGGATTTGCCCTTTTTCAGTTTACATGTCAAACCTGTAACATCCTGAGTGGCACCTCTCTAAAATCCTCTCACAAATACTTTAGCTTTGACCACTAGGGGCAGACCCACATCATAGCCATACCAGTGGCAAGTGGTATGCAGATAAACAGCACATAAATGGAATAAAAGTGGGTTATTGTGCATCTTATTCACAAGACTTTACAGTAGAATGAAATATGAGCTTGAAAGGAAGCACTTCAGTGCGAGTGCTGTCTGCACCACAGACTATAGTATATCAGCGATGAATAAAGTCTGTGCTTTATGGGCTGGAAACAAGCAACAACCTTTCCCCTGCACAGAATCAAAGTGGACTAAAAGAAGCGTAAAGATGAATGGAGGCGATGCGTGTTTGACCTGAGAGGAAGGGTTTCCGGAAGCTCGTGGATTTTGATACATAATAATGATTTAATCCTCGGGATAATTACATTTATTACACCCTATTAGAAAAAGAATGCCACAGACGGTTCAAAGTAATGCACCAAAATGCAGGATTATCTCATTAAAAAAAAAAAAATCTATTATTGAAGCCACTGACGAACAAGCACTAAGCTAAGAAATTAAGCCATCTGAGGTTAAACAGTGTCCTGTCGCCCCCTCCTCACAGTCACAGATTTGTGGATGTGGGGGTTGACACCACCACCAGAGATGGAGGCTTTGATGAGCCGATCCAGCTCCTCATGCCATCCAATGGCCAGCTGCAAATGTCGTGAGGATGATGCTTCTGACCTTCAGGTACTTTATTACAACTTCTGCCAAATCCTCAACCCCTGGAGTGAGCTGCAGTGGCTTTAACACGAACACAGCTGCTTCTGGACATCAAAACCACTAAACTGCATCCTCACTCTCTGTCACTGTGAAATAGATAAATAAAAATGCTTGTTGGGTATGTCAGCTCTAAAGACCATGGAGTCAGATGTTGTATGTACTTCATCTGTGTAAAAATCAGTTTATTAACCTGAATGCAATCTTACAACAGCCCTGAAGATAAAGCGTTTCTGCTGAGATGAACAATGATGTTTTAAAGGGCTATTAAAGAACATGAACTTGCATTTTACTGTATGTTTTACTGTTTGAACTTGAACGCCGAATATGTAAAAAATCACTGTACTGAATACGTTGCACTCGCAGCAGCACTGTCACGACTTTACCACTTAACCAAGCCGAGCAAATCGTGCATCTAAAAAAAGGCTCAGGCAATGGTAAGCTACTCTTCTCTGTCTGCGTTTCTTTAAACACTAAATCATGTGTTCTTAATGAACACATGATCCGACAAAAATGTAACATTTTCGCAAGCAAATGAGAATCAACCAAACAGTTTTGTAGAGCTCCCACGACGAGAGCACAAAGTACAAAGAGCCTATGGTTCACGTGTCAGTAAAACGCACTGCAGTGCAGCTCCTTATGAAGCTGGAACTGACAGGTAAGTCTTGCGTTAGACTTAAAAACATTGTTTTTTGTTTTCCGGACGACGATGCCGATGATCCACCTGCTGAGGCTGTGTTGGACGTAGGGAACACTGATGAGAAGAAATAGCAAGATTTGAAAAACATTGTGTTTCCTTCTCTTGATTGATGAAGTGCCTGATTTCATACCCCGCAGTGTGATGGCCGAGGGTCCTCTGCCTCGCAGCCCTCCACCTGTAATTCCTCACCTTGCAGAGAAGAAATACCTCGATTTATCTAGTGCCGCTTTTCCTTATCTGGATGATGACATTTTATTTATTGTTGTTTTACTTGTCTTTGTTTATATGTTTGTGAATATAAAGTTACCAACACATTTTTTGTTTGTCTCGTATTTAATCAATCATGTTGATTGGTGAAAGGTAAATTAAAAACCAGTCACCGGTGACACAAAAACAAAAAAAATTAATACAATTCTGCATCATTCAAGTGTCATATGTAACAAACCAGGTGCAGGACGAAGAAGCGTGATGTAGGAAAATAAACTATTTAGAATAAAAAAGGTGGTGCGAGGAGACAGTGCTCCTGCAGTGTGTCGGCTGAGAGGGAGATGGAGGAGGAGCATTTTATTGCTTTGACAGGACAGTTGATTGGACTGTAGCTTCTTGAAACAAGGAGCATTAGCAGACAGGCACACAGACACATCACACAGGACATAACCATGTGTGCAAGAAAATCATAAAAGTATGGTAAAGATGCAAGCTATGCAGCAAAAATAACTGCAACACAGCGTACAGTAGACAGATATTATATATTCTAATAGCCCACAAAAAAAACTGACCGGATTGTCTGATTTCACAGTTTGTGGGTTGGCAGGCGCTCCACACACCCAAATGTATGTTCACAAGCACTGAAAAAGTGAATATTTATGATATATCCCCTTTAACGTTGGTCAAGTATGCACATTCCTCAACACTTACAGCATTCCCAACATGCACATACCCTTGCCATGAGACACAAATGCACACTTAGTGTGATTTATCCTTAACAACTTTGAATAATGGAGTATAAAGTGAGAAGTATTAAATGAGCTGGAAGTGCTTCTATGATCCCCCACCCGAGGAATATTACGAGGAAGCACCTTCCTGCATGAGCGGTTCTGCAGCAGGGCTGACGCTGCCACGGAGCAGAGTGTCAATTTTAAGCATCTCTTTCCTTTGGGCTGGAGGGTGACGGATAATGCTTTATCGAGAGGGGAAGGCCATCCATCATGGCTACGTGTGTGTGCACAGTATGTGCATGTGCTGAATGTATGCAGGTAGTATTGCTCTCCTCTAGGCTTTAGTGTGGTTATGGAAGGGGGGCGGGTGTTGGGGGGGGGGTGGGGGGGGCGGAGGAGGCCTTCCGGGTAGATGCAAGGCAGGCAGAGCATCTGGAGACAAGGACTCTCACTGGTGTCAGGCGGGGGCGGGTTATTTATTTGGTTGGGGGTCGTGGGAATACTGGAAGCATCTTCTTGCTGATGAAGAACTGATGCTCTCAGACACATTGCAATGCCAGCGGCGGTGTGTGTTTTGTGTCAAAGGCTACCTTTTTAATACCAGATGTTGTCAGGCTGATTTGTGGGGAGGAATGCAATAAGAAACACGCACACTGATGTATATACTGCGCCGACACAAACAGAATATTTCATATTCATGAGTTATATGGGAGCTGCTTTTTAATGGCAAGATTTTTGACAGTGTCGCCAGTCAAAACTCAGCAGGGGACACGCGTGTGCAGGAAGAAGGCTTATATTCTCTCTGGCTCATTTGCAGGGAAAGAAGTTTTGAAAGAAAATCCTATTTTGGACACAAATGGCTGGAAAATACCGGTGAAAAGCAGTGCAGAAGAGGATTTATATGCGCATAATTTGCAAATCCTTTTGTATTTTCACTTTTATATAACTCTGGAAGGCAATCCTCTCAATCCAGAGGCGCCCAAGTACGGAAGCACTTTTCATTTTTGGCAAGGTGCCGAGAAAGAAAGAGAGAGAGAGAGAGAGAGAGAGAGAGAGAGAGAGAGAGAGATACTGTAGTTTGACCTGCTGAACTTGCTCTTTTTTAGCATGCCAAGCTCTGTGGGGCTAGCGTACAACATCCCATGCTAATGCTGTTCCTGCAGCCGCTCTTGTTTCCATAACAACTTAAGGTGAAGGAGACAGGTCTCTAACCAAAAAACGCAGATCAGCCCCGGGCTGGAGGAAACACAGGAACCAAACCTGTGCATGTAAATGCAAAAACAAGCAGATCCATACATGCAAAGCAAAAACACACATAGCCCATGCAGTCGTAATGTTTCACTCTTGTTGTTTTCCCTTCAGTGTGAGTACAGAGGAGAGGGCAGGTGGTGCACACGCTCCCCTGGTTCCATCCTCTGAGGGTTATTACTGATACAAATAATCCCACAATGACGCCAAGTCCAAACAGTTTACAAAATAAAGACGGGATATTGATTTGATATTTGCGGCAGTATTTGTCAGTGGATTCGGTTGCTTGTTTGTTGTTCTTCCCGGTGTATATATGGAAAGTGCAGCGCTGCGTCTTTGTGTGTGGCCTCGGTCATGGGAGGAAGGCCTTTTGTGCAGCTTGCTTATTCTACGACGATGTGTTTACTTGACTCCCTGCTTGTGTGCCCCAGTGGCCTGATGCTGTTATGTCTCCAAGGGCCCAAACTGTAGCTTGAGAGGGACTGATAAGCAAATTGAGAAGGCCCTCTTTCCTCTCTGCGATGTTTGGCTATACGCACAACGATTGTTTCGCTTGTGTATTTTCTTTCTTTTTTTTTCCTCTCCTCTCTAAATCACTGCATGTTTTATGAATATCTCTGAAGCTTGGCGGCTCCAAGCCCATGCGACTGTAAGATTCACCTCTGCTGAAAAACAACACCGAGCGACGAAAAATGAAAGGAGTGCGCAGAGATAAATCTCCAAAACACTTACTGCAAATGTCTCATGAATCTACCGCCATGACTTCATGCAGCAAGAGTGCGCGTATGAAGAAGTGTGTTTGTGTGTGTGTGTGGTGAGATAGAGAAAAAGAGAGAGGGATTGCTAAGTTGGCGGTTTGAATGATGTTTAACTGGAGCTCAGCACAGTTGAATGAGGCTGTAAATCCGCTTTCTCCTGGGTGCAGTTACTCAGAGCGCCATGGTACAGAACTATCACAGAGAGAAGGATGTCACCACATTACTGACGCACACACACACAGACACACACACACGCTATTTCTGCCTCCTACAAGGCATAAAATATAACCCGTATACCATCAACAGCAACCCACTCAGAGGATTGAGGATATACGCAGAGCTCCATCCCACATTAACCAAACACAGAGATCTCTCCTCTTGAGGCTTTTCTTCCACACAAGCCTCACTGGCACATAATCTCCCAACCTCCTTCCACACAGATCACACTGCTTGTGATCAAATCATTGGAAACAGAGTAAAAAGGGAAACAACAAAACAAGGCCGACAGCTACAATTTCACGGCATAATGGAAATCAGCGTTGTGTATAAATAGTTGTTATAAGGTCTGCTTTAAGTATCTATATGTTTAAACGTGAGATGACTTCACTTCACTGTATAATAGCAAGTAGCGGCAAATTTAAGTGTAAAAAACAAAAAAAAAAAAGGTTCCCATGCTTTGCTGCGATTCTGCCGACATCACACTGTAGTGTCCAACTTCATCAAAGGGGAAATGTGGCGGCTGCTTCGTAAACACGCGTTACTTGCGGAGGTAATTTGATTCAGATGACGAGATTTATGTGCAGATCCGAGGAGACTCGGGAGGTTGTTTTTTTCGTAGGGTAGAATCGTCAATTATTTTGGAACAGATGGGTCTCAAAGTGCAATTGAATTTGATTATTGCCTCGATGGAATACATAATGAAAGAGGCCTAATTTGAACAGAAAGTTATGAGGAGGCCATTTCAATTACTCCACAAACTAAACTGGGGGACCAGGCAGCCTCACAACAGACTGAGGCATTCAGATGATTTTCTATTTCTTATCTTTCTTTCTTTCTTCCCCTTTAATGACAGCGAGAGTAAATCACGATGAGCACAGCTGTTTACTTGCTTGTTTGTGAAATCTGCCCCAGCTGCATTCTTGAAAGTGTGCTATTCTTTTTTTTTTTTGTCATTGTTAATTGATTACAACTTTTCATGAAATCCAACTTTGTTTTTCATTCTATTATCAACGCGCTCGTTCAAATAATAAAAGGCCTCGCGTCTCAGCCCTGTTGAAATCATTTGACAGATTCAGAGTGAAGAATTGTCTGCGGTGCCAGCATCGAACAGATTATTACAGAAGCTTTAAGAAGTTTCGCTCAAGAAACCTGACAACCTGTCAAGAATGATTGCTCTACAAACAGCTTTCCTTTACTTAACTTGTGATTGGCAGATATATTTTAAGCTTTTTTCCCCTCTCAGGTTCAAGAGTTCATAATGATTAAGGTTTCGTGAAGTTATCTGATCTGTTTTTAGAATTAAGTTGTCTTAAAACTTGGCAGTTATTCATCATCTTAACACACTGAGCACCCTTTTGAACTAAATAAGTTTTTAAAGACTTGCTGTTGGGTGGACTGGATGTTTAAGAGAGGACCCTAACCAAATGGGAACACGTTGTGAGGAAGTGACTTCCTTTCCCACATTATGGAGGAACTCCACGATTTTACACATAAAAGTTAACAGATGTAGGGGAGCACTACTGCATATGTCAGCTCGCTCCTCATCTCTACTTGAGGTTCGACATTTCACTAGCAACGTAACACACCTGAATTTGGGACAGAACTGTCGAAGTTGCATTGTGGGTAATGTAGGCGACTGCTGTTATTATATCTGTATGCACAGTTTCCTCCTGGCTTTCGCCTCTACTTGATCCGCTTCCTTGTTAGAGAGGAACACTCCAGGTCTCGAAGCCTTGGGTCTCTTCCATTTTGGTCATGTGCATCATGCAGGTGCCCTCCATGCATACTTTCTCTGTCATTATCCGCCGGGTTACTGTTCTCAATCCCCCTTTCCCGAGACTCTTTTGTACTTGAGATGCCATCATCCTTGAGTTGTCTTGCTGCTGCTTTGCGATGCAGCTTATTGTTTTACGCTGACGAGGCCATTCCTCGACCTACTTTTTTTTCGTTCAGGAATCAGGATACTCTCAATCTAAATCTTAATTATCAAACTGATTAACAGAAGGCCAGATGTGTTTGCTTGCCCTCCATTCTGCCTTGAGTGCAATTTAGTCCCCTCTAATAGTGCATTATCTTTCAAGATTTTTCTTGCAATTCCACTTTACCAGCTGCCGCCATCTTGATCCCAAGACGATAGACAAGGTCTAAGTCTAAGATACAGAAGGCTGGTCTGCAAAACTCTGTGAAATCTCAAGGAACAAAGGGCTGGAGCGCTCACTAGGCTGAACAGTTAAGATGACCTGGCACAGGCAAAGGGGAGTATTTTCTATGTGTTTTGTATTGTTGTGTTTTTTGTGTCCCGAAATAAAGTGTGTCCCCCTTTATGTTTTATTATGTAACTCCTCCTTTTATATGAACTCCATAAAGTATTATTCCAAAGAGCTCACAGACTAAATAAACAAGAGAGGAATGGTAACGAGGGACAGGTGGAACTCCTCAGGGCTGGGTAGGTAATCACACAGGCGGGAAACACAAGAGCAGGACGTGAAACGAGACACAAAGGTGAGTACCAAAATACAGGAAATAATAACTGAAAAGTTCAAACAAGAGGACATAAACTTAATCACGGAACTGGGATGTAGCAAAAAGACAATATAATGGATACTGAACAGGCCTACTGGGCACAGGCCCAGGGGCCCAAAGTGTCATGGGTCACCCTGGCCTCCATCTTCACTCAAAGAGACACGTACCAACCAGCAAGATACGCAAAATGACCACAAAGAAACGTAAAATAACTAGTAATATACAAAAAAAGATCACAAAGCGACTGCAAAAAGACACAACATTTCCAAACAGTATTACCACAAAGGGACACAAAACAACAAAAGAATTGTGGCAAAACAGCCACAAAGTCAGTGTGTCATAGGGAAGGTGGCCTTTTGCATGTCTGTGGACGACATCTCAGTTTTGTTTCTAACTTTGTCATAACTTTGTGATTAAGCAATAACTTAAACAATACAATTCTTAGAATAAAGACTTACTGTAGCAGTGCTTCTACTGGTGTAACAATTGAACTGGTCCCTGACGTCAAACACAAGTGCTGCAACACCTTCACTCAAACTCAACCACAAACACCCCAGACAGATGGTTAGGACCGACTGCGCGAGGCCTCCCGCAACGTCTGATAACAAGTGTCTTGTGCTATATTGAGCAAACTGTGACAGTAACCACACCAGTCTCAAGTGGAGCGAACAGGTGGCCCACCACACAGGACCACTGGTCACGTTGCATGTCCACAACTAAAGTTCAGTCACGAGGAAATGCTCCAGATACCATATGATGGCCTCAAAACTTTTTGGAGATAATGTCAGATGCTTCTGGGAAATCAAATCCGGAGCTCTGCACCCACACATGGCTGCTGAGCAGTCCCAGCATGAGGCATAAGCTTCAGTCTAGAGGGAGTAGCATCAAAGCAAAAACAGGCCATCAGTGTTGTGGCCCCAAAATGGGCTCAAATCACCCCTCAGTGTATTTTTATCGAGTTAATTTCTTCTGAGCTGCTTCACAATGACAATAAAGCTGCCCTAGTTTGGAGCTCTGAATGGAGCTTTTCTCATCCCAATCATTTCCTCCATGTATTTGTTTTTCAGAGGCAGTATCCTCTGGTGGTAGGGGGATGATAATGTCACGGAGGAAGGGAAGTGATGGTCTGCATGGTGTTTATACAAGACTTTGGCATTTGTTGTCATTGGGTCTTTCGTCATTGGCGGGCATGTTGCCACAGAGCCCCTTCCATCCTCCACACACACACACACACACGCTCCTCACTCTGACCCATATAGGTGCTTTGAACCGCTGGCAGGCCCGACAAGATTATCTGGGCCCCCTTCCCGGCTAGACCATTGGGATGAGGGTGCGTGGTGGTTTGTGTGTACATGAAACATGCAAGTCTCTGCATGTGTGTGTGCATTTTGGATGCTGTTGAAAGAGATGTACGGTTTCGTCTCCAGGTTGTTCTCTTCAGACTGTCACTGAAGGTAAGGAGGAGGATATGGATTTTTTTAAAACCAGTGTACGTTGACACACACAAGCTTCACTTTGCTAGGACCCCGTAAGAAGCCTACATGCAGTTATATTCAGGAAATATTAAGTGATTAAGTTAGAAAACCAAACAAAGTTTCCTCCCTAACTGTGATGACTAATGTGCGGCCTGTTTGCCCTCTCTCCCATCTTGATTACATAATCCCACATTAATTAGCTGTGTGTTGCAGTCACTTCCTGTGGCGCGACCCTCAAATGGGCTCCATCCTCAATCTGGCCTATCGACTTACAGGGTGCCAGAGCTTTTTCTTTGAAGGCCGCCTCGGCTTCAGAGGCAGGAAAAACTCTCTGATCTGACGGCTAAAGGAAAGGGCTCCTGCAGTGTGCCGTTACAGACTGATAAAAAGCTAGAAAAACAACATTTGGGTAACACACACACTCACACAGGGAAAAAAAAATTAAGAATAATTTGGTTGTGAAAACAAGAGGCGGTATGGAACAATGACAATCTGGCTCCTTTGGTAATTTCCTGTCGGCGTTCATTCGTGTGATGTGGTCGTGACTGTTCTGCCGGGATCAATCAAACCTGTGAGCAGATGGCATCGCACTCCTCTGGTGGACTGGGGATTGTCTGTGTTTTTTCAGAGGCGGTAATTGGCCCGCTATGTCATGGACCGGAGTTTGCTAACAGCCACTGCCATCGCTGCTGTGCTGCGACAACATGTGTCGTTCTGCTTTGTATAGCTCATAATGTGGTACCTGAGCTACGGGCTCCGTTTCATATCAACTCAAAGTTGTGTTAAATGTAGCTATAATTAAAAAGTTACAATGAAAAACACATTTCAGGGGCACATGGAAGCTAAGAAATGCAACATTAACTTCCGCACTCTCATTAATCTTCCAAGTCATGAGTGTAACAGCCACCATAAGACCCCCGTAAAAATAAAATTGGACCACTTTGGCTGTCTTACTACAGACGTCCAGGTCAGGAGACCCCAAAGAGTCAAACATATCACATTCTGGATCTGAAACTCTGAGCTGTATTTGTTAACAGGGTTTGCATTTAGGTGAGTAAAGCTTATGTGGATAAATGGAACCGTGTGTGGGAGACTCAGCAAGCTCTATAAAAGCGAGGCACAGTAATTGCATGTGTACTGTAGGAGTGTGTGTGGCTGAGACGTCAGGCACTTCAAAGCTTTGATGTTGGAGCTCCTAAATGAGGGCCACCAGAGGTCCAGACTAATGGGACATCATGTGGAGATTAGAGGCCAAGTGTAGCGGGCTGACAACACAACATAATGTATGTATGTGTACGTGACAGAGAAAGAGAGCGAGAACATGAGATTGTGTGTGTGTGTGTGTGTGTGATTCCCTGTGAGTATTCTTATTGCAATTAAAAGTGAGAGTTTGTCTCCGATGGAGTCTGTGGGTAATTGGACAGGAAATACTTAGTTGTATCCAATAATGCAGGAATGTCAATAATGCTACGAAAATGTCACATCAATCAAACGTCTCAAATCAAACACAATGTATCACAGTAAGAAAATGTTAGCCGGCTTTTTCCTCAGTATGGTATAAATCCTTTATTAAATAATCATAACAATAATTATAATAACAATCATAAAAAGAGCATTTCTGTACAAAGACCCCCTTTAAAACAACAACAACAGCAGTCCGAGCAGTGCGAAAGGGGGATCCTGTCCTTTTTTCTTTTTTTTTTTTAAACGTCGTTTGGTCCTCCCAGGTAGAAGGGGGCGCTGTGACCGTCACTGTCAGCGTCAAGTTACTGTATCTGATACCGGCTCCAAAGGCAAGCTGGATCCCCGAGGCTCCAAGGCACTTTGAAGAGAGTCAGTGGGGTCCAGAGAAGCGGGCCTCAGAGGAGAGGGACGGCGTGTGTGTGTGTGTTCATGGCGAGGGTAGATGGGATGAAATGTTGAGCGCATGTGTGTGTAGTGAATCCATGGCATTTATGTACGCCATGGTCTCAAATATATACCTTAGGCTTCTCAGCAGCAACGGTTGTTCATTTTCAGTGTTTATGAGCGAGAGAGTATTCATGTTTCTGTATATACATCTGTATATACAAGTGACGCAATGTGTGTATGTGCATGTGCGTGGGAGCGAGACTCTCTCCCTCTCCTTCTCATGGCTTATGAGTCCATCAAGAGCGTGCAACACAAGACCCTTTCTGATTGGTTCAAAACAGTCCCGAAGAATGGCCGCCTTGCTGTGCGAGAGCAGACATTATTAAAAAAAAACAAAAAAAAACAAAACAGGCCACAATTAGCCAGTAGTTTGAGGTGGTGGTGGTGTGATCTGTGTGTATGTGTGAGTTGGGGGGGGGGGGGGGGGGAGATAGGTCCTTTTAAATCATGGCTTTTGAGGTCCACATGTAAAAAGAGAGAGAGATGGATACCTCCTCTCTTGTCTTGGTGTCACCTCAACTTTCCTTTTTTAACATTTCCGCGAACAGTTTGCTTTTAAGGCTTGTTGTGTGTCACACGGTCAGTCGATTGAGAAGAGCTGCTTCTGGCATTAGTTTGTTTTCTGTCCTCGCGGAAAGCACAGCGAGAACATCGCCCCTGTGAGAGAGAGGCAGGGGGGTTTTAGTGCTCCGTCAGTCATAGTCTCTCTCGCTCGCTCTTTGTTTGTCTTCCTTCAGTGGTTTTCAGTCTCTGCCCTTACCAGCAATCCATAGGTTGCACCGACCAAAGCTCCTTGACCTTTCACCATTAACCACAATGTAAACATGACCTTCACTTTGACAGGAACCAGTAACAACAGTCTCCGACAACTAAATCTAACAATAACTCTCTCTGTCATTAAAAGAATGTGTTAAAATGCCCCCCCCCCCACCTCTACACACACACACACACGCCTAGGCCTCATTTTTTCTACTTATCTGCCATCACAGGCTGGCGATAGGCCAGAACGAAAACATTAAACAGAAAGAGAGTGACCGAGCAAACTCGATGGACGTCTGTGACTAAAAATACCACAGACTGTCAGGAACTAAGGGGATAACTGAGGCTGATAGGTAGCAGAGTCTACGACGGAACAAAAAAAGCCAACGGGCCACACAAAGGAGCTAAGTTCTAGGCCACTGTGTTCACATGTGATCAAAAAGACGCTTTCTAAGCACGTTCCTAACCTACCACCTTTCCAACACGACGTGTTCTGACTCAGTATGTGTAGCTGACAGTATCCAGCTTCAAAACTAGACCTCTTACAAATCTATGATGCATTTATAAACAGTTCTCTTTTGGTGGCGCAGGAATCTGTAATTGATATGTGTAGATATTTTTTGAGGCCTAACATCCCCGCAATGGAATGATCCATCTGGGTAACCCCAGTCCCTCTCTCATTTCACCACAAAAACTACCAACACCGGAGCTCATTTGAGCTAAAAAAAAAAAAAAAAAAGAAAAGAAAAGAAAAGTGGCTTTCTCGTTGTCCGTGTGTCCAGGCATCTGCACCACTTACTGAGGAAGTCAACTGAAAGTGAACTGGAGGAAATTAAGAAAATAGTGCGAGGTTTTCACAAAACGGCTGCACCTCTCGCTCTTGTTCCGTCTCCTTTCGTGTTCCCTCTCTCGAACCTCCTCACGCCTCGGTGCAGCAGCGCTGTTGGTTCAGCTTGACCTTGTGCTTGAGGCCGTCGTACAGTTCGAAGTTGTAGTTCTCCAGGGTGGTGGAAGAGCGGGACGACAGGCCGCTGTAGGAGCAGGTGCAGTACAGGAGGAGGCCGGCGCACACCGCCCCGAGCAGGACGCCCAGGGAGCTCATGACGATGATGGTGACCAGGATGGGGTCCAGGGTGTACAGCCACGAGTTGTCCTTCTCTGAGACGCGGGTCACCGGAGGAGATGACGGGGATGCTGTGTTCCACTCAGGGAACTGTATAACTGGGACAAGAGGGGAAGGAAAGTGGAAAAGTAGACGAGAAAAGTCAATTTCACAACAGTTAGAAGTGACAGAAATTCTGCCTCTACTGCTCAAAAGGTGTTGTTTTGTGCCTTACCTCCACCTAGCGGGTCTCTGCCACTGAAAAGTCGTCCATCTCCAAATTCATTGGGTCTCTTCACTGTCAGAGAGAAGCACAGGAAACAAGGTCTTAAAGCATCGAGCAAATTCTACACATAATTATAGTTACGTAGCACAGCATTTGGATGTTATTGGTTTCAATTTAATACCATCTGTAATGCTAACACTCAGCAGTGACAGGTGGCAGTGGTCATGCAGGACCAATATTTACTGATCATTAAAGTGGATATTATAAATGCATATTTTTTTCTGCATCAGCATCCATACACACACACACACATACATCTCGGAATAATAGAAAAATATGACTTTATTAATAGAGAAAGATCATTATGATACATTCCGGTCAAACACACAGTCATCACATAGCATACTGATGGTATAAGACTGTTCATTCTGTGTGAATAAAGATGCAAACATGTCAACATCAAATAAGCAACATTACCCATCGTTATCACCATTAAAATCATCGACACAGTTACTGTCAAGTTTAAGAGTGGTGTATAAGATGATCAAAGAAAGAAAACAAAGACTAATAGCAACAAATGGAAAACATTTAAGTAGTGCTTGTGACAGTGAAACTCACAGCCAGGGGGTGTGAACTGATATGTATGCGAGCGTCTGAATTGGAAGATTATAAGTGTGGTAAAACTTGCAATGGCTGCAGCACTTGAGCCAAGTAGCTCAAGTGTACTTATACTTTAGATGAGTTTTCTTCCCACTTTGTGTGTGTGTGTGTGTGTGTGCATTTGTGTCTACGTGTGTGTTTGCGCTCGCTGCTCTTGGCAAGCAT
The DNA here is from genome assembly GCA_943593645.1 of Bovichtus variegatus. Classification (NCBI taxonomy): domain Eukaryota; kingdom Metazoa; phylum Chordata; class Actinopteri; order Perciformes; family Bovichtidae; genus Bovichtus; species Bovichtus variegatus. The sequence goes on along the minus strand of CALSCE010010776.1, from coordinate 7,611,884 downwards.
GCGCGAGTGGGAGTAACTGCTTGGCAAGGCACACGTCTGGATCTGGAGGTCTTTGATGGCCAATGGCGTTATTAATACTGTTTCCGGGGCAACTGAAGTTGGCAGCGGATTGGGCGACAGAGGCGCGGTAGATGGGGGAGAAAAGTGCTTACCGCAGCCTTAATAAATGTTATCTGTCCATTAACTAATTACAACTATTAGAGGCTTGGAGCGTAACGGTGTCGAGATGGCCCACGTAGGGTGTCCAATCTCTTCTCCCCAAGTTGATTTAAAAGCACATTGCGAGAGCGTGCCAAAAAACACTTTGAAGAGAAAAGTGCAGCTTCTAAACTGTGGCAACAAATCGAGGTGCTTTCTGCTGAGCTGTGGGCTAGTAAGTGATGGATTTCTGCTGGTGTGACAGATCACGAAAGCACGGGCCGTTAAGCCACAGAGTGAAGACCTCAATTTCTTTCAACCTAGGGTGTTAAACTGAGCTTGTGTCAAATCTCACCACCTCTGTACCCACTGATGAGAGAGAAATTGGTGCCAATTTGTCTATCTCAGTCAGAGGTTTGAGAAATTTCACAATAAAACAGGCTTTTAGATCCCAGATATATGTCAAACATGAATAAGAAGTGCCTTAGCTATGTCTTATATTTATGTTAATAGCCATTTATGGCGTCTTATGGCACTGAAGGAAGAACCGTTGATAGCTGGACCTTCATAACGCCATACAGCAGAACGCTACACTTGCGGATTCCATCGGGTCCAGTGGCATTGTGGGAGTTGTAGGAGTATAAATCAAGAAAGAAATGGTGATGGCAGACAGCTGTGTCTATTTACAATCCCAAAAACAACAGCACATATTCCCACTGAAAACACAACAAGGCTGGGCTCAGCACAAATTTCATCTGGGCAGCTCAAAGACATGGGGGAACAACGGGGGTGGGTGGGTGGTGTGAAGCATAAATGGGAGTGGGAACAACGTGCTTTATTACGCCAGAGAATCAAGATGAAACACTAAACACTGAAGACGGCTGCATCCATCACTGACTGATGCCTTTATCAGGAGAAGACAAGACGTTCAATCAAACGAGCTGGTTATCTCCATTTGTGATGCAGGACATAAAGTATGATGGATTTGCATTCCTTTGTTTTTAAATGTGCACATGCTCTGTTGAAAAGCACAATGGAAGGATTTTTCCTCCTCCGTTACAACCCCCTCACTATTGGTACAACTCATATCACAGCGATCTCATGTTGTTATTACAGAGATACCAAGAGCTTTATTTTTCTGGGGCTTGCCAGATCATTTCCACAGCCAGCACGTTGAATGCCTCTCAGCCTAACAGTTTTCTCCTCTCTCTCTCAGCACTGCAGAGCTCCTCATGTCTCTGGGGTCTTGTTTTAGCCTGTGGTTTGGCAGCTCTGGCTGGCTCTCGCAGCGGAAGCAGCTCGACCCCCTTCTCTTCCCAGCCCACACATGTCTGTGTGTATGTCCATGCTGGGGTCATTTCAGGAGGACCGTTGGGGTTATGAGGAGCCAGACGGCACTCAATGGTCCGAGACAAGCTGTTCAGATAAATAACTTACTCAGACTTTAGTCCTCTCATCAGGAGCAGCATAGTGTGAAATGTCAACAGCAAACTCCTTAATGGAACAAAGAAGAAAACAGCAACCGAAGCTACATCCATTCGAGGCAGAGAGAGAGAGAGATGTTTCTTTTGCAAATTTTCACTTTCACCCTTGCAACTGTAAACTAAATGAGGGAGGGGTTCGTCGAGTGGATGTTCTGTCAATCTTGCGGCATCACACTGCCACTGACGTCACAAGTTGGCGTCCTGCTCTGCCAAACACAACGCAGCTAAGTGCTTCTTTTCAGCAGAGGGTACGGTGTCGGTCCCGGCTGTCCAACCTCACTGTCAGGACTGGCTCCACCCCTGGGGCGGCCATACTGGAGGACCAGTTAGAATACTGGAAGCACTGCGAAGAGCTGTGATAGGCCACTGACAGCTGGCTCTTCTTGGTGGCCAGGTGTTGTCGGCAGCAACAGAGCGCCCTGACCAAGATGGCCACCGCCAGGAGAAGGAGGGCGCCCCCCGCGGCCATAATGTAATACCAGTGGATGGGTAAGGGAGGCACAGGAACGCCTCCCCCTGGTGGAGAGATACAGAATAATTGGCCAGCGGGAAAAGAGAGGAGTGGCACTTTTCTACATTTAATTTCTTTATATTCTATCCCTATTGGTCTTCATCATATGAACAGCAGGCGTGCGCCTCATATGAGCATGCACAAGCATGCCAGTTGCAAAAAAATAAATAAATCTCCAAGGCCAAAAAAAAAAAGGAAAATTAAAATGCATCCAATTCTCTCATGTGGCTTGGGTTGCAGTTGGAGGACAAGTTTTCACACCAAGATCATCAAGAGATTTGGTTTGAAATCAGTCCAATGGTTGATCCAGTCAAATTTATTGCAATTAATTTAAAAAAATGCTCCAATGGAATGACTTGGTGTGAAACGGAAGCCAAAATAATTAGTTATAAAAGCACCCACACACATTGAATTAAGGAGCTTCCTCTTCCTGTTTCGCACTGGCACAGGAAGTCACAAACAGCCCCCTGATAAAGCCTCAGAACCATGCAAGAATCAGTCGGACACCACATGGGAATCCAATGTTCCAGAGCTCTCTGAGCTGATATTGGATTGGGATTTGTTATTTAGCTGGCTCGAGATGGCAGATTTGTTTTGAGTACATAATTTATCCTGTTCTCTGTTCTTGGTTTTTCAATTTTCTTCTTTCTCATGCATCAGCCTCCTGGCCAGTCCTCTCCCCCCTCAAGCCAAGCTCTGTCTCCTTGGAGACTATCTCCACAGATCCTCTACACTGCTGCCCCTGGTTTGAACCCTCTTCTCAAATTCTTGGTAAGTACCAACTAACCACCTTCCAAGAAGCCTTTATTCGACTATCCAAGGCTGCCATGCAAAAACAAACCCCCGAAGACATTGAAAAAAATATGAAATAAAGCCTGAATGTACAATCCAAACTCGATGTGGAGCGTTGTAAGACAGAGAGAATGTCAAATTGAACTAGGGGAAGTGAAGCAGAGCTGAATACATCCTGATTTTTGGACCGTGTCACATAATTACAGAGGGAAATGGTGCGTGCTCCTGCTACTTCACACTGCACACACTCATTAGACAGAGCTGAGTTAGGGAGAGGAGAGAGAGACACCCGTGCTTGCCGCTGCTCAGTCACTCTATCTGATTGCTTTCCACTGGGGACATTGGTGTGTATGCGTGTGGTGATATTATTGTGTGTGTTTGTGCATGTTTATCAACGGTTAGAGACTCCGTGTGAGTGTGTGTGTGTGTGTGTGTGTGTGTGTGTGTGTGTCAAGGCAGAGGAGTAGAAAAGCCGAAGAAGTGCACACACATCACATTCGCACTGAAACCGCCGAGCTCTTATCTTATTGGAAGACATTATGAAATGCCAAAACACTAACATCAATCTCATAGAGTCCCCCAGGATGCTCTAAATATTTTTCATGAGGCAGACAGTTATTTAAAACCCTTCAGGCTGTGTCAGGCAGCGTAGAACTGAGAATATGTAGCTCTTTTCAAATATCTGACTCCATGAGGTGTGCTTGATTTAGCTTGCCTTGCACGCAGAGTTTGCTCTTTTGAGACTAATCCTTTGTTTCCACTGAGACTGACAAGGTAAAACTAGTGCACAACAGCACATTACTGACTTTGAGAAAATTCATTTGGTCTTTTTTTAATTTCATAATTGAGATTTTAGCGAGGGGTTTAGCACTTGTTTGCGATGTCTACACGCTGCAGCTGATGACATGAATCACCAGTTTTAATAATGAATGCAGATTAATTCATCTGGAGTGCCACAGCACTACCCGACTCAGCCTCGGTGTTTTCGGTGATGGCTTGCTTTGGGCTGATTGTTTTTAGCGGTTGAGACAACTGATTGCCACCAAGCAAAAAAAACCCCAGGCTAGTGCATACCAACGGGCAGGAAGCAAGACCAGAGAGGAAGTGACATCATACCAAAGTCAGACTCACCTGGGTTTTCAGGAGAAAATGCTGCAAAGGGTTCTGCGAGGACAGAGAGAGAGAGGCAGGCAGACATAGAGGCAGGAAGAGAAAAGGAGAGAGACAACTGTTAGATAACTTTAGATACGAGGTAAAAGTCAGCCAAATGTCACACAAATGTCACAAGACTATCAAAGTTCTCCTGAGGAAATTTAAGTTAATTCCTCAGATAACTCGCATGAGTTATGGCATTTACTCGGCTCCTTGGCCAGAATGCAATTTCAAACAGAGTACATTGTGCGAGTGGGGAATCTGAGATGGGCTGTGCTGAGAGTGTATAGCCTACGTGTGTGTGTGGTGTTTATGTGATCGCAAAGTTCACGCATTTCAAGTTGTTTATCTGCCGAGTCCAGTTAAACTGGAGCGAGCAGTTTTTTTTTTTTTTTTTTTTTGCTTGCTGCAAATGCACAGAGCAGAACCTTCACTTTGATTGCCTGGAATGCAAACACAAAGAACTGGTGTGTGTGTCTTAGTGCGCGTTTGTGTGTCGGGGGGCGAGTGGGAGAGAAAGAAAGAGGGAAACCAACTTGGGAACCGGCGCCTTTTGGCGGGTACCCCAACGTACTGTGAAAAACTCAACTGCGTTGGATGATAAGCAACATCCCAGAATGCTCTGGGAGTGGCGAAGGAGGGGAGGGAAGGGAGGAAGGAGGCAACACAGCAGAGTGGAGGCAGGAGGGGGGCTGGGCTGTCATCTTTGCTTTTTTTAAGCTGCTGTGCTGCTTCGACTCTCAAAACTCTCATGACACACACATGCACAGAAAAATGATTGATGGATCGTAAAAACACACAAAAACTAAAGTGTTCGCTGCGAGCTAGGGACACTTAGCACACACTTTCCCTGCTCCCCACTGTGGTCCAAACTGGACGTCAGACAGAAGCGATGACGGCAGGTTTTCGGCTCTGAACCCCCGGCTCGGTCTCTGATCTGTTTAAGACCCTCTCCAAAGCCCCTGCTCGGGCCAGATTAAGGAGGCTGTGCTGGCACTCGGCTCGCACCAGGCACCCAGAAAAGTTGCTTGGGAAACAGCCTGTCTAGTAATTCCCTTTGACGGCTCAGGAAAAGCTCTGTTTACAAATACGACAGAGGAGTGAGCGCAAGAGAGATCGAGGGAGAGGAGAGAGAGAAGAAGAAGAGAAATCTAATGAAACATAGATTAGCATCGCCGGGGCCCACGGGGCATTTATGGCCTAGTTTTACTATTCTTCTTTTCTTTCCTTTCTTTTTTTTTGTGGAGGAATAAACGCTGTCCCTCCCTCTCCTTCCTCCTTTCATCTCCGTATTTGGCGGGCTCTTTGGAGGAGAGGCTGTCTCCCAAACTGAGATGGGAGGGCGAGGGAGTGGAGGGGAGGTTGAGGGGTGGGGGTGTTTATCACTTCATGTGTGTCATGTTCAAGGACCTTCCGGCTAAAAGTGGAAGAGGTGCAATGGCAGATCGATGGAGGACGAGATGCTGAGGCGATGGTGGCGTTGACAGACAGCTGGATGTGTGTGATTGTCTATTTGTTTATTTTTAGAAAATATTCTTCTGGATGGAGAAGATTTTGGCAAACTGAAGCAAAAGAAATTCAGTTTGTCCCCGTCTGTCTGTCAGAGTGTGTGTGTGTGTGTGTGTGTGTTTGTGTGTGACTTACGTGTACACTCTTTCAGGGGGGTGCTGGAGCTCATATGGATGTTGTCTATCCAGATGTGTCCTCTGGTGCCGTGCACAAAGAAACCCTCCATCACAACCTACCGCAGCCAAAACAGAGGAGGAGGAAGAAGAGGAGGAAGAGGAAGACGGAGACAGGATGAAGGCAACAGGGAGCAGAGGGGGTGGAGGCAAATTGAGAACGGGGACAAGCAGGAAGAGATGGAGGAGGAGGAGGAGAAAGAGGATAAAAACTTAATACGTTGCCTGTGATTTCAAAGTTGCACTCAACACTTGCAATCTTCCTCCCCATCTCTGCAAGCTTCTTCAACTTACTTTTTTATGAGAACATTAACTGCTTGTGATGTCTCTGACAAATGCACAGCGATCCCCAAACAATCACACAGCCAATAGAGACAATATGGCTTACTTTAGATCTGTTTGAAGTCAAACCTGGCCTAAGGTGACAGAGAGATTAAAACTGATGCTTTCAAATGCTCTGAGAATAATATAACTCCCTCAAACCAACCCTGATAAAGACATTATAGGCATGTTTCTCTTTCTGGCGAGGCATATAATAAAGGGTTTGACCCAGATACCTATTATCAAGCCGGCATACTTTAATATGGCTGATAATGGAAGTCCGATGCTGATTCATTTAAATCTTTATTCACTGTAAAACAATGTATTATTACCTGGAAGTCTTTGGGGGATTGAGGCAGGATGGTGCGACCCTCCCTCCAGACGGGGCCCTGATCGTCTTTCAGTGTCCACAGCACGGTCTCCTCGTTGTGGGCGTCCCGCAGCAGGACCTTCAGGTGGCCCTGGGCCTCCCCCGACAGCTGGTAGGAGAAGACGAGGCAGAGGGGCCCGGTGTCGGCCGCCACCACGGGGCTCACGAGCCGGGCCTGCTGCTGCTCCGTCTTTAGGCTGGCATCCATGTACAGATAGCTGTTGAGCTCTGGAGGGGAGATGATAAGATGAAAGATTAGGTTTGTCTTACCCCGAATAAGCGTGTGTAAAATGTAATGTAACAGTTAAAATTACAAAGTCACCACACACACTTTCATCTGCTCTACTTTGAAAACAGAGAAGGGTTCCTAAATCCAGACTTTGGTGATTTCCACATTTTGAAAATCCGATAAACTTTGGACATATGAAAGTCTTGTGGATAAAAAGTGGATAAACTCAGTAATACATTGGATCAAGTGAAAAGTAAAATAAAAAAATACATCATGGAGAATTTCACAGAGTCAATATGCAACCAAGCTGTTTTAGTATTTGTAACACATTGCCAGAAATGAGCAGAGCTTTGTTTTAACCTTGAGTTTGCTGGTTGCTACAGTCAAATGAAAGTAAAAAAAGCCTAATTTAATGGGTTTTTATTTCAGCCCTGGAGGCAATAAAAACTAGGAAATTTGAAAGGATGTGTAGACTTTTGATATCCACTGTAGTAAATGAATGTTTGTGGGGCACAAAGGCAGCACATACACATACTGTGTGTGCATACATTCACACAATTCAAGATCATAAATCATCGCTGTTTGCACATACAGGCGGACTTAGACACTTAAACATCCATACGGACAGTACATTTTCACACAATTACAGATATCTCTGACAAAAAATGAAATGAATCACCGTGTGCTGACAGGAACGCGATCACTACCACACAATAGTCACGCCAAACAATAGGGAAGTAACAAATGTAAACACGCAGAAGAATGGGTCCAGTGAGGGCGTCACATAGAGCGCCACCAGAACTCCAGCCAAGACCCTCGGGGCCCATTTCTCTTCATTCCCCTCCGTGTAAATGACTTATGCAACGGAAAAGTCCAACAAAAAGCACGGCGCTCCATTTGTTTACACCAGAGGATGTTTAGTTTCCAAATTGGATGCCGACATGAATTCCATTGTGAGAGATCGGGGAGCCTACAGTATGTTTCAGCTTGTGTGTGAGAGAATGACTCAAAGAGGCGTCTGCTGAAGAATTTCTTAAGTGGGCCCTGTGGGAAAATGTCCAGTACCAACAATCTGCAGATTAAATCACCTGCTGTATCATGCATGTGTGTGTGTGTGTGTGTCGGAGCAACCGCCTTTCTGTATTACAAGCGAGGAAAGTCCGAGGCAAATCACGGAGCGTGCAGGTGTGTGTGTCTGTCTCGGCTTCTCAGTAGCACCGCAAGGTTTGTTCTTTAACACAGCGTCTGTTTTCCATCCAAAGCACCTTACGGTAGCAGGGTGTCTGTTTTTAGCGTAGCCGCGCTCGCATTATTGAGTGACTGGGTCGATAACCTTTCTCTTTGTGTGTTCGTGTGTGTGCAGTCTGTCCGGCAGATCCGACAAGCAGTATCTGGAGGGACAAATCGTCCTCCGACTTGACAGCTCCCCTCTGCCCGCCATACGCCCAGACTTGCCTGTCTGTGACACTTCAGACGATGTGTGTGACAGTATGTCCCTCGGCCCTTCTCAGCCCTGGAATGAGTGTGAGCGTGTGCTCTCCTTTGCTCCACACGACACTGTTTTCTTGTGTATATACTACACCTACAGAGGATGTGCGAGTGAAACCTATTTGTGACTCCGCGAGGTGTTTTATCACACGTTTTAATGTGTGCACCAAAAGCCTCTTCCGTCTTCTCTGCCTCGCAATTGAAGTGCGGCGTCTCGCAGCGAACCCCCCATTGTTGTGCCTCTTGTTCGCCAGACAGCTCATAATCGAGGCTGCCTCGCCGTACGCTGCACAACAGAGCATTATTAATCCATTTCACAGCGGTCTCCCGCAGCGAGAAGCAAACAAGGATTCAATCTATGAATCCTATTTAGCATGTTTTTACTAGCGGGGGTATGTTAAGCCAAATGACAGAGTATATGAGGACTAATTCCACCTCTGTGCATAATAATTGGTTTTAATAACTGAGGTCAAAAGGTGAGGAGATCATGCTTTTTTGGCTCACATGACGTGAAGGAACTCTATAGAGGATTAAACAGTGATTTGATAGCAGTGAAATAATGATCCTGTGTTGGCTGGGATTTCTGACCTTTGACATCAGCAGGAAATCAAAGGCTGGCGTGGCGTGTCAAAACGGCTGGAAATGATACACCATACATGAAAGCCACAACCTGACTAATCTGAGCAACCCCTTCCAATCCAGCTGTGATGAAAGAAGCAGCTTTGAAGGCCCCCGTCAAAGATGGCTGCAACCTAAATCGGTCACGCTTCGGAAACGTTCCTGTCTTTGCCGTGAGCTCGGTTTGCCCTGCTGAACACGACCCAGGTGACATCACACATTTGACAAGAAAGCGGACATGCTGAACCTCTTGTTTAATTCTCTCCAGCTGGAGAAATGCTGAATCTTTCATGGAAACTTGCTCCCAAACCAATGAATTTTAAAACAAGGTTGGATAACAATCCCTTACCGTGCCTATGAAAAATTATAAATAGTTCTTGAAAAAAAAAAAGAAAGTCCCTAAACCCAGCAGGATACTTCTTCTATGGTTTTTAATAACACGCCAAAAGCTGCACTTTTGATCCGCGGGTATGTATAAAGGGAAAATTAATAATTATTTCTTCAAGGAGTGTCTAAGTAGATGGAGGACCTACACAGCATCATCTGGGATGTGCCTGCAGTAATGGAGGGGCAGCAGCGGACGGCTGGGAATAACTGCTCGTCTTTGGAATCTCCCCCTCTAAACTTAATTGGAGCTACTGGGTCTTAACCCCTTCCTGCCGACACGTCACACATTTTGACACAGAGAGGCGAGCGAGCGGAGAGCTGCTGTGTGTCACATGTGAGGCATTATGTGCTTGAAATTGCGGCGGCGTCTCTTCCCCCTCTCATTCCCTCAATTCATTTTCATTCTCATTCGCTCGGAAAGAGCGCCGTGGCTGGCAGACGATGTTGCGGCTGAATTAAACCGGTTTCAATTTAAGGAATTATTTTAATCAAATTGAAAAGGGACTCAATGAAGAAGCAGACAGAAAATGACTCCATTTAATTAGTGTCTAGACTCAATGAAGTTGATAAAATAAACTTAATGCATTTGTGCTTGTGCAATTTTATGTGCCCAAATGAATTTCTCCTCGCATACATAAAAGCTCTGCAGCAAAGAAGCTGATCCCAAAATAAAACTTGAGACGTCCACAGTCTGCCTGAGCTGCTCACAGCATTTGTTTTGTAAAATCCTCCAGACCTACATGTACATTTAGACCAATTTTAAAACAAAACAACACCCTGCAGGTCCCTGTCCATCAACTGCTTGCTACAATAAGAAAAGCGGAAGCTCCCTGAAGCAGCTCCGAGTCCTTCTGCTAACCAGACAGCGGCGGTGAGTCACGCAGAATCTTCACATGACTGATGAGGAGACTCACCGTGGCTGTGCAGGGACCAGAGCAGAGGGGCGTTGGGGTCAGGCATCCACCCACACAGGCCATGGTCAAAGTCACACACACTGTCAGATGGAGGAGAGGTGGCCACTGAAGAGGTGGAGAGCCGTGAAGGAAGGAAAAGAGAGTCAGGGTGAGAGCTGAAGTGCACAAAGCTATGAGAAATCATTTCAAATGAAGAGCAGCTTCTCTACATAATGTCATACGCACAAAGGCTTCCATCTGTTCTGTTACTGCTCCCTAACAACACTATTAACGCAGTATATCTTTTCATGCAAAGTACTCTGATGCCTGGACTCACCTGTAGTCGAAACGGGAGCAGTGGTGGTTTCAATGTCGGCAGGCACGGTTGGCGTGACGGTGTCGGCCGGCGTGGTCATTTCTACAAAAACAAACATAACACAACTCAGGTCAAAGGTGGGTGTATGCGCGAAACAATCCTCAGACATTAGATTACCACAAAGAGGACACATTAAGCACCAAATGTTTGTTTAAGAGATGATTCATGTGGAATTTCTCTCTCCATAGTAGCGCACGTGAGGGAGCAGGAAAAACAGATGTGAGAGGAAGTGATAAGCAACAAAGGCAGAAAGGACCAGGAAGTAATGAGGTACAGTGTCTATGTACTCGTTTAATAACCCTCCATTGTGTCTATATTCCAGTGATTTAGATAACAAAGTAAGCCAGTTACAATAACACACACATGTCTAAAACTAAAACTCACTAATTTACACGTCTTCCATTTGATGAATCCATACAAAAGCTTATGGGGTTATGTTTCTGACTATTTGTTAACCAGGAACAATCACTTCCTGGAGTGTAACCATCCTAAAGCATACCCTGCTTTATTGTGTATTTCACTGTAAATGGGAACATAGTTTACCAAATCACCATCATACTGTATTGAAGAACACTTGAACCGTAAACACATGAAGAAAATGTTTACTGAGTAATAAGTCAAGCGAGAAGTAGGGTCTTTTTCTCATAGACTTCTAAAGAATCGGATTTCTTGTTGCAAGCAGTGGAGTTGCCCCCTGCTGGACATTAAAAAGAATGCAGGCTTGAGGCACTTTGACATTGGCTTCACTTTTCAGACTTGGAAGGTTCAGCTTAGCTGCAACCTGCAGCACAGAGCAGCGCAACGTTTCACATGTGTTTCCTGTAAATGGCAAAAACTCAGTTCAGGTTCTCTTCAATAACCCTGAGAGGACATTTTAAACAGGAAACTGAAGAGTTATGCTGCAACTTTGAACTGTATTTCAGCACATAAACAGCATGTTTCAATATCCTGTATTTTAAGGGTGAATTAAAGCGCATTTCATGAGTGCGAGTGTGAGGTCACTATCCCAAACTAACTCTATCTCCCTTATCCTGTCTCCTCTCGGCCATTCCACCCAGAGTGTCAGAGACAGACTACGGCGGGCACACATCGCCCCCGATGTTGTGTCTGGGTGCTCAGGCGTCAGTATCAGTCTAACACACCCACACACATGCTAATACACACAAATGAGTCACACACATATCACATACAACCAGAACTGGGGTTAAGGCTAAAGGATGGATGTGTCCAACAAACTCCCCTCGACCTTGGACAGGATGATCACACTCTGGGACTTCTCACTGGCTGTCAGGGAGGACACAGAGCACACACACGCCGTCTACCAGTCTGTTTTCTTTTGCGTGTGTGTTACCAAGTGTCTCGCTCACTCGATAACTCATACGCACTCAGAAGAAGGGAAAGCAAACAAAAAGTGAAATGTATGATCTTTTTCTCTGCCCTCAACATCTATTTAAGCTAAACTATATCGCAAGTACAGGCAAACAACACACTGCGGCATAACAAGTTGCTCATTAAAACACATCCCATGTGTGCACACACAGACATGTGTTGAGCAGGCTGCTGTTGGAATGTGAAGTGGGAGAAAGCGCTGTGTTATTAGGAGCATATGGGTCAACCTTGGTGTGTTATTGGAGTTTACACAGAGGTTTGGGTCAGGTCTCAACCAAAGAACCAAATGTATCACGTGAATAAAGTGGTTTTCCCCTCAATTTCTGTCTGTATACCCATCGCAGCTACAGATATACGGCCCTGGCTTATTTACTTATTTAGCTGGCATTAATGACCACTGAAATGAGTAGATTATTAAGCATCTCTTACATTTCATATTGCTTTGTTAGCTTTCCCTCACGGGTTTATCTGTGAGACAGAGCTTATTAGTTGCAAAATGAAACGCAAAAAGCATGCAAGCATTGAAATAAAAGTCACGTGGATTCATCACCACACTTTACTCCGCAGTGAGTGGCAATACGTGAGCATCCCGCTGGTCTTTCTGCACGGCAACCATTATCATTTAAAGACTATGAAAGGCACTAAGGGCAACAAACGCGACGTGATACACAATTGATCCGCTTAAAGGAACTTCCTGTGGAAATGAGTGTGACGGCGCCCCAGCTGGAAAAATGGCAGGCATGAAAGGAGCGGCCACAGCTGGCGACGGCTTCTGACATTAACCCAGCGTTAATGTCACGTCCTTTATGCCTGTCATTAACTACCTAATGAGACTCTTATCGCTGCCGGCCCGCTGGGAAGGTAAGGCTAGGGAAGCGACCCTCTTCTTCCCAAATTTCAAATGCATCTCTTGTTCCCCATCTCCTCTTTATTCTGTCTTTTGTGCTCACTTTTTGCGTTTGCGCTTCTATTCCAGTCTAACCTTTAAGTCCTCCTCTCAAGTCTTGGGACGGGCCGTTAAAATAAGCATATACATTACCTGTGCGCGAGAACACACGTGTCCCGTGTGTGTACAACTAAACACACATAAACACGAAACACACGGTCTAGTCCATTAAGATTCTGCCCTGCTCCTGAGCACTATGCTTTCAAAGGTCAGGCCTTGTCACAGTGTAAATGTGCTGACCTTTCCAGGGTGTGACAGGAGTGTCGGGGGCAATGGGAATGGGACCGCGCTTGTGTGTGTGCGTATGTTTACGTGACGCATAGAGAGAGAATGTGTGTGAACGTATGTGACCTGCCTACCTTGCCCTAAGCCCTGTCCTTGACGTGAGGAGGCCTGTGTGTGCTTGGGCAGGTCTGTACTGTACATGCGCAGCAGAGGGTTCTAGTAATGCAGGAAAAGTCCCTCTGCAGCGGAGTGCTGGCTTACATAATGTGTCTGCTGCTGCAGGTGATGATGCAAGTCATCATCATGCACGAGATGAGACACCAACACTTAGAACTGGACCCAGGGGAACTGCCGGCATAGATAATGGAGGTGCACACTGGCACGTACAAATACACACTGCAGCTGCGCATGAAAAAAACCAACGCTCATAGAAATACACATAGACATACCCAGAGATAAATGCTTTTTTATGCTTATTTTTCAACACAAACACAGACACCAAAAACACACACACATATACACAGGGTGGAAAGGGCTCTCTGCTAAAAGACATTGCTCCCTCCGAAAGAATCTGACTCAGCAATATGTCAGAGAAGAGAAAAAAAATCTTCAATTATGTAGAAAGCTTTTCTGTAAATCTCTGCTTGGCAGTCCTGGGCACTTTTACACGCACACACACACACACACACACACACATACACACACACACACACACACACATACACACACACACACACACACACACACATACCCCCAAAAGAACATGATGGGAAAGATAAGTAGCCATTCTTTTTTTATTCTTTTGGGTGGGGTTAAGTGATCAGATCAAGGTTCATCCACACACACACACACACACACACACACACACACACACACACACACAC
>CALSCE010010776.1:7581776-7597989 GCA_943593645.1 Bovichtus variegatus | reverse complement strand
ACACACACACACACACACACACACACACACACACACACACACACACAGGTTTCAAAGGAACCAGAAAGCCAGTGCGTAGCTGAGACAACTGAGATTTACATTACAGGTGTGTATGTGCGAGTTTGAGCTTCACTTCAATGTTCCCAAGACTGAAATGATCTCTCCTGGAAAAAGGGAGAGATGATATTTTTGCATTTATTTTACAGTCTCTTAAATTTCTTTTCTGAGCTCATGAATGTTTCATTTTTGGAGCACGGACAACAGAAAAAAACAAGTAATTGTAGAGGCTGTGTGTGTGTGTGTGTGTGTGTGTGTGTGTGTGAGAGAGAGAGACAGCTGTGCGTGAACGGGGGGGGGGAAACAGAAGGAGTCAGGACCAACAGCAGTGAACATGAAAAAGAGGTGCGAGCGATGAGTAACGGAGGAGGAAGAAGGGGGAGGAGAGGAAAGGAGAGGAGGCATGGTAACGGATAAAAAAGAACAAAAACATTTACGGACCCACGCACTGAGCCTCAGGGTGGGAAAAGAAAGAACTGCAACCATGTGTAGGAATGGGGCGAGAGGGCTTCTTCTGCCTCAATGTGGTAGCTGCTGCCATGTTCAAACTACAGAAAAAAGTCCATTCCATCAGCCTAAATCATATAATGAGAAGAAATTCAAAAGATGGCTTAAGCGAAGACAGAAGAGAAAAAAGTGAATAGTTTGAGTGTGAAGGGAAGTGAATGATTTACTGGCCTGTGAACAATGTGTGACCCTCAGCAGCAGTTTTCTGTGACACATTTCCCTTAAAACCCTCCACACACTATCTGGCAAAAATCCCCCCCTCTGCAAAAAAAAGTGCTAATCCCATTTTTTTCTTCATTTTGTTCCAAAATGTGGGGTTTCTGTTCGTTATTGTCGTGTTTCTGAACATCCCACAGGTCACTTGTCAATCAAACAGGAAATGAAAAACATCGTTTCATTTACAGCAAAAGTAAATGCTTTGTGCGATGCATATTCCATCATTCACTGATTCACAGATTATTGCTTCATCACTTACTTTTCTATTTATTTTTAAATTTTTTTTACATTTTCCATAGCACAAGAGCCACGTACTGTGTTGTTTTGCGCGCGTATGACTGTCCGCACAAGTGGAAATAACGATGATGTGCTCTAATATTTCATCTCTTCACTTCATCAGCACTTGCACACAAACACACACACAGACTGGAGAGTATACATGCACATTTCTCTCTTTCTGTGGTTTGTTGTATGTGTGTGTGTGTGTGTGTGTGTGTGTCTGTCCTTGTGCTGAACATGTTGTGCTGTATAGCCATCCTGTTCAGGCACAGAGGGAGCGGTAAACAATGAGGGTCCATATGTGTGTGAGTGAGGCAGTGCAGTCTCCAGCACTACCTCACATCTGGATAACAGACCATGCTGGAAAGTGCACAAACCAATGCTCTCTCTCTCTCTCTCTCTCTCTCTCTCTCTCTCTCTCTCTCTCTCCCTCTCTGGGGATGCATTCCTTTAAACCGAACCCTGTCCACTCCCTGCTGATGCGGACACTTGTTGTAACTAACTCATATTTTCCAGGTGAAACAACCTCAGACACAAATCGAAATCACAACCTTTGAGGGTCAAGCTTTCACTGTGCTTTCCTTTTCCCGGCCAACACTGTCTCCCCACCTCTGGCAGTGACTCTCATGCATATCTAATGCGAGCCTCACTTTTCTGCACCTTCCTCAAGGTCCATTCAGTTCTGGTTAGATCAGTTCATTACAGCGCGGAGCAAATAATTCAGCCCGGAATGGTGTAGGCAGCAAATTATCATACATAAAATGAATCCCTGTCATATAAGATGCAGCAGAATGTCCTACCTGGAAGGTCGCAGCCCAGTATCTCCACTCTCATCCCGATTCCTGCTGGGGACCACCTCTCTGGGTACAGCCTGATGTACTGGGACACTATCTCCTCAAAGTGACGCAGCTCTGGGGTGTCGTAGTGTGTGTTCCCCTCAAAAATCTGTCAAAAATACACAAATACACAATGTCATCTCGAGGTTTTTTTTTTGCAAACACGGGATTTTCCTGTCCATCTTCCTCTCTCACCCACCTTGGGCAGACTAGTCTTGATATCCATGATGAAATTCCACTCTTTTGCATTCAGGCTGTGTGCCACTTTGTACTTCCTGACAAACGCCCGGTTATCTGTGGTCGCCCCACTTCCTGTGTCTCCTCCCCTCGCTCCCTGGGTGATCACTCCACGCACTGTCTTAGGCACGCCGAGGTCCACCTGAGATTAGATTTCAAAGAATGCATGGTGATGAATGTACTGCACAAAACTACACGTGTTTTTTTTGCAGCTGTGATTCTTGTTTTAGCTTCTCTGGCAGCTGGAATGAAGCCAGAAGTTAAGGTACTACTTGCATGTATAAAGATGATATTTTCACTGTGAAAGCAACAACAAATGACACTGGCTTTGACACTGTAAATGAAATACAATTCAAATCCTCTTGTACCTGAAGCCACTCCTCTCCAGCCAGCGGCTGTGCAGGGGCGGGGAACCAGCCGGAGCGACTGGCCACCAGACGGGCGGTCCCAGGGTTCCACACCATATCCCTGCTGGAGGAGGCTGAGATCTGGGAGTCAGGGAGCAGGCCGGACAGCAGGCCCTGCAGGTCTGAACACGGAGCATCTGGAGTGGAAAGTGGAGAGGGCAGAGATAACTTTAACCTTCACCGCGGGCGAGGGGTTGATGGAGAGGTTTCAGCGACGACCTAACATACACTCATGCTGTTACACAAATTCCCGCCTGGGAGCTGTTAAGCTTCTCCACAGCATAGCACTACTGGCCAGTCAGCGTTAAGAGTTGGGACTGGAGCAAAGAGCAGAAGGTGAGGTGAGAGACTGAAGAGATGGGGAGGGAAAGAGATGTGTAGTGCAGCACTACTGCTTCATGGTAAATATGCAATTACACTGCCATTAGTGGGATGAAAGCATACGTTAACATCGGTTAACTTCCCTGCTTTGCATTCATCTCTCACACAAACATTTTAAATATGTTATTCTTGTCTTTATATTCTCTACAATAGAATGGGTTTTTCGCTGCGCTGCACACATTTTATGTACATTCACTGACAGAGAAAATGTTCACGTACATGCAAAAGCACTTGGAAATGAAACTCATTCAGATATGGATGAGCGAGTAGCACTGAAAGTAACTTGCTGAGGGAGTATGTGAGAGGGAGAAATGAGGATTAAGGGGATAAGAGAGGTATAATACGAGGAGCCGGGAGGCAGGGAAGTAGAGGCCGGAGAGAGTGTAAAAAGGGAAAGAGGAAAAGAGTCGGAGCTGAGGATGACGGCTTGTGGAAACTGGGAGGAGAGCAAGACGCTGGAGACGAGGCTCCTACAGAGGCAAACAGTGGGAGAGGGAAGGATCGAGGGGAGGAGGAGACACAGAGGCAGAGAGAAAGGCCATGAGGAGGGGAGATGTGGAGATGTTAGTTGTGCTGACGGTTTAAGAGAACACAGATCAAAGTTTCATGCTGTTATGTCACTGCAAAAGCAGGGGATGTAAATAATAAATAAAAGGCATAGGAAGTGTATATGTGTGTGTGTGTGTACGCTGGGGGGTGGTGTCTGTGTACATTGGTGGGTGCGCCTGCTTTTGAGGTCATCTGCTATATTTAGGAGGTGCCTGAGTGTGGATGTACCTGTACTGTAAGAGCTAACAGTTATTTCAATAGCAGCTGTTGAGGCTGAAGCGAATCACAGTTTCTGATGTAAGAGTGAACGGGGAGCCATGAATGATTGATCGGGACTCATTTCTCAATATAGAGGAGCTCACAGAGCAATGAGGACACATCAAAAAAGTATCTAAAACCGTGAGAGGGGAAGGAGGGGGGGGGAGATGGAGACAGAGAGTGAGCGCTGAGACGAGGTTGGAGAGTGAAATGAAGAATAGAGTAAAAGTTTCCTTAATTACCCTGAAGCTCGCTGTGTTTAAAAGATAGCAGGGGGGAGTGTGGAAAGGAGTCTCAATACACATGTATGAGTGAGTGTGTGCCACTGAGGTTGTGTATTCCTGTTTTTTTATGGTTTAGGTGGTTATTATTTTGCTGTTGAAGTCGATCCTTTTTTACAGAGGACACGTGACGCTCACTGTGAGCTTCGAAATCAACTTTTTTTCGGGCAAAATGAAAAGTTCGAAAAGTCTAACCTTGTGACACGCACGCGCACGCCCACACACACACCTGTAATCTGGCATCCGTAGAGCTCGAAGCGCAGGGCGATGCCGCTCTTCCAGGTCTGTGGTCGGATACGAACAAACCGGGCCAGAACTGGCTGCGGGACCCGGTTCAGAACCACCTCAGCTGGGTCTGTGTTGGCGTGGAAAATCTGTGAGAAACGAAGAAAAACACAAGGTAATTGTCAGAAGGAGATGTACTGCTCATGCCGGTATGAGTGCTTATCTCTCTCTTTCTCTCTCACACACACACACACACACACACACACACACACCCTCTTGCTCTACACCCACCCACAGTGCACGGTTTCGCTTGGCTACACGCACACACAGTGGCAGGCCGGACAAAGCAGAGACAACCCAAACACGGATCCAATGTCACCATCCCAGCTGTCGATGTGTTTTGGGGTCAAAGGTTCGGCGCTGGGAGGCTGGGAAAGCCTGACGATGGATGAGGGTTACTTACACATACACTCACACACTCACCCACTCACACACACACACACTTCCATACACCTCCATGCTGGTGGCCGTAGGACGCTGTGGGAGACGGGACCTGACAAGTCCAAACATGATTGGCCGTCAGACACGCAGGAAGTCTGTCCAGGTGGGCAGGATGTGAGTGAAATTAACTTCCCAAAGCATCAACATTCACTTCTTCTCTCCGCACACTCCCTTCCTTCCATTTGCTCTTAAGCGGCGGGGTGTGGCAGCAGGGGTCAGAGGGCAAATGTAACCAGGGTGGTCAAGTTACTTCCTGTTTTGGGCAGAAAAGCCCAAAACAGTGCTGTGATGCTCGAGGGCGTTGGATGGGGACATTCAAAGACAGAGAGTCTTTCTTTCCTTTTTCCCAGAACCATAGGTTTGTAATTATAAATAACTTCCTCTTCCTACACCACCAACTCTGAATCCCTGCATCTCAACAACTCGGTCCATTTTCTCCTTAAATGTCTTCCCCAAAACCGTACAGTTTATATCTCTGCACACATCTTCTCTCACCCCTATTGCCTTTCTTCCTCTTGTTGGTGGCTTCAAACTGAAACCACACACACAAAGACACAGGAAACCACAGGAACCCACACACACACACGTGCATCCTACACAAGCAGACGAAGTGTCTTTTAACTGAGTGACTGTTAAGTGTCATTCACTCTATCTGTCTGTGGTCGAGCGGGCTGGCTGATAGCAGAGCCGCTGTGGGTTGACAGATATTCGACTTACATCACGGCCACTACGCACCGTGGAAAGACGGAAAGACAAGTGCTACAAGCAGTTGAATTAAAGATTAAAGGCATCATTTCTTTAAAAAAAAAAAAAAAAGATCCCTACATGACTTTTCTTTTACTCTAATCCAAGCGCAGGATGATCAAACCGAAGCACGCTCCCTGAGCCTTAAAATTTCATTGCCTCTTGTTTTTTTAATAATGTTGTTTTTCATCATAAGTCATAAACAGTGTGATTTCAGTTAGAGTTAAAAAAAAAAAAAAAATATTACTCTGCCATACTGGTGTAAAGTGACCTATTTGTAAAATTCCCTGTCTGGCGCATGCCTCCAAAAAAAAAAATGATATGATATTCCAGAAATTCCATAACCAGTGGGAATATGAGAGATATGACTTCAAAATCCGACTCAAGGGGTTTTATTTGATTTTGGGCATGGCCTGATTTAATCAAGTGCAGCTGACACTGGTAATACAAAGCTGTGTGAGTGTTTGAACAGATAAGCGGGTCTATCTCGGCTGTATCTGCTGCTGGATTGAGGATAGACAGCCGTTGTGTTTACCTAAGAGGCCAAACAGTGGATGTGGGCTCTTATGGGGGTTATGTAAACACCCACGCATGCTCACACAAAGTGGAGCATATGGCGGAGGGCTCGCCTCGCATACAACAGACCCATCTCCACCGCTCCCAGATATTGTGTCTGTGAAACAAAGAGCAGCATGGAGGGAAGACAGAGAGGACAGGAAAAACAAGAAAAATGACTGCAGGGAGGTAGAGTCCTCAGAAGAATAGTTAAAAACAGATGAAGAGAGGGGAGGAGGCAGGTGAGAGAGAGAGAGAGAGAGAGAGAGAGAGAGAGAGAGAGAGAGAGAAGGGGTTGAATGGAGGCCAGCAGATATAACTGAATGAGGAATGTGGAAGAGGAGGCAGGGAGCGGTGGTGAGTAGGAAGGACAGAACAACTGATTTATCACCAAAACAGGAAATACTCCGTCCAAGTATTCATCTGTTAATCAGGCAAAACGGCTAAATTCAATGGAATTTCCTCCATTTTGAAATGAAATGCTGTCATTATTCAGAATCTGACAAACACCATCATTCATCAAACGTAATTTCTGTTATTATTAACAGTTTCAACTTAGGCTTGACTTTCTATTATTTGTAAAATATATTCTAAAGAAATGATTTGATTAAAAAATGTATTTATTAATTATAAAACCATGGGGTTTGTCCATCTGTCATTTTATTCTATAAAAAAAAAAAAACGTAATACTTTTATTAATATACACACTTTGTGTTTGTGGTGGAGCAGCGAAGACACCTCGCCTGTAAGCACAAAACAAACAAAAAAGCTCATTTCAAGATAAAAGAAAAGATGTTATCATGGCATGATTAGGTCTTTAAAAAGTGCAGTTTCAAAAGTGTAAAGTTCAAAAATGTTTTATTTGTCCGCTTCAACTTCCCAGAAATGTTCCAATCGTACAAGATGCCATGACTAAAAGGCCATTAGCTGGGTGCATTACAATATTTCCAGCTGCTTTTTTGCTGTTTTCATCTTTGGATAAAAGCAGAGATATATAGGCCAACATTACTGACACAAAAAGAACTATTTGTTCAATAACAACCGGCTCTCAAGAGGCTCTTTTCATTTTTCCTTTGGATGTGAGAGGAGACAGAACCAACTCAGACAGGAGAGAGACAAAGACGATGAGAAGTTGTCAGTCTTCTGTCTCCTACACTTCCTCTCATTTATTGTCAGGCTACCTGAGAGGTCACGCATTTGACCCCTGACCCATTACTTCCAAGGTTAAAGATCAACGGCCTAAGGAAGCAGATGGTTGCTCATTGACCAACTTGTCGATAATGTGGTTACTTTTTGACTAACTAGGAAGGTGACGTGAATTCAAATGCATGCTGGTGTTGTAGACGGGCAAGGCTGCCAGTCTGTAGTCTGGGCCACCGCTGTAATCTGCCCGACGACTGGCATGTTTTTGTGCTTGTGTGTGTCTATGTGAGCCTCGTCCGTCACGTGACGCGCAGGCAAGGTGGGCTGAATAATTCACGTTGTCATGTTGTGTCTCCTAGTGTGGAGGGTCATGAAAATATAACGAAGCACTGCACACACACACACACACACAGCAGCATGTGACGGCCAGACTCGTTTGTGTGGACATTGGCGGGACACAGGCAGCATGGGTATTTAACTATTGATGACCTCTCCGGAGAACGAGGTCACCGGTCTCTGAATATCTAAAGCTCTGGATCAGCAAATAGAGTGAAAAGAGAAGCATGTGTGCATCATAAACAGTCTTGTTAGAGCAAAGAAAAACGTGTTCTCTGGAAAATGAGGTGTGGATAGATGTATACATCATAGCTTGATTCATTTACCGTCTCTCTCTCTCCCTCTCAATTCTGTGCTTTTGGCACATGTCTCCTTCCCTGCCAGTGTTTTCCTTCAAGCTGATGGCACCGCAGGGAGACGCAGCGAGCTCTGCACAAGACATTATTCGCTTCCCGGACGCTTTTTCATCCCTGCGTTGTTCCCTCGATCCCAGTCTCTTTCTCCGTCCATTACACTTGTGAGCCCTGTCTTCTTGCTCTAGTTATTCCCTCTGTCTCTCTATTTCTTTCTAGCCATTACCCCCCCCCCCATTCTCTCTCTCCCTCCCTCCCTCTCGATATGAAGATGTTGACAGTAGGAACTGGTTCCAGCTGGCCGCTCTCCACTACTGGCTCTAAGAGGAGCTAGCAGTGTGTGTGTGTGTGTGTATTGTGTGTGTGTGTGTGTGTGTGTCTGTGTCTGTGTGTGTGTCTGAGGTTGAAGCAGTGATCCTTAGAAATTGTCTTACAACACCTTATGTCGAATTCTGTCAAGGTGTGTATGCAGAATTATGTTTGTATTATGTATTAGCTTGAAGAAGTAAAAAAAAAAAAAAGTGTGTGTCTGTATGAGGGTGTGTGACAGCGTGATGGAGGATGACCTGAAATGCTGTCTGGGCGTTTTTTCTGTCTCTCCTAGGTTGCTTGTGCGTGTATGTGTGTGCGATGGGCAGACTTAGCACGTGTGTGTCTATGCTACCGCTACAAAAAGAAAATCACCGTGTGTGTGTGTGCATCTACGTGTGAGTGTGTGTGAGGTATGCAATTCCTAAGTGTGCTCGCGTCTCATCAAGTAATGAGGTGCATATGTGAGTGGTGTGATTTAGAATTAACAAGTCACATGGGTGTCAAACTGAAAGTGTGTTGGTGTGCAGAAAATGAGCGGGGGGGAAAAAACTCACACACGTGCACATGTGCACAAAGCCTGTTTGCTGGTGTGACTGAGGTGATTGCAATCTGCAGTGCTGGTGTTTTTCTCTTCCGACAGCACTTTTTATTTCTTTCCCACAATGCCAGCTTCTCTCTCAAATAATCTTTATTGGCATTAAATCCTTCACTCTTTGTTAAACACGGGCCAATAAGAACACAACTCTTGGCAAATCAACAATAAATCGTAACACGCTCTCCCCTAATAAAAAACACAGTGAGGCAAGAACTGCCAAGCCAATCCTTTTATTCATGGGTGATTCATATCTGAAGCACAGACACACTCATGATGGCTCCACCGTCCACAAACATCACCGTCACATGCGCTCTTCCAAAGCCACATTAGCTTCCAGCTCACTGTTAAATGACAATTAAAAGAACCAAATCCCAGTCATTACAGGACCCCCTGACGAGAATTCAGTTTCAACCACTTAAGGGCTCTTTGGGGGGCTTAGGACGGGCTAACTGGGAGTTTGTCAACAAGACTGGTGGATTAGCAGTCACGGAAGACTCCACCGCAGCCCACGGGGGCCAGAGGAGGACCTGGCTCACGGAGGGAGCGAAGAGTACAGCGAACTCTTCAGTTTCAGCATCGGAAAAGTCAGGCCGGGCTCAAATCATGACTGCGAATTGAGCGTGATTCAATAGTGTCATTCCTGAATCCGATCCAACCTTCGCTGTCTGTGGTCGGCGAAAATACAAAGAGAAAGTTTTAGCCAACGTAATCTGAGATCTCTATGTTATACAGCAGAGAATGTGAACGTGCAATAAATCTTTGTGGATTTTAAGTATAATTCAAGAGCTCTTGGAGTAAATGTTGTCATATTTGCATATCAAAAACAGATGGTATACTTAATTGCATAGAACATATGATGTTCCAGTCCTAAACGTAGCAGGCTCACAAAACTCTTTCGTTGGCTGTTGAGTCGAATGTGTCTGCTATCTGCTCATTGATCTTTCATTTTCCTGCTGGACTTTGTGCATTCTAAAAGCTGCAAGCATAACCAATTTTCTCATTTTCAAAGCGACCACTCGTACGAGCAGCATCTCTCCCAAATGCACGCTGATGCATCTGTCTGAGTCCATGTCTGAACAGTTTGATTTTTTGCTCAGACAGATTAGTGGACTCAGATTACACGGTACAGACAGACAGGCACACATCATATACATATGCACGCACACGCACAGATCTCCAGACAGAGAGATCAGCCAGAGGTTATTTAAAGGGGAGGTCTGGGAATTTTGAATGTGTGTGTGTGTGTGGGGGGGTCCTAATAAATTGCACAGATGTTGACTTCTTAAATCAAATCCACGTTTCCCTCATAATCTCCACATCAAATACCCCCCACCAGCCCCACCCAAACTAATCACCGGCACACACAGAAGGGGCCCCTGTGTGGGTAAGTAAGTGTGGATTAACCCTCCACACACACGCCCACACTCGCCACCCTCTATTTTCCTGCTTGCAATCCACGGCGACCTTAACTCGGACATAAGCGAGTTCAAATCCCCTGGAGACGGATTTACTGTAGGTCACGACAACGACCTGCGCTGTATATACATTCAAACACAAGCCCCAAGACTTACTCACAAACACCATCAATTTCAGAAAATGATGTTGCTATGAATCTCCTAAACCCAAACTTGCTCGCTCCACACACCTGGTATGACTCCACAAACTGGGTGTGTGTTTATGTGTGTGTGTGCGTGTGCGTCAGTGTGAGAGAGATGATGAATAGCAAGCGCAGATAAGGGCACATAGAGGACTCCATTGTTCTTGTTTGTCAGCTTCCCTTCCTCTCTCTATATCTCTATCTCTTCTTCCCTCCAATTCCCTCGTTCTCTACCTCATGACCAGGGTCATGACTCAGGTTCATTAGACGGGGAACGACTCCTTCAGGAATGAATCTATTGATATGGCTCTCAGAAGCACACAGCAGCCTCAGTTTTTGTAAAACATTGTGATGGTAGTATAAAGGTTAGAGAAAGGGGAGCTCGTGACTTGAGCCTGTAGTGTTTTTCACTCCCTTTCCGACTTTCACATGTTTTGATTGGGCTGTTCTCATAGCTATACCTAACTACATTTGTACACATCCCACGAAATCAATTCCTATGTAATCCACGTACCAGGAAGTATTAAGAGTGACAACGTCGGTGTGGGGAGGAGGTCAGGTTGAATGGCTGGGTCCAAAAACACTGGACCTTCCTCCAGGAGACTGCTGCTTCCATACTTATTTTAACCCCGAACCACCATCTTTTCCGAAAGTGATTTTGCTTCCTAAACTTAACCAAGTTGTATTCTGTGTAGACGGCAGTTTATTTTAAAAAGACTGTACGCACGCAACAAGTGGAAATTGACACATGTTGCAGGACATTAGTAGGAGAACGCTCGAAAAATGAGAAATAGCGCCTAGTAAGATATCATACCGCTGTATGAGGATACTTTGTTTAATCTACAGCATGCAGGTGAATGTGACATCCTACCTTGTGGTTCTTGCCGTGCCGGTACACCATCCAGTCCTCCCCGTTGGTGCTGACTTCCAGCTTGAATGTAGTGACGTAGTAGGACTTCTGTGTCTCCTTTGAAACGGCCCCCTGTGTGGAGATGCCCGTCAGAACCTTCAAGAAGTGGAGGTCAACCTGGGAAAATAAAAGAGCAAAATAGAATCAAAACATTCATTTAAAATTAAAATTACATTTCTTAATAGAATAGGTTAGAAAAGAATAAAACAGGAGGACGGAGCAGATTGCTGCAGGGATTTAAGTTGCTCTGGCCTGATGTAGATAACAGAGACACACCAGCTGCTACGTCTATCTGTCATTCTGACAGCAGGAGACGGACACCGACTGTGGCCTGCTGCTGATGGAGCTTAGGGTGGTGCGTGTGTGTGTGTGTGTATCTTTGCATTGTCGTGTGTAAGGGGAGGAAGGCTGGAGGCAAAGATCAATGGCGTAGTGTTCGGATGCATTCCTAAAGAGCACCTTCATCAATCACGGGCTTCTCGCCACTATCCTCCGCGCCCGTGTGTGTGTGTGTGTGTCCACGTGTGCATGCATACGCGTGGGCCGGTGTGTGTTTGAGACAGCAAAGATTGAGAGCGAGGGAGCACTTCCTTATCACCCGTTCACAGTTCTTCCTTTTACTTTCAGATATGTGCTATGCTACTGTTGTTCTCCTCTATACTAATATCCTTGAAACATATTCTCCACATTTATTGTCCTCAGCGAGTGAAAGTACTGCTGATTCAGATTTCTCTTTGGTTGGTCTCTATGGTCACATCACAGCTGGAACTATTATCATTTTCAGACCTGGATACACTCCTTGTTGCTGTCCTCTGAAGGCGTCCAAGCGTTGTCGTCGTTGTTGAGGCGGGCCTGGCGTGGCAACCAGCGGTTGTCGTAGAAGCTTGATGAAGCGGTGATCTGATCGTCGCTGATCTTTCCCGACTCCATACCGAGCGCCATGCTGCAGTGGAACGCTGGTGGGAGAAAGAGTTGAGGAGGTGGAGAGAGCAGAGCGTTAGCTGTATATTTGTTGACGTGGCGCTACAGTGGAGGTGGAAAATAAGGGAATAGAGGAAGGAAGGAGAATTGAATAGAATGGATGACAGACACAAGAACTTTTTTTTAAAGAGAAAGAGAAGGAGCATCCAAGCAGCATATTATAAAATTTGAAGACAAAGACGAAAAGATAAATCCAGACAGAGAAAGGGCAGAGGGAGACAGAAAGCAGCCCAACAGGTGAGCAAATGTAAATTGAGGTGAAGCTAATTTATATTCTAAAAGAAAATAGTATGACTCTGCTTCAGAGAAACCACGCTCTCTTAGGAGAGATCAAAATAGACTGAGAGGGGTGAGAGAGAGCGACGAGATTAAAATAGCATTAACGTAGGTAAAGCGGAAAAGATCAAGAGGGTAAGAGGAGTAAAAGATGAAGAAAGAAAGATGAGTGTCAGCAGCGATGACGGAGAAGAAGCGGTTGAAAGGGAGAAAATAGAGGTGGTAATAAAAACAGGCAAACAAACCCACACAGAGAGCATTTGCACACACACACTCGCTTAACGTTATCTCAAACTCACAGTCTCTGACTTCTTTGTGCGTCATGTTGTATCGGGCAGAGAAGCCGTCCTTGGCCACGGCCATGTCAGTGTGGAAGGAGAGGGACAGCAGGCCGGAGGACGACTGGATCTCCGGAGGGATCTTCGTCCCGCAGTACCGACCAATCAGAGGAGACACTGCAGACACACAGAAACAAAATTGATCGGCATGTTTTATGTTGTAATTCATTTGCTGTCTTCATAGATGCATTTTTTAAGTTGTTTTCAGGGTGATATTGAAATAAAAGGCAGGGCGTTTGTGCTTTTATTTTGAAAAACGGAGTAATATCTGGTTGCATTTACTGCTTTTGCTCTATGATCCTACACTGTGTCCCTAAGGAAAAGGACTGCAAAGGCTGCTTCTGTGGCCAAGCTGCTTCAGTAAGCGTTGTCTAATGATTCACAGCATGCTTCCCCCACATTTCTTCCTCCCATCATTCCTCTCTCTCCTTTTTCTCTCCTGTCCATCCCTCCATCTGCCATGTGTGTCTCAGCCAGGGCCCAGCAGGGGGATTGGAATCCCCGCCTTAATGCAAGCTGCACTGGGATCAGCTGCAAACACACACACACACACACACACACTAGTGAGGATTACTATAGTCTCAAGGGTAGCTCCCTCACCAGACACCAAATTCTTCACCCTTCCGTCTTGTCTCCCGTCCCTCTTTCATGCCCGAGGACTCGGCTCACTGGAACTAGGTTACACTTTAATTTCCTCCTAATTCTCAACTTTGAATGGTATAAATTGTTTTCAGCTATCAAAGCTCCCAAATTCAATGCTATAATTGGAATTTTAAATCCACTTGGATCCCTTTTTAGCAACTGCAAATAGAATAATTAGAGCAAATCCTCACTTCCTCATATTTCAAAAAAAGGGGGAAAGAAAGTCAGCAAGAGAGAGGTGGGAAGTGAACCACTCACCACTACTAATGTGCTTTTCATCAGCACTACAGCAACTAACAGTACCCTATGGCGGTCACTATCAAAGCCCTTAATAATATCCCATAAAATGTTTTTTCCTCGCCACTTCCTGATCTCCGCTGATAGGCCACTTTCGCAATGCTCGCCACCTCCTATTGGACACAAACAGATATTCATCGTAGCCATCACTCTCACTCGCCCGGGGGAGGAAGGAAGCGCTAGGTGATAAGGAGGGAGGACAGGGGGAATAGGAAGGGGGTGATGAAGGGTGTTATTATGGAGAGGGAAGAGGGGCATGGGAAAGGGCTGCTCCTTAGGGGTGTCGAGGCACTTTCGGCTTACCGTGTGAAATAATGTTTCCTCTATGTAATGTGAAGGAATGTAAGGCAAGGCTGCTTACATCAAAGAGAGCCAGGGCTGCTCAGGAAATTGAAGACTGGTATGCAAATTTCTGTATGGGAATGCGTGAGTCTGTGTGGGGTTCTGTGGATATGAAAGTGATGTGTGTGTGTTATACCCAGAAACATTTTCTCAGCATGTGTGTTTCCATGCACCTTAACAAGTGCGTGTATAAGGCTTTTATCCGCCGTGTTGAGTCAGTATGCATGGGATTTGTGTGTGTGTGTGTGTGTGCGCCCCCTCACCTTGCGGCAAGCCATCCCACACGTCCAGCCAGTCGTACTTGCAGTCGCCCTCTCCCACCAGCAGGGGGTCATTCTCGAGGTCAAAGGTCAGGAAAGTGAGGGTGATGTCCATGTGGGGCGGGGCGATGATCATGTAGGAGCACTCCAGATTATGAGGGTATTTATCCGGGAAGCCCGGGGACTCGATCATGCTGGAGGAGCTGGTGAAGTTGCGGAAGCAGAATTCCGACCCTGTGCGGATAAAAGGATATTTAGAAATGAATAAGCAATCGGTCATATTAGGAGAAGATACAGGCGTAAGCAATTGATCACACTCGGATATCTCATCTGACTTGCAGAGGGTGTTGCAGAGAGTCGTTCATCACTGACAGCACGCTGGAATATACAATAGCTGTGGTGGTGAGACACACAAACACACACAGGATTGATGAGCACCAATGGAGGGGAAAATACACAGTGAGTAAATGCTCAAGTGGGCGTATCTAACGTTGCAGCATCTGATACGTGCAGGCTAATAGCTCTTGTTGGCGGTCTTAAGCCACCGATCAGCTACGCCACTGTATTTGACACAAAAGCACCAACATTTCTGACCACTTTTGTCTTAAAAACAATAAAGGCGTGAACAAAAATCGATTACACTCTCAGAAAAAGTAGTAATATTATATGTTTGACAGCTTTATTACGCCCTTAAAAGACCCGATCCTCATACGTCATGTATTTGACTCAATGATACACACTGCTCTATTCTATATAATCTAAACAAATATTCTCTAACGCCCTCTCTTCACCTCCCATTCTTATTTTGCACACTGAACGCACACTACAAACGTTGTGTAATGGTTCTAAGTGGGCCCGTTGTGGTGGCTCCTCATTAGCCATGCAGATTTATGCGCCCTGGGCGGCTCACCTTGAGCAGGCGGCAGCTGTGTGGCTCAGATCATCTACCCATCAGCCACTGCTCCACGCCCCAATGGGGAGCCTGAGTCACGGCCAAGTGTTTATGGACCGGCACATCAATGGTTAGTGTGAATATACTTTAAACTAATGTCACACACACACAGCCCCATTCACACACGTTTCTGTCCCTTCACACTCACCTCGAACGTTTCTATATTTATTTAGGCTATAAACAGTCATGTCTGTTTAGTCTTTCTGTGTCTCTATCAACTTTAATGCTTGCCAGGAGGGCAAATGTCTTCGTGTGAAGACTTCTCATTAGATCTTTGTTTAACTCAATCACTGCTCTCTTCTTGTGGCTGTTTATAAGTGGTCGCTGTTTTGCTTTTTTTCAACTTCTCTCCAACTGAAATTACAGAATACATATTGTGTTACATTTCCCCTTGCCAAGACGCTCACAAGCATATAACTAGCGCAAGGAAAAAGTCTGTTCTTGTAGTATTTTCCCATCGTTGAGTGTGTTGGAAAAGCAGGCTGATAGGGAGGCCCTGTTGAAGAGGCTCAAGGGAGGATCTTTCTGGTGGATTTCAAACCTGGGAAAGTGGGGTTGCATCCAGGAGCCCTGGATTGTCTCAAAGAAGTGCCAGGCAGCGTTTGATAACCAGATACATATTTATAAAAGGCAGCGTTTAAGGAGCACAGACATGTTAACATCGCATTCCTTCTGCAGCATTCCTCCAAGGCACCAGTCCTTATTATCAGGCAGCCCTATAAAAGCTGAGGGGTCGACTGGCTGCTCTGGCCCTCCCCTGTCTACACTTGGTTAATGGCAGAAAACTGACCCCAATCACGATGAGAAAGAGAGAAGAAAAAAGAAAAAGCGAGGAGACTGTCTGTG
>CALSCE010010776.1:7508883-7581766 GCA_943593645.1 Bovichtus variegatus | reverse complement strand
ACACACACACACACACACACACACACACACACACACACACACACACAGAACTAGGCATGTTGAAATATGACGGTAATTTACAGCAAGCTACCGGCGATATCCCCTCAAACTGATGACCTCACCTCCCTGTGGTGATAAGGGTGTTTTTTTGTGTGTGTGTGTGTGTGTGTCTACAGTCACTAACTGAACAGCGTAAACTGGAGTAAACACGAATGCTATGAATCCATAAACGCAGTTAGATGCATGTGATTTTGATAATGAAACAGTAAATGCAGTATGCATGAGCCATATGTGTGTCTTCGTATGTCTTTTTTTTTTTTTGTGCATGCTTTTTAGTCAGCGTCCTCGGATGTGTATCTTTTGCTGCCGGCATGTTTGCCTCTCCGTGTGAGTCTGAAGGTGTGTGTGATAGCTTCACAGTATGTGTGAGACCGAGTAACACACTGGCCTTGTTTCTTACTGGGTCACTGTGCAGCAGTCTGGAGTCTCACTGCCGAAACCTTCAATCTGAGCACAGCTTGACTCCATCGCCTCCAAACACACCACTCTGTCTGTTTTACACACACGAAATAGCCGCTTCACACACTCTGCCGCTGCCACGTGCCAACGCTGTGTTCATATATTTGCGCGTGCAGCCGTGTTTGTGCACGCATGAGTACCTTCTCTTTCGTCGCCGCTCATTAGTTCACAGTATATGAACATGCTAAAAACAAGTCCTTGTTACTACCTCCCTCCGTCAACCCTTGCCTTAAGCAGGGCCCCGGTTGGTGCTTGCATCGCACCATGAGCTGCCATTTGGCAAGTGATGCTGGCAAAGATGTGGAGGTCATGGTATGAGTGTGTGTGTGTGTGTGTGTGTGTGTGTTTGACGCAGGGGGGCGAGAGGGTGGGTTGCTGGGTAGAAACCACTCGACTCTCGCACATGAGTGCCTGATGTAGTAGCAGCTCCACATGTTGTGTCAGGGCAACCCCCCCCCCTCCCCTTCTTCTCTCATCCTTCCCTTCGTGCCCTGTCTTCTCAGCAGCGACATGCCGAGTCTGTGTTCATTCACTCTTTTAACTCTCTGTCTCGTCTGGCGTCGCCTCGCTCGTCCTGTCCTCGGCACGCAACTCTCGCTGAGGGCTCACCCCTGCGCACAGTGTCTGCCGCACATCAAAACACGCCTCACCCTCCGATCTCTACCTGCCTGTCTCCGGCTGACATGCCTCTGCTCCTCACACACGCGCAGATCTCTCATGTAACCCCCGCTGGAGCTCACTTCCAGATTTCATTGAAGAAAATCTCTCCTGAGGCATTTGAGGAGGGGTGTGTGTATGCTGGCGTGAACGTGTGGCGGAAGGGGCGTGCTTCACAGAGGGGTTGGGGTGGAAAACCCACAATAACAACAACATTGCGAACAAGAAGAAGACCCAAGCAAAGAAAAACAACCTTCTTGGCGTGCCACGGCTCAACCCTTTTATGGACCCAGAGAGACGTCAGTCTGAAGCAACTTTATAAAGAAAGGAAAGCTCCAGTATCACGCTGATGCTTCGGCGTTATGTTGGGAGGAAACATCAAGTTGTGATCAAAGTGTTTGTGCAGCTCTCGATTTCCTTATTCGCGCCATTTGCTGATGATGCCTTATTATTTCATTTGAATCATCACTGATGAGTTTTAAACGGCTCATCGAATTTATTTATTCACTCATGAATTCCATTTACCTTTGCTAGTTAATAACTTGATTGTAATTTCAGCATTGGGAGGAATCTGGCATTTCAGGAATAAACACCACATGGCAATGAGCCATATAGTAGCAGCCGCCACTGATGCAAACGTTGGCATCCAATCGGCGCGATAGCATCAGAAATACACGCAGGGCAAATGTTGTGAGTGGCACTTGGTTGGGGGTTCCTGCCTTAAGGCTGTGCTCCCGCCGTGACCTCACAGATGCCACGGCAGCGGTCACGGAGGGGACCCAACGCCCTGGGGTGCTCTCTTCCCTGTGTTAACTCGGGATTGGCTGCAACGTTATCTGCCCCCGCCGTGCTAGTGGTGGGCTTTGGGGAACTGGGAAGAAGGGGGCTTTACTGGCAAGTCTTCCCCCTGTAGCCGTGGTAACAGCGTCAGCAGCACATGACTGTCTGTAAGTGAAAGTGTGTGAGAGATGGATGGGGGTGTGGGGGGGCGGGGGGTTTGGGGGTTGGAGTCGGGGCTGAATAAAGGGTTAAGCACGCATGAGTAGGAGAAAAGTAGGCCACAACAATAATAGGGAGGAGGGGAGTCGTGCACTTTCACTGTACAGTGGGATTAAGGCATACGTGTACTGTGTGTGTGTGTGTGTGTGTGTGTGTGTGTGTGTGTGTGTGAGTGATGTTTTTTTCACCCTGGCTCCCCTCAGGAGGTGCACTGAAGGGTGAAGGGGTATCAAGATGCACAGTCAAAGGTCGGCTGCTAATAATTATTTTTCATCCACTGTACCCCATTACACACACACACACACACACACAGACACAGACACACAGACACACACACACAGACATAGACACACACACACAGACACACAGACACACATACGCACATGTTGACACAAACAGATTGCTCGTCCAATTCAAAAAAACCCTAGAGTTGTTATAGTCACCGCTTATGTAATAGGGTGGAATGAACAAAACAAAAACAAGCGGCAGCATCATTAGTTCATAGAACGGAAAACAGGCCAAGAAATGCCTTCCGCACTCACACACACACACACACACCCAAAAGCAGACACACACTATCTGACTTCTGGACACAGCGCGGTGGGGACTGTAAACTGTACTGTCTGTTTAATATGGGAAGGAAGCTGAGACACACACACATCTCCCAGCTGTGCGCTGAGATTTCTATCTATGCTAGGACGCACCCTTTAAAAACACATACAACCCATAAACACACACTGTACCAAGAATATTCTTCCAGTGCAGTCTAGGGTTTTCCTCACACTTTAACAGCTGCGATACCGACTTTTAAATACAGCAAAGTACATTTACATCAAATCATACGTTGGTAAAAAATATCACCATCACTCCAAAGCTAATTACAGGTACACAAAAACGCAGCTAAAATTCATTAACGAGGGTAAAGTAATGGCAGTGCAATTACTTCCAGTCTGGTAAATAAACACATCTCAGCCGGGATCTCTGCGTTCCCATCAGAAGTTGTAAGCTGTGTTTAGTGGAAACCCGTGGCCCAGGCCTGCCACGGTAAGACAAACAGCTAAGATGAGAGAGCGTGCGGGCGCTGGAAACGCCGTAATTAACACATGGCCTCCGTCACGCATCCTGAATAAATGTTCACTCTCTGACTCACTCCTGCTTTGTTGGTCTATCTGCCTTCACCCCAATCATTTCCCTACCGCGTTTGTCTGTCTGTCTGTCTGTCTTGTCTCACGCGCACGCACACGCATGCACGCACGCACGCACACATGCATCTATCATTCCGCCTACACATAAATACAGACTGGCAGAATCTCACACAACACGCTGAGTGGAACCACCCACACAGGCAGCGAGCAGACACCTACATGTGCTCACACAGTGACACAATCTCTTATGCCCCCTGAATTCATACCAGGATCTTGTTAAAGCCATGGCAACCGCATCCCCCATCCACAAGCCTTCAATCCACCAATGTATGCGCGTGTGATACAGATGCGATCTACACTAATACATTGTCGGGGTTCGAGCTGGTGGCCTTGGTAACGGAGCTGAACTGAACGTCAAATCTGGGTCACATTCATTTGACACAAAACCAGAGATATTTTTTCAAAGGTAGGATTGTGATAACTCAATGCTCTCTCTGTAGGGTGGAAGCTTATTTTTCGTGCTCCATAAAGCCTGACTTTTACTTTTCTTCAATGGGTTTCAATTGAAACACTTGAGACTAAAAAAAAAAATCTGAATTTCAATGAACGGTGGCCCGCTGTTATAGAGCACAAGCGGCAAAAACAATCAGCTGGAGGCTCACTTGAACATAAATCTTTTAGCTGCCTCAAGGCCACCTGACCATTTCACCTCCCGTCTACTATACACACACACACACACACACCTCACCACCGCCAAAACAAATACACTTTCCACGACAATCTCCCCTGCAATGTGCGCCGCACCTCGTGCACTTCAACGACCTCGAGAAAATTCCATTTTGCCACACACTCATCCCCATCAATCTCCCCACCAACGCCTCTACTCGTAAACCTTTAACCTTAAGTCCAACTCCAAGTGGCCTTGGAGCTCTCTCCATCATACCCCCCCTCCCAGAGGAAGCGTATCCTGCTCCAATTAAGCAAGCATTCCTCGCATGCTTTCAGGCGGCTTGAGAGTACTTTTTTTCTTCTCTCCCTTGAATTTTTGTTTACATGCACGGCTGCCACCGCTGATGTGCATTGTTGCAAGAGTGTTGGGATGAATGATCACAGGTTTCGGGCCATTAACATGGGGCAAAGACAAAATCATTAACTCAAGTATTAATGTACAGCGGAGCCTTAATGTTTGGCTCAAAGTGTGGAAAGGTTGAAACTTTTGTTTCCCACAAATCTGAATCCTTTAAGACATTGAGATAATTGATATGACATTTCGCAGCGGAGCAAATATTTGACCAACAAGTGGAGTTTTCTCCTCAAATTGCTTCCAGACTTGTTCAAATAGAGAGGTACAAACAGATCACTCCATTGTGTTGAGTAAATGCCACTTGGTTTTAAGTAAATGTCAGTAGTCATTCAGTTGGCATATTTATCTCAGATTGTTTTACAAAAAAAGGATTTAAAACTAAATACCACACAATAACAGTTAACATAGCAATAATTATATTGTAGGACTGATTACAGAGTCATTTCTGTTGCAGTTTTGATCAAATTACAAAACCATTTAGCGTCTAACCATCTTTGACGAACCAGTCAATTCCAAACTGCCAATCATGTTTCGGGTCCAGTCTCTCACCTGTTTTGAAGACCTCGTAGCGAAGGGAGAAGCCCGCCCCCTGGTGGGCGTAGTCTGAGACAAATCGGATCTGGAGGGAGGGTCCAGACGAGATGATTGGCGCCGGGGCGATGTTGCTGCAGTGTCGACCCAGAACGTCGGCATTGTCCGAAGTCCCATCGCGGATCTCGATGAAGTCATACCTGATGAAATAACAACGGACAACGTTACTTCCTGTTGCCCTAAAATGTTTTCCCACAGAAAACAATCTCAAAATTCAGTTTGTATCGAGCTTAATGCAGCAGGAAGGAATTAAGAGAGGTAAAGGGATCAAAGGAGGGCAAGAGAGACGATAAACATAGATAGATAGTTATGGGGTCACGCAATGAGGTAAGCTAATAACAACCAGACAGGTGTGGACCTATTTACCATCAGAGTTCAGCCTCAGGACAGAATACACAGCGTCCAAGCAAAGCATTTAGATACACAACATAACATCAAGTCACAAGTAAATGTCTCTGCCACACACTTGGCCCTTAGTCAAAGCTTCTCCCCCTCACTCAGGTCAACAAACTCAGCTCCCTTTTACAAAAGCTTACATCCCCAAATCATCTGGGATCATCTGTGTTCCCAACACACTTGATACTTCGGTGGAATCATTAATATTTAGAGTAAAAAATAGACAGAGGGGCTTATGAAAAAATAAAGAGGCGAGGGCTTGGAGAGAGGAAAGGTGAGGACATTAGCAACACGGGGAGTGAGTTGGGGGGTTAAGAGAGATAAATTAGGAAAAATAAATGTGAATGCAGCTTGTTTTTTAGCTTCCACATGCTTGTGCTCTCAGCTCAAAAATAACTTTTGACTGGCCAACTGACCCTGAACGATAAAAGCAAATTCTTAACTGTCAGGTCAGTGTGTGTGTGTGTGTGTGTGTGTGTGTGTGTGAGTGTTCTTATGAAAGAGGAACAGAGAAAGAGAGGCAGAGAAAGCCCACCTGGCTGATCCTGAATTAGCTCAAAGCCCTGTGTGTCATTCCTCTAACGTTACTAACGTGCAGCAGCACAGTCACAGACAGGCAGAGCGAATATGCATAACATGACATTGTTGCCAGGTCAAATATAGCTTTATATGCATATAAAGTACAAAATGAGAGGGAAAGGAGAGATTAAGACGCGATGAAGACATGATGAATATAGTAGGCTGCTTGCATAATGAATGGTTGTTTTATTTTAAAGTTAAAGTACCCTTGTATCAGTGCTTTCAATGGCTCTCTTTGTGAAACTTAAATTGCCCAGCAGGTACACGATCTGCTGTTTCCAGAGAAAGTTGCAATTCCTCTACTTACACGACAATGTTTTTCAGACGTGCTGCACAATGAAAACTGTTATTTACTATAAAACACAGTCCATCTGTGCATTGCCTACAATAATTGGCACCGTAGCTTTGTTGACATGATTTAAGGAAGATGCCAGAGAACCACCGGGATTTAAGGTAATAATTTGGGGTTGTGTGACAATATTGGAAGGTGTGGAAAACTCCGTAATTTCTGTTTGTGTGCTCAAGTACTGTTTCAAAGCGAGTTACAATGAATTCCACTTGAGTAATTCCTAAACAGGCAATCATACTAGAGGCAATCTATACTTTTCTACCTCTTTTTGTGTGTTTTTGTTGGTGCATTTTCAGCTAAATATGCATGTTATTGTATTTTCAAGTTGCGCAACTGTAAAACATTTCCTTGTAATTTTGCGCTCCATAATATTTATCCCTGACTCTCTCTCTCTCTCTCTCTCTACAGTGCTACCAAACGTCTCTTCACCCCCCGTATTGTGATTCCCTGCGTAGCTAACTGCATCGCCACAGGAGCCCTGCAGCTACACCAATGACGCCCTCCCATCACACACACTCATGCAAACACACTCGTCTCAATTAGTTCATATGACGGAGCCGTCAAAAAGACAACGGGGCCGCTGTAGTCTCGCTAATTACTGTGATGGGTTCTTTGAAGCTGAAAAAGCATCACAGACGTCTCTGGGTTTTCAGACACTTTTAAACACAACATCTTGCTAATATTCTAAACAGTTTTTTTCATCGCTACTTCCTCAAACTAAAAAGTATTAAGTAAAGCTGAGAGGTACCAATCAGCTCTAGGCTGTGTTCCTTTATGGCATCTAAGCACTAAGACTGCTTTTGTACTGCGGCTTGGAATAAAACGTGGATTAAGTAGAGTCAGTAAGCCTCTTTCTTGGCTATCTCACTCCTGCAGTGTTTTGATTCCTATACAGAGCATTCAAGCTAAAACTGCTGATGGAGGGATAATCCCGAGCACATTAATCTGGGTCAAAGTGGCACATGCACAGGTGAGGATCAAGGTGTGAAAATGCTACAAGGAGCCTGTAATGTCACCACAACACTGTCGGCACCATGCAAGCATCGAATGTGTAGGAAGTGGTCTGTTTCATTCAACAAAAGCAATTTTTTATGTAATCAAAGGTAATATGAGCTGGATCGGGAACGGCAGGTTCCATCATTTTGGACTGAAAGTCTGGCTCTGTCTGCCTCTGCTGCTGCTGCAACGCTGGCTGTTCTCTCTCTGTCCCTCAAGGGCCTCAACTGTATGGAAGTGCAATACTAAAATCGCTGGAGTGCTCTTTCACCAATTCACATTATATCCGCGCACCAGCATGGAAGACCATATGTGAATTATTCAAAGACAGATGTCCTTCCGAGAAGACGCCGTGTGGAGATATCGGCGAGGAGACAAGTTTCAGTGTACCACTATGTGATGGTTGGGGCAAAGCTGCACAAAAGTAGACGAGCACTTGTGCTAGTGAGCACAGAAGCCCTTTTTTCCAATTCTCTTATACATGTCTTGGTTGTAATCCTGCATTACAGAGGCGATCGTGAAGGCTTTAGCTGCAAGCTCCCACGGTGAGCCTGTAAGAGCCACGGCTATCCCTAAGTATGCCTGCTTAGGGCTGTAACTGACACATGCTTAGGGAAAACACACACTCAAACATGTGCCAACAAATGCACACATGCAGATAGACAGACATGTACACTCGCAGATACGGACAAACGGCGGCGTGCGCATACACACTCGTCGCCAACACCGAGGATAAAAGGCCTGCGAAAGAGCTGAGAGCCTAATTAGGTTTTAATTGATTTTGGAGTGGGTCTCTATCCTTCTCCCTCTCTCTTTCTGTCTCGCTCTTTCTGTCTCGCTCTCTCCTGTCGTGGATTAGCATCAGCGAGTGAGTGTTCCTCAGATGTGATTATTGACCTGTTCGCTCAGCCTCTCCCCAGGCTCTGATGAATACATGCATGAGGGCCTGACGTGTGAGAGCCCGCTGTCTCTCTCAAACACACACACACACACACACACTTGAACGCATTCCGCGACACACACACACACATAAATCACACGCGCGCACACAGAACCCGTGAAGACACACATTAGCGTTGCATACAACACACACACACACGCGCGCACACACACACCCCATCCACATCCAGATTCCATTAGGTAGTTGTTTTGATCCAAACCCCGCCTTATGTCTGACACCACCCACTCCCCATGCTTTCTGTCTGTCTGGCTGGCAATCTGGCTGTGTTTAGGGAGCCATTACGGGGCACCAGTTTGAACCCTCCCTCATTTCTCCCATGGAAACTAGCTGGAGCAGAGGGAGAGGGGTTAAGGAAACTAAAAACCCTTAAGGGCCAGTAATTCTGCACCAGTTCAGACATGTCTTCTCTTCCTCTGCTCTCATATATCACTCCGTCCCTCCGCCAAAACAACTAATTGCCTTTCGCACCTTTGCTGTTTGTCGAGGATAGGGTTGTCCCCCGCAGGCATTGGCACCTCACCACCGAGAAACAAAACTGCAGTGCGTATACACTGTATGTATGTATATTTATAGGTCTCTCAGCTCGCCTTTTGTGACCTTCGGGGCCCCTGTTAGTGGGCATCCTGTTACTCAGAAATAGTCACATTTAATTTATCTTTAGTTCTCATTTAACTACCTGTGTGCAAAAGAACTAGCGTGGGATCTCGCGTTGCATTGAGTTTCATCTAAATGCCTACATAAGCACATAAAGCATTCACTGGGAGCGTCGAAATTACACAAAAGATTAACACGCAATTTGCTGTGGGCGCGTCATGGTCGTCTGATTTATTTTGTTTATGCCTATAAAAGAGCAACAGCTGCTCGCGAACATCAGCAAACCAAAACTTGGCTGCGCTCAGACACTGGAGGCCTTCACTCGAAATGATTTTCCCTCCGTGCTCCACAGTGTGTCTTTTTCCACTCCGTCTTCCACTCTTGGAGCACAGAAACCCACAAGATGCCGATCGGGTAAACAATGCAGAAAAGTCTGTCGCTTCCTTCTTCTCCCTCTCGGTGATGTGCAGAAGCAGAAATTAAGTAAGGCGGAGGGTGTACGGTAGGCACACGCCCAGCTACACAAGCATCCACACACACTACCACCCACTCCACCCGCCCCTCGATGGGGACTCTAATAAACCATAAGTGCCTCTGAAATATTAACTAGATGCTGCGAGCAAAATCCCAGCAGATCCACAGGGCCTGCCATCTTCAATCTAGCCCAAAAAACAAATAGCACTCCTCTTCCTCGCGTCCTCATGTCTCACCTCCCTCTTCTGCTGTCCATCACAGACTCATACTTACACATGACTGAGGCCAAACCGCTGACCACAGGCCGTCTGGGCTCGGCCCCCGGACCTTCTAGTGCTCCATCGATCTGAAACATCAGACCATCACTGCTGTCTGAGCTGAAGCTGCACCCGCTGGATGCATTTTAATCCACCTCTATCAGCATGTGTTTTGTGAAGGAGATTTTTTTTTCTCGCTGTGTTGCAGGAGACTATGCTCGTGTGTCTGAATGTCTCTGTGACAGGCAAGAGCAATGAAAGAAATCCTTTGAATTGTTTGATAACCCTGTTTTTTTTTTTTACAACTGATCCCACCTCTTACTTATTATATCATCATTACAGCGCCGACAACTGTAATAGTCATGACCGCTGGACGCTGATGACCATGATCTTGTCCTAAACACGGGCCAAGTGCCAGATATTGACGGATTAGAATCTGAACAACTCCCTTTAGTCGTGACCTCTGGCATCTCATCTGTCTCTCCTTTCATCCCTAACCATGACCCTCCTCCTCTTCTTCATCTCCTTCACTCTCTGCCACCGGCTCTTGCTGATCATCTATCGATTTCCCATTACAAGCGGAATACGGACATTGATCCCACACCTCTCTGAGCCCCCTTTGGGTATTAGTACGAGGGTAATATCATGCACACACACACACATGAGGAGAGTTGCCGCCATGCGTTGGTGACGCTTCTCACTGTGAACAGGCATGTCACAGGCCGAAGAGATTTACAGCTG
Organism: Bovichtus variegatus; assembly: GCA_943593645.1. NCBI lineage: Eukaryota > Metazoa > Chordata > Actinopteri > Perciformes > Bovichtidae > Bovichtus > Bovichtus variegatus. The sequence goes on along the minus strand of CALSCE010010776.1, from coordinate 7,571,424 downwards.
TGTGTGTGTGTCTTGAGTTATAAAGTTATATCATCAAATCTTCCCACCTCAGGCTGCAGTCAATAACAAATAACCAAATAAAAGTGAGGAAATAAAAACCACAAAAGGTGGAAGAAATGGATCTTCTTGAATGAGTGCAGTTTTATGACGTGTGTGTGTGATTCTGCCTGTTTCAATGTTTAATTCAAGTGTGTAAAAATAAAACACTTCATCCTCAGGCTAGAGGAGAGGGAGAATGAAAGAACAAAAGGGAGGAAAGAGATAGATCAAGAAAGGGAGAGAGAGAGCTGGAGAGAAAAAGAGAGGGGGGGGAGGAAGAATAATCCCCCCCTCACTCCTTTCTCTCTCCCCTCCTCAGCTCCTGGTATATCACTAGGTAGCATCCTGGGGCCCGGTGATGGCAGATTGCATTAGAGATATGGGCCTGATATTTCATCTAGCCTTTATTACATTTAGTTCACATCAATCGGCTGGCAACCTGGAGGTAAGAGCTATTTGGCACGCGGTCGGACTCCCCCTGAAATGAAATCCTGAATTAAAGTGCCACCTCAGACACGGAGCGCCTGCATAAAGCTGAGAGCTTTGATTGCTGCAGCAGAGCCGCGGTTTGGCTACGTTACATCGTCCAAGTACTGACTGTTTGAACCCACTGAGGGAAAATCACCAGCTGGCCAGGGATATTAGCCAGAGTTCTGACCCCTTGCCTGGGCTGACCAAGCACTTTTCTCCATTTTATAAGGGCCTAGAGAGCCCGAGGGGGGATATGAGGGCTCATGAGCGCTCTTACACCGACAGGTTGCATGCTTAAGTGTGTACGTGCATGTGTTTTTAACTGTATCCACTGCAAACATATGTCCATTTACAATCTTTGTGACCATGTTATCGTGTTTCTTTTTCCCTTTTAGTGTTTCCACAATCAGCAGTCCAGACCACATAGCTCTGCGTCTTTCAGGTAACACACAGCTCGGGTTTTCTCTGCAGCCGTCTCTCAGTAATCCCAGCCTGTCACACAGATTTCCAGCCTTGACCAAGACGGTGAGCCCTCCACCTCTGCAGCCTTTCGGCTCCCCTCGCCCTAACCTCGCAGAGGACCGTGAAAACATGCAAAAATGTACTCCATGCTCGCTCACACTGCCGTGCCTAATCATACAGGCAAAAAAAAAGGGGAAGCTACTGGTAACAGTGCAACAAGGCTCGGATCAATCCGGGGGAAAAGCACAGGAATATCGAGCCGTACTTTGGCTTTTTCCACTTATTTCTGCTGCTATTTCCTAAGGGAAAAGCATCCTCTAGAAGGGCAAACACATTAGTGTTAGAGGTTATGCATAAATAAATGTTGGCGTGATCCCCTTTTCCTCTAATGGGTCTTCAAAATGAGGGTTATCACAAGGAGGCTGGATGGACAGATGGATGTAGGGAAGAGGGAAGCGGAGCGGCTTGTCTTACAGACTGATACTCTTACATGCTCGCAGAGTTACTCACACGTAGACGCCCTTTTCCCACCCACGCTCACTGTTTCTTCTTCTCACAGACACACACTCATATGAAGGGAAAGTGAGTGGGAGTGTGTGTTAGAGGGCAGGCCGAGGCCTCAGTCTCCCCCAGGCGAGTGTAAAAAAGAAAAAACAAAAAAAAAAAAACATCCCCATAAAACCTTCTGTGGAGAGGAGAAAAGAAGAGGCATTTCAGTTTTCTCTTCCTCCTCCCTCTGCCTCCTACTGCCCTGCACGCCTCAGGCTGTGAGAAACTGCTTGACACACTGCTTATCAACAGCTGAGCCGTTCTTCTCTCCGCCGCTACAGCGGGGAAGTCCAGTGAGCTACTGTGTTGACACTGCGACGCTGGCGTACAAGCGTTTATTACTGAGCAACATATTGCGAGGGAGATAATTATGCATCATTTTTGCTTTTTACAAAAGCGTCAGAAACCTGGAGACACAAAGCGGAGACATCAAAATAACATTTCCCGGCTCGCTGCAACGTGACACAACTGTGTGAATAGATTCGACAATCATTCCAAAACCCTTTTACCAAAGCTGCCATTGATGTCATCATGAGAGTAAAAAAAAAAAAATGTTTTCTCCTGGCCAGACAAAGTGCTTTGTCAGTGAACAATGCAAAAAAAAAACAGCCATCTAGGATTTTTAGTTCTTCAATTTACAGAGAAGGGAGCGCTGGAGAAATAAATGGCCATAATTGTCTGTGTTCACTTTAGACCAAACAGACAGTGAAAAAGGCTCAAAGTGGGTGAATTGTGTAACATTCTCTCTGACTCGGTTGTTTAAAAGTGGATTAAACAGAGGAGACCGTGACTTCTTCCTCGCTCCTCTGAGGTCAAAGACAATATGATTCGGATTATTCACGTCTCTGAGAAAGGAAACTGACCAACGCGGTCATATCCAGAGAAACAGCTGGGCTTGATTCTCTTCTTCTCCTTCCCCGTTTGTCCTCGTTCTGCCTTTACCCCCACGAACTTCAACTACATCATGATTCTTTTCTTTCATCCGGCCCTCACACTCACACTCGCACAACATAGTTCTCCTGAATTATGTTGTTAAGCAAAGACACAAAAAGATTATTCTTAAAATGTGTGGAAACGTTTTAAAAGTGGTGTAGAAATCAGCCTTCAGCATGACAAAAAGTGGTTCCAAGTAGAATAAAACAAAAAGGAATGACATTGTGAGTTTAACCAGTGGAAGAAACACTAAATATTGAGACATTAGAATCATTCTTTCCATTCAGTCTTTACTGTGATGCGCTTTGCTTGTCTGTATTCACCATTATGTGAATGATATGTGGAAACTAAAAGGAGCAACATTTTCTGCTCTCTTTATTGTTGAGGTTATGTGCAGCTGACATGCCCTTGAGCAAGGAAATTTAACACAGTAATTGCTCCGGAGAAGCCTTTAAAAAGGCCAATACTAAGAGTCTGTGGTTGCACTGGGCAGCATCCAGAAAATAATGTGTGTAATGGTGTGAATGAGAAAATGGACGGCGCTGAAAAGAGCTTATGTGCTCGCCATTCTCTCCATAAATAATTATTTCCCAAAAAGAAAAAACCGCAGTCCACTTAATGGTCTGCAGAAATCTTGTATCTGCAATTATAATTTCCTTTGCAATTGACCTGTTGTGGTCAAAATGTTTCAACAACCTGGGATAAAGCCAAACCGCCAGCAGTGAATTATAATAATATGTAAAAACCTGTGTGCTTCCACAGGAAATGGCTTATTTGGGATGCAAATTATTTTTGCAGCATACTAATGGAAATGTCAACACAAATCATCATTCAGCCAGAATAATTCTTCTTAATTCTGAGTCGTATTGGCAAAAGCAATTTTACTCGGCTAGAAGAGAGGTTCCAGACGTCACTGTGACATGACTCCGCCTCTGCCCTCTCCAAAAAGCTAACATTCTCCCATGTGCACCCTCCCCGTCTTACTTGCAGTCCAGCCTCTCGATTTCAAAGTGTGGGTTGAAGTTGAGGACGATGCGCTGCGAGGGCTCCGGCACCGTGATGATCCAGTGACAGTTCTGGTGAGGCGGGTACTCCAGAGGATAACCGGGGGAGGTGATGTAACCCGCCTCGCTGGCATCGAAGACGCCTCCGCACTCTGCCACTGGGAGAGAGACACGAGGGTGGGGTAGAGGGAGAACAGTTATTATTTATTGTCAAATACACAAAACATACAAAGTAAATTGGGTAGTTTTTTTTTTGATTTGATGCATTTCTACAGCTATAAACCATATAAATCCCCTGTAAATGGCACACTCCCCATAACAGTGACTCAGAGGACTCTCCTTCATTTACTGCGTTTCTCTGTATGAAGATGTGATGAGCAACAAATGCACAGTAAAACAAAGAAAGCAATTTAGGCTGTCAGAAATTGGAAAAACTTCTCCATTGTGGCTTCTCAATGCGAGTGGGACCGCATGGGTAAGCTATTAAAACAATAAAAGATCATCAATGCTGCATTCGGTGGACGCGCGCGCACACACACATGGAGAGAAGCACACGGAGCCTTTTTCACCCTCTTCCACACCCAGGCTCTTATCTCTCCAGTTCCCCGTCGGGAGCGTTCACCAAGTGTAATTGTTGCTCTGGCAAGCCAATCTGCAAACATTAGGACACATTCCCTGATCCTATCACGCTCTCCCAGGAACAATAGCCTGCCAATGGCATCGCTCGGGAAGGCTGAGGCAGGAAGTGACACGCAGACGGCCTGTCTAGCGGGGTTCTGGGGGTCACCCCGACTCTGTAATGAGAAGCTCACGCAGCAACAAAGAACCTATTCTCTGCTAACGCCCTGACAGCTAAGGCAGCTCTTGCGCTTTTCGTTATCTCCCATAAACACGCTGAACACATAAACTCACATGGACATACAAAAGAAACATGTATATGGGTATTTTTTATGCACACACACACACATATCCAATGGGGCATCACACACACAGCATTGTGCACAATGGTTCTTTTATTACTCTTGCATTGCAATAGATTTGCAGGCATTATTATTCTTCACGGAGGCAAAGGCGCAACGTGTTCTCCATGACAACAGCGGGGGGTGGTTTGGCTCTCTACCTACCTCTGTAAGTGTGTGTGTGTGTGTTTGTGTGGCTGCTGATGCACCAGGGGGATCTCTAAATGTAATGAACTTTGTGATATTGAACTCAAAGGGATGAATGTTTTCTTAATATTGTAGCTGGCATACGTCGGCCAAATAAGGAAAACAACATTGAGAGGAAGGGAAGCTGCTATATAAAGCTTACGGTGTACTGACATTAACAATGTACTACCAAATGGTGGGCTTAACCACTCAGCCGCTGAGATGCATCTATTCTTGACATAAATGGGTTGATATTCTTGCCTGTTTCTTTCAAATTTCTGTGAAAGCACCAATAAAGGAAGCGGAAAAGAAAGAGAGAAAAAAACAGCACCAAAGGCTTGAAGTGTAATAGAGCCTTCAAGTGTTGACATTTCCACCGCCTATTGTGCTTAAAAGGCACACTTAAGATTCTCTGACATTTGATAGAGCTGCGATGGCTTCCTTACTTTGTTGCTGGAGAGGAGCAGTGCCCACGCTCACACACCAGGTGCACACAGCTGCCGGTGGTTTCACGCGGGTGCGCGACTCCAGCCGCCCACACACACACACACACACGTACACACATGCACAGGCTGTGACACAAGCGTCCAACACGCACACAAGTTGCAGCTGCGTGTGCTCGTGTGAAGGCACGCACGGAGATGCGCGCTTTAAACACGCACCCACGCTTTTATACACACACGCGCGCACACACAGCCGCTGCTCCGTGTTCAAACGGCCACCCACGCAAACACACATCCAAATACATACAGAGGGCCTGTCAATCACAAGGGCCGACAGAGGTGGGAAAAATAGCTAACTGAAACATTTCAGAAAAGATAGCAGGGATGGCAAAGAATGACAGAGACAGACAGAAAGCCACTCACACACACAAACACACACACACAGAGACATCACTTTATCTGCTGCGGATGTGCAGACAGACAGTCATTGTTGGGAAGCCTATGGAGGGACCGGTGTGCAGGAGGCTATCAGCACATAGAGCCTCGCCAGATTAAGCCGTTTGGGGAGAATCCTGCAGCCTCGACACTTTTTTCACTGAGCTGCCCATTCAATGGCCTCCAAGAAGGATGAAGAGGAGGGGTGGAGGCGAGAGGGAGGGGGGGGGGGGGGAGGGGGGGGGGGGGGGGGGGGATTACAGTGGGGAGGAAAATGGTAGAAGCGAAGGAGAGGATGAAACGGAAGAGAAGTGGTGAATTGAAAAAGAGGAGAGACAGAGAGGCGATGGATAAAAGATGGATTGGGGAAGAAGGGGGAAGATTGATCGGACGGGCAGGAGGGTGAAGGCGGTGGGTTGGGTTGATGTATGATGGGCGGGTGCGAGGCTCGAGGTGGGAAGAGCGAGGACGAGTGACAGGCGGAGAGAGAGAGGGAGGGAGGGAGGCGACAAGAGGTGATGAGGAAGGAGAAATACATAGGGTGAAGAAGAGAGAGAGAAAGACGCAGTGAGTGAGAGAAGAGATGGAGCGAAGGGACCGTGTGTGTGTGTGTGTGTGTGTGTGTGTGTGTGAGTGTGCAGAGAGCCTGACGAGCCTCATTAAGACATGCCTGCTATCCAGCGGCTCCCTGTAGACACTGACCCCACTGGGAAACCTCTGTCAGTCAGCTCACACACACACACACGCACACACACACACTCTAGCACTGGCTGTGTGTGTGTGTGTGTGTGTGTGAGTTGGTGGGTGTTTTTGTTTGCTGCTGCTAGGATGAAATAAAGAATGATGGGGATGCAGCAGCAGCAATATATGTGTACAAAATGAAGCGCTGCGAGAATATTTTTTGATGACATACGTGTGTATTTTTTCCTAATTGCTCGAATGTCTGTTGCAATTAGTGAGTATAAAGTATGCATTCATGATGTGTGTGTGTGTGTGTGTGTGTGTGTGTGTTTCACTGTTAAGCAGCATGTTTTGGTGAGAGCAGAACTTGCGGTGTTGGATGAGTAACACAGGGGAAGCACTCAGGAGCTGCCAGCGAGCTTCATGAATTACAATGTCTCTTCTACTAGAGGAGCCAATCTGTCTACACACACACACGCACACACACACACACACACACACAAGTGCCACATATGTTTCTACCATGATGGGACCAAACCCCTATTACATGAGAACAATGTCACCCCTATGTGTATGTGTGTGTGTGTGTGTGTGTGTGTGTGTGTGCACTGTTTGTAAGAGCGAGAGTGTATTTGCAAAAGTGTGTTTTTCATTATTTCTCCGTGTGGATGAAACTGAAATGCCGCAGAAATACTATAAAAGTGTGAGTGCCTCCACATGCAGCCACATCGTTTGTTTTCAGCGTAGATTGTGTCAATGAAATGAACGTTAAGTCAAATCTGAGTGTGTGTGTGTGTGTGTGTGTGTGTGTGTGTGTGTGTGTGAAAATGTGTGTGCACATTTTCTAGTCACTCCAGATCAAGTCAAACCCAGAGACGTCTTTGTACCCGCTGTGAGTGCCTTTATCTTCATTATCTGGGTAAATGTGCATATGTCTGCATGTCTTAGCTCACGTTCCGTGTGTGCACGCGCACGTGCACGCCCGCGCTCTCATTTCTATTAGCCCGCCTTATCGGGGAACTATGGCGTCACGCTCTGGGATAAGCTGCGAGTGTGAGGAGAGGCGCTGATAAATCCCTCCATCATTCCTAGTGTCTCTCGCCCCTCCCTCCCTCCCTCCCTCGCTCACCAACCCCCCACCCACCACCCACCTTAATTAAAAAGTGCTATCGCCCAGAGTGAGGGAATGAGAGGGGAGAGTGGGCAGCACTCATCCATTCAGTCAAGAGCAGGAGTTGTCTCTCTGACTGCTTTTAATCTCACCCATTCCACACTAGACTGGACCCAAGGAGAGGGTGAGGAGGAAGGGCGAAGAAAGAAGATTCACTTTCATTGCCCTGTGCTTTAATACCTTCATGCTGAGGGAGGATGCCGATGCTTTGGGGAATAGAGGCAGGGGTCTGGGCAGTATTAGTTGCAAAGTATGTGTATGAGAATTCAAAGTTCATATTAATGGGAAATCCTCCCTGATAAATTATTAAATATCATCAAGATGCCAGTTTCAAAACTTTCTGGGAGACATTTCTTTAACTGTCTGTACTTGTGGCATTCGTTCCATTTCACAAGTGTGTGTGTGTGTGCGTGTGTGTGTGTGTGTGTGTGTGTGTGTGTAGAAAACAAAACAAAGAACAAAACCCTGAAAATGTCACACATGTTAAATAAAAACTGTATATAAAATCAGATCTTTGAAACGTGGAGCATTATGCCCTTGCTTGTGAGCTAAACGCCCCCCCCCCCCCCCCCCCCCCCCCCCCACACCCACACACACACACACACACACACACAAACACTCATATGTATATATTTATATTTGTGGCGATCGGGACAAAATGGTCCAAAGATGTCCTTTCACTCAGAGACATAAGAACTTGTATTGATGTTGAGAGCAGTTCAACACATTCTGCAGTCAGTTATCTACCGCATTGAACAAACATTTACCATCAAACAACAATCATCCCGGAAATGCAACACACACACACAACAGCTTTTGGTTAAACAGCGGGTAATGTGTTGAAGAAGGGATTTTTTTTTTTTTTCTTTTAAGAACTAACAAAAGCTACATCAAAAGGCAGATAATATCCCAAATCCTCTTTTCCTCCCCTTCTGTCTCCTTTTCTATCTCCCTTACTCCACCTCCCTCCCTAACAGGATAAGTGCCCCATGCTAATCAGCTAAATGCACAGTGCTGGTCATCCTGATCAATGGTTCAATGGATCAATCGGGTAAACAGATGGTTGCTGGTGCCTGCAGGGGGGTAATGGTGTGGGCCTAATCCGGAACACTACCTGACTACAGTATCATGTCTCCGTCTCCCTCGGTGCACTCTTTTGTCTCCGTGCGGCAGCGTCAAACCTGCACAGCTGAAGCACTTTTCGAAACACATTTCCTTGTCTAAAGAGTGGAAATGGCTGAGCCTACATCAGCGAGGGGGAGCTGTGAAGAATTGAGCTTTGCTGCAGGGGTCTTAGTGGTTTGTTGCCAGCCTCTACCCCCCGCCTTACAGAGTGTTACCTTTCAGCGGAACTGACTGCTTAAAAAAACCCTTTCTGGGAGAATCGCAGTTCTTACAAAAGCAGTTTCTCTTAATTCACACCCTTTCCTTGTGTACTCTTTCCTCTTTAACCCCGCTTGTGAATTACAGTAAATTTTAAACGCTTTGCCTCTTGACAATGCTAACCCCCTCCAGCTCCCATCTAAACCCGTCCCCGAGCACCCGTTAAGACCCCCCTGTGCGGCTAATGTGACAGAGTGAAAGACCCAGCTCTGTTTTATTTATGGGGGTCTTGTTTTTAATTTCACCCCAAGTACGGCGGGCTGTTCCAGGGCTTTTGTGTAAGCCTGCGACTCTCATACCTGACTGGTATTGAACGGGCCGCTCGGTTTGTCTTTGGCTATGAATGCTAATAGGTGACCTTGTTTTCGCAGCTGATACCTCTGAGGCTGGGGTAGATTAAAACGCAGAGAAATGCAAAGAATTGAAGGGCGGCGAAGGCATAAGAGGAAAAAACAAATAGAGAACCGTAAAAAAAAAGAGAAAAGAAGAAAAAAGAAAGAAAAAAGACCAAGAAAAAAGATAAAAATGAGAAAGTCCATTCAGTTAGGAGATAACATTTGGAAAATGAATGATTAAATGAATAGAAATCCAACTCTGTAGGAAGTCGATACCATAGGTGGAGAGGATGCACAGCCGCCCACTCAATAAACATGCAAATGAGCTGCTTAATGGCCTGAATATTAATGCTTGTGGTAAGGAGTAATTGATGCACATGTCACTGAGTCAAACTACTGTGATTACAGTACAAGTGGAGTAGAAGTGTCCCTGCTTTGGCTATAAAGATTGCGTTCTTTTCCACGCGAGGACGCCACCAGCGGGGAACAGCAGGCCACAATTGGAAATGTCCAAGCAACAAACATCTTTCATACCATGCATAATTTTTTTTTTTTTGCTACTGGAAACGTACCAAGCTGCTCAAACTGGATGGAGTCGATCATCAACAGCAGGAACCTTTAATGTGACTCTAGTGTGCTTAACTTTCCCAAAAGCAGCATCATTTTGCAAAAGTGTCTGTTTTTCAATATACTCCTTTTATTTCCACCCTCTCGGTAGCGACGTGGCTGTGACTTTACATCGCTTTAGCTGTGGCACACCAGACCAGTGTCACTTCATAAACCCTTAACGTGATCTGTTCCCTAGTCAGGTGTCATTTAAACTCTGTGACCCCTTCACGCTTTGATGTTGCCCTCTCCTCACCCTCCTTTCATGCACGATCCACCCCCCTGAAATCCTCCCCTTCCTTGTTCACTCCTGTATCTTCACATTAAGACCGGGTGGATGCCACGTTCACTTTTCTGTGCCATATAGCTTTGCATCCGCCTCCCATTCTTCTGTGCAGCCAACTGTCTCTCTGTCCCCGCTTTCTCTCCCCCGGACTCTCTGAACCACCCCGTTCTGCCTCCGTTCTGTTCTCCTTCAGTCTCACTTCCCTCTGGCATCTGTGTGTAATGTGGCTCTTGAGGAGCATGGAGGCAGGGACATGCGGTGCAGTGTCTTGGCAGGGGAAAGGGAGAGAGAGAAAGAGAGAGAGAGAGAGAGAGAGAGAGAGGGAGAGTGGGGAGGGGATCTAGCTTCTTGCTTGCCTGATGGCTGCCAAGAGGCCCACATCTGTCTCTGATCAAGGGGTACACAGGCAGCCAGTGAAACACACACACACAGACACAAACACACAGACATTCAGAGGGATGGCTGAGGTGACTGTCCTGTTTAAAACAAGTAGCCTAAACAAGAGGGAGAGCCCATATGAAGTGAACAGAGCTTGAGTAAAACCAGCGGGTGGTGTTGTAAAGGCTCTAAAAAAAGGAACTACAACCACATGTAGACTGTAGGACTACAAATAGCATACGAACTATACCTGTTATCCCAATACTCAATATAATAGGAAAAGATAACCAAGTCATGCATTAAATCGTGCGAATAAGCATGATGAACAGACACACACGATGCTGACACATTAGATTTACTATTGCCTTTCATTTTTTAATTTGTGCGCAAAAAGATCCCACTTGGCGACAGGCGGTGGAAACGCGCGTCCACATTAAACATATACAACTGTGACACCCGGAGTCAAACCACCGTAAAAGCCACAAGAATGCTCGTAAGCGCGTGAGCGAAAGGCCATGTGTCATCCCACCAGTGGCGTCACTTCTCCGTATGGTAAACCCCAACAAACAACACCCTGCACATTTCTGCAGACGTAATGAAGCCATAACTACTCATTTTTATTCCCCAAAAAAAATATATAATGATTTGATCATATCAGCAGATGGAAGCCTGTGCTCCCTGGAGTTAAATCCACATTTAATGAGTCTTCTAAATAAATGTGGTGCTTCGCGCTCTCAGTATGTGGACTCGTTCGCCACTGTGCTGTTTCCGTGCGTTACGAAAATAATTAGGCCTGCTTAAGTGCCTTAAAGCAAGGCTCTGAATCCCTACCAGCTGCAGGGCTGCTCAGCCCGCACTATAATCTCCCTTCTTATTGTTATTTGATTGCCGAGAGCGCACGAAGGTGACGGTGCGCCGCCGCATGGAGCTGCCGGCGCTCAGCCACCAGCAGCCCTGCCTTCACCCTGCACACACAACCCCATGGAGCACGAGGGGATAATGAAGGAGAGAGGCTTTTGGTGGCTGAAGAAGATAATGATTGTAATAATGGTGATTACAGTCATATTAGTGCAATCCTGCGATGACAGTGTAGCTTTTACGCACGGTCTCTTGGACACCAGCGAATGTGTAAAATAGCAGCTCAGCCTACGCCTCAAAAACCTGTTCTCATCCGGATGTGAAATATAATTTTAATCATGCACGGGTTTGTTTATTTCCCTTGATGAATAATTAAATCGCGGAAAAACAGAAACAAGGGGCAACTCGCAGTAAACAATGTGTTTGATTTTTCAAAAGCTCCATGCATATAATCAGCTCATTCACAGCCCAGTGAGCTGAAGGCTGGCTCTCCGCAGCTCCCAGTCGAGCTGGGACAGATAACTGTGTCCGATCTTCTAAATATTTCATGAAAGCGTCCACGTTCTTTTAGTTGTATATGTGTAACAGCTGGCTTGGCACTGGGCTGAATTAGACTCTGACTTTAATTTGGAAAGTCATCTCTGTTCCTAGTATCCTGATGAAACCCTCACACATTAGGCCTGTATACAGAATAGATATATAAAAAACAATTGCCTCCCATATTTACGGGAAATGAATATACAAGACTGCCCGAGACACATGGGTCTGGTTATCACACAATGCCTGGATCGTGTGTATTGGAATAATATCAAAACACATGACAATAGCTCTTGGAAAATAAAAAGGTGAATGAGTTGTAAACCATGAATGTGATGTTTGGATTACATTCATGCTTCTGTGTTTATAGAATATTACGTGTTTTCCATTCGGGGTGTTTTGGTGGAGACAGACCATGCGTGCGTCAAAATCAAAGAAGTAACTAAAACTCACCCTCTTCTCCTCTGACTCTCAATGCCAGATGACACAATGCCATTAAAAATCCAATCAGCGATGACTCAAAATCCATCTTGGATGATGCAGTAAACTCGCGGAGAGCTTTAAGTTTCTAATGTTTCCACCTCGTTGAATATCAATTCTGCTGCTCCTCCAAAAAAAAAATCCACACCCCTGTAGGACCAAAACCCGCTGGCTGCAGTCAGACCACTTCAGGAATAATCCCACGGAGTTTATTAAACCATTGATGGAGGAAACTATGTGCCAACTACATGTCATTGAAGAAATTCAGAGATTTCTATTTGCACAGCCGCTTTGCCTTTTAAGTCTGTCCATCTAGCAGAGCGAAGCCCCTCAACCTCATCCAAAAAAAATAGTGAACAAACAAACTCCGAGATCAATACTGCATGCGCTCCGCAGCTGGGAGGCTTCGGGCGATATCTGCGCTCCACAGACAGCGGCTCCAGGGTGCGTCAAGTTCCGACTGAGAGGCTCCCAGTCCCCGTATGTCCCTCTCTGCGTCCCCGCGTATTTTGCGCACACGAGGGTAGGTTCTCCTGTAGGGGCTTGGCAGTCGCAAGTCCACAGTAACAGCTCTCAAAGCCCTGGAAGCCAACGTCCGAGAGTCAGAAGCTCATTTTTAATGTCCCAGAATAATAAATAAGAAAATGTGTTGCGCTCTTGCTCTCCAAAATGACCGTTAATGGCATGCCACCTCCTGCCGCACCGCTCCTCTCTCCTGTGTGTCTCTCTCTGGTAGCGGCTCCGTAACAGCCTGCGCTCCGCTCCGACACCGGCGTGTGTCCTGTCGACGCGTCTGGGAGGTGTGTGCAGTGTGTGCGCGTGTGTCAGAGTGATCGCGCTTTTGAGCTGAGCAGCTATCGCGTTACAGTCACGGCGCCTCGGCTCCGCCCCCTCCCGTCGGTCGCTGATTATAGGGAGGGAGAGAGAGCGCACGTGCACGCGCCCAACGCTCTCTATCGCTTTCTCCCCCTTCTCGCCCCCCCCCCTGTCTCTCTCTCTTTCACACACACACACACACACACAGGCACCCCTTTCAGAAGATACCACAGATATGAGTTTTTCCACAGATAAGGCCCAGATAAGACATATTTTAATGGTAAACCAGGGCGCGCAGAACTTCTCCTCAGGCTGTTTTAAGGGAACAGAGAGGATTGATGAGGAATAGAAAAATCCCAGAGAGAGTGAGGCAGGGAGGAGTGTCTGTCTGTCTGTCTGTCTGGGGAAGGGGTGGCTGCACAGCAAACAGGCACAAGGCCGCCTTTCACCACAAAACACATAAAACGAGCAAGCCAATGTCAAAGCCCTCAACTCAATAGAGGGAGAGCCCACCTCAGCCCTGCCCAATCTCTGCCCTGCAATCAACAGGCCTAAATACAGAGCGAGAGGCCGTGTAATGACACAGTAGTGAGCCCAAAATAATCTGCTGAGAAAGGCCTCTCCAGCGTCCAGCCCATGTGCCCTGCCTTTGGCTTATATTACCGTGTAATGTAATGGACTCAGGCCTGGCAGTGTAATGAGGTACAGTATGTAGCCTCGCTGGCATCTTTATTTGGAACAGCTAGGTGCATTCCTCGCGGGAACCTTCCCCCCCTTGTAGGTATATGTTGACACTTTTTTTTTTCCCCCCGGAGCGAATTGAACTCAACGTTAGGAGTGTTTGTGCAACAGAGTTAAGATGGTGGTGGTAAACAGTAAAAAAAAAACACCAAAACTTTAACAGTCATCATCACCCGTGACCTATTCTCCTGTGAGTCTGCAGACAATGTCAACAAAAGAGCCCGATGCCCTTGACAGAAGGTTGCATGACAGGTCTTGGTGTCACTGCCTGTCTGTCTGCCCCCCCCCGCCCTCCCCCAGGTTGACTAGATGCAATCAACTTGCAGCTTTCTTACGGCCTGCCAGTCATTTTTAAGCCCACCTCTCCCCCGAGGGTGCGGGGGCTGTCAGACATCACTGCGATTGGATAATCCGAGCCTCTGGGCCGGGGTCTGCGCCGGCGTAAACCAGTTTGCCATGTGCTATATTGTCAAATTGTTTATGCTCGCGAGTTTACGGTCGGGATTACTGTGCCACTCGTGGGCTGTGTGTTTATTGAAATCATTGATTAAACTTTTGGATGAGCGGCGGGGGGTGTTCGCTTGACCCCCGTGATGACCCTTTCACAGAGATAGAGAGAGATAAAAAAAGAGAGCGAGAGAAAACACAGCCACCATAAAACCTTCCAGCAACACTGGGTCACTTCTTGCTCTGGTCTCTTCCCCCCTCCCTGTCCCCAGGGGTCATTTGATACTCCTCTCTCCCATTTATCAACATCTCTGCCCCCACCGTCAGCTTTCAACCCCCCAAATATTGGGTCAACGCATGGCTAATGGAGGGCAACAGTCCACAGGAGAACCGGAGAAAGAGAGCGATAGAGAGGGAATGTTGTGGGCGGAATATGTTCGTATCGATCCCACAGGGGAATACATACACTGCAGCCTTCATATGCACAATTGGGTGATACTTTGATGTCTTTTTTGTCTTGGATTTTGGAGGTTTCTGTAGGTGAAACACATTCAGCCATGTTGGCTATCTCTACTCATACAAAACCCAGTTCGCCCGTGAATTCTCCAGACAACGAGCGGCTCTATTCACACATGGGCTAAACACGGACTTAGTGCGAGGGAGCTGGCAGGGTAAAGTCCGTCTGATGTCCGGTCCAAATGATTCGGGCATTTGTGTTCTCACATACAGCTCCTCCGGGTAATGTCGAGATAATTTCAGGGTCGCAGTGCATGTGTGAAAGGGGCTCGAGTAATGAAACTCCTTGCAAGCACATGCCATGCTATAGTACGAGCCCCAGCTTAAAAAAGCCACTGCATGTCTCAGTGTCAGAGGCTGTTTAAGTACCACAGCAGTGAAATCAAACACTCAACTTGCAGCTGTAATATGTGCACCCCTTTTTCTAATGTGCTCCACCCGGGGTCTTATCATCTGTATTCCCTCTGTCATCTCTCTGCCCCAATATACCGCCGACAAATGGCTGCCGTACAGTCCAACTCCTCACCTCAGCACACCTGCGCTGTGCTCACTCATGGGTGGTAGAGGGGAACACAACAGGGTCTTTCTCCCCTGTTTTGTGTGTGTGCGCGTGTGTGCGTGTGTGTGTGTGTTTGTGAGAGAGAGACAGAGGGAGAGATAGATACCAACCGCTGCCATACTGCCTCTCTTATCACAACCTGCCCCGGAGACTGACAGCATGACTGATAACTCTCCCTCTCTTTCTCCGTCTCCCCCCTGTCTCTGTCACACACAAACACACACCTCTCTACCTCTTTCACTCTCTCAACACTTCTCCTCCCCCTCTCTACCGTCAGTGTGTTTCGCCAGTCATCCGGCCGTGGGTTCAAGGAAGAAACTGTGTGAGTCTAGTAGTCTTTTAGAGAGGCTGAGTGATCCCAGTCGAGGCCTTCAGCTTTCTTCTCCTCAACACCGACAGACTTGGCTTTAGATCTAGCGGTGGGGGAGATAAGTTAGAGATAGCCTTGACTTGACCCTTTCAGCATCTCAAGTGTGTGTGTGTGTGTGTGTGTGTGTGTGTGTGTGTGTGGGAGGGGCATTGAGAGCACAACAAAGGTCAAAGAGGCCGTTTTGTGATCTCCTTTGGTATTTAGGAAATGATAACAGCTGTCACACATACGGATGCACAGGTTCGAGGCAGAGCCCTTCCAGAGTCTATAGGAGCTCCGTATTAAAATCAGGAAGCGGCTGCATCTTTAATCTTCAAAATGTTCTGTTTGTTGTATTTTTATCTTCACACTTTTTCCTTTGCTGCTGCTGCAGTGACCCAATTTCCCCTTGGGATCATTAAAGTTTCATGTGATCTGTATCTTATAATCACATCTGCGCACACACCCTTGTCTGCAATATATTTTCAAATATTTTCACACCAATTCCTCCAGTGAGAAAGGATCTCCTTCTCTTGAGCAGGAGGCAC
Organism: Bovichtus variegatus; assembly: GCA_943593645.1. Classification (NCBI taxonomy): domain Eukaryota; kingdom Metazoa; phylum Chordata; class Actinopteri; order Perciformes; family Bovichtidae; genus Bovichtus; species Bovichtus variegatus. The sequence continues at coordinate 7,555,252 of CALSCE010010776.1, read as the reverse complement.
ACATCTCTCACATCTTGCGCTATTTCCAGACTTACTGCCACCGTCGAATTCCTGATGGGCCACCCAGGCTATGGGCATGCCCTGGCCAGGGTAATAATTACACACACACACTTCAACCGACTGTACTGCATACACTAATCTTGCTTCTACTGCGCTGGCTGGTTGGTTGGATTGTATGGAAACATCTGGTGTCTGGCTGCTGTCTCACCACTCCTCCTCCTCCTCCTCCTCCTCCTCCTCCTCCTCCCCCCTCTGTGTGCTTCTGTATGTGCTACCTTCAATACCAAAAAACAGCTCAATCATCAAAACACTTTCAGCTGCAGTTAGTGGAGTTAGAAACAGCACTCACAGCTGACAGAGAGGAAACCTCAAAGTCGAGCTGCGTTGAAATGCAGTGTTTTGATTTAAGGAAACACCCAAAAACACGAGATTTTGCTCCGCCGGTTTGCGTCCATCAGTGTTGTCGCGAGTTCTAACATACTTCATCTGACATTTTGTGGTTGCTACGATCAGTTTGTCAGGCAAAAGAGATGACAACAGACACTGACTGCAGTCTGGAGTCATACCCAATGACTACTCCGAGCTTGTTTCAGCACATGAGTCATTTGCAGTACACAGCTGAGCCTAAAGGGGGCAGGCAACTGCACCAAGCCAAGGTGCTGAGGAAACCGTCTGGCTTCCTCCAGGCAATCTTTAGGAACTTGGTGTAAATAAATACGATCAAACTTGATGCTAGATTATGCATACATTAAAACGATTAAGATATTAAGATCAGCATGCAGGCAAACTGCACTTATGACAGCTATCTAGACCGATCTGATTTGCTTAATCGCGGCATATCTAGAGCATCTTGGAGTGCAGTTAAAAACAGGCAGAATCTATTTATCATTGAGTGAATAAGTCACAGTGGATGATCAGCATGTGCCAAATGCCCTATTTTGAAGAATGGTAATTTATTAACCTGCCTAATAAGTTGCTGTTTTTGATTTAGATATTAGCTTTGCCTGTATCATATGCAAGATGAATGCACTACGGTGCATCTACCCCATAGCTGATGTCAGCTTGGTAAAAAAAATGTTGTTTGCTCACTTTAATTGCGAGATGCCTGCTCTATTCCCCGACCACCTCTTGTTTATGATACAGCATCATTATCCACTGTGTGTTGCAAAAGGGGGAAGAGAGAGAATGCATCTCCTCTCTTCCTCTGCTGTTCCACCAGGATCTATTTTACTTCTGCTCGGTCTCTTTCATCTCCTTCCACTGGCCTGCTGTGTGTCTTTATAGTCACATCAAAGTGACCTTCACCACCCTTTTCCCTCCAAAACCCCCCACCCTTTCTTCTAGTCTGGAGACCAGAGAGAGAGAGCTAGGGGGGGGGGGGTTACTACATATTTCCCAGACAGCAGTACAATATACTGACATGTTGAGCAGTTTCCAATGAGTGATCGAAATACAATTGCATAAAAACTTCCCTGCAGAAGTTACAGCTTATGTTTTTATGCATTATCGCGGCTGCTTGAAAAAAAAAACTCTTGTTGAGATGAAGAGAAAGTGCACTTCAGTGTGTATTTGTGCATATAAACGTATATATTTGAGCATGTGTCTCTTTTCGTGCACTCTTTCCTGTGTGTACAAGCGTGTACACCCCCCCCCCCTGGCCTCAAATTGGGTTTGTAGGTTCCAACCCCACTCCATCACGGCAGGAATGAGTGCTGCATTAGGAGGCAATAATAAAAAGACAAGAGGCCATTCTCCACGGCTTGTTTACTCTGCAGGGCCTTTATCACTCGGCCTCTGAAGGAAAGATCAGCGCTTGACAAACCGGGGAGAGAAAACACTGGAGGACAAGTGCATGCTAATGAGAGAGAGAGTTTTTGTTCGGGGGGGGGGGAGATAAAAGTGTTGCATGGCTAGGAGCTACAGTCTTTTGTCTGCTGCTTCCAGAATAAGAAGAATCATGTCTTTATGAAGTCAGGCACTTAAACATCATGTATGCATGCTGTAACTGTGACTAAAGACACACTGTAATATTACATCATGCATGGGCTATTTTTATATAAATATGTCTATTCATACTCTGGACAGACTAAATGTAGATGTTCTGCATGGTGTGTGTATCTTAAAGGAATAAGGATGAATCTATTTTCAACACATTCCATGTAGGGTAAGGACACAATCAAGCATGAACCAGTACTTTTTAATTTCTCTACCATGTTTGTGTTGTGTGTATTTAGGGTGGCAGGACAGTGCCTGTGATTGACTCAAAGGAATATACAGTGTCTGTGTTAGTGATAATAATGTCACCCAGTGCAACACTGTGGCTCGCTGACGTGTTTTTGGTAGTTTTTTGCCAACAATGGAGCTCCCTGGCACAGAGGAATGAGATATATCAGGCTTTGGCTACACAGGAAATGTTAGTAGGGTCGATTTATTGTTGGCTTTAGTCTTTTCATGACTTCTGTCGAAAATGATAAACAAGGGTGGGATGCGAAGAGGAGGACGGAGAGACATTTTAAACATTTTTATGCGATTGGGTCATTCAATTAAATAGAGAAACAGACAGACAGACAGACAGAAATGGGGAGACAGATGGGCTGAGGAAGTTTGAGATGTAAAAAGGAGATTTGCTGTGCATCTGCTCCGGGAGAAAGAGGATGACGAACGAGGGAGCGAGGGGCACACAAAAGAGGAAAAGTCACATTTACAGAAAGACGCAGAGGAAGGCACTTAGGGTGAGATGGCTGACCATCTAAAAAAGCAAGGATCTTTGAGAAAGGCGGCTCCCTTAATGTGGTTTAACCCTGGTGCATTCACATTACCATGGTAATCTTATCAATATCGTGTGTGTGTGTGTGCGCGTGTGCGTGTTGGGGACAGCTAAGCACTCGGCCCCATTAGCCAAACCTAATTGACTTACAGCCTTCTGACCACAAAAGGTAACATCTGTGTCAGCCATGTAAGTGAATGCCCCGTGTCACCTCACACACACACACAAATACACACAGACACACAGGTTTAATGACATTTGCTTCATTGTGCATCCCTTTGCCACTGATTGACCTTGATATATTTGTCTCCTTGAGACGAGATGGAGTGGGAAATGGGGCCAAAAGAGAGACAAAGAGACACAGTGGAACCTTTAAAACAGACAGTTTAGTAGCTTCCCTGTCAGACGGTATCACATTTATATTGTCCAACAAACTGGTTCCATCTCAGTTTACTCTTTGTTAAATAGTTAAACCCATTTAATTACAATGGGAATATCCTACAGTACATGTGCATCTTTGTTCACATATTTTCATCTTCATTCATCCAACCTATTTGGTCATTTTGGAAACTTTAGGATCTTTGGCGTAGAGCACATTTTGAGCTATAATATTGTGTTGAAATTTTGAAAAATACCCAGGGTGCACTGCAGTTTTAAGACCTTTTCAGATGGCAAGTTAGTCGTGTATTATTCAATCGTGGCACGTGACCTGTTTGTGGTGAGTTTTAAGTCATTACATGGTTTTTGTTGTAGTTTAGCTTAAGAGAACTTATTGAACAGAATGTCATCAATCACATCATACTCTCCCAAACAATCCAGCAATTACATTTCAGAAATCTCTGAATGATGTAAAATCGGTGGAGTGCTCCCTGAATTTCAGAGGAGGAGAGACTTACACCAGCCATCAGACAGGCAGAGAGACAGACAGACAGGCAGACAGACAGGCAGACAGGAAGAAGGAACAGGACGACAGGTGAACAAGACAAGCCCAGGGATCCATCCTTATTTAACCATGGATATAGAATATCAAATGGAGGACAGGGGACACCTCCATATCAGCCGGCTATTATTGAAAACGACTAATATATTCTGAAGAGAGAAACAGAGATGGATGAGATATGGAATCCGATGGAGACTGACACTCAATCTTTCTGAATAGTAATCCAATAACGTCTCCTGAGTTTCCTTATGGCTAATCAATTGTGCCGCAGCGCAGAAACAAATCACCATATCGGCGAGTCAATAACCGTCAGTCACGGAAATACCTCGCCTCAACTGTCAGTGTTTATCAAGCTCGGCCGGGCCTCAGGTCTCGCTGCGGCGGCGGAGGGAAGGGTGACACGGGTATGTTTGGTATGCACTCCCGCGGCTATCTAAAAAGGTGGCCCGTGCTGGTTTTCGACAGCGATAAGAAGGAGATTGCGAGGCGCTCTCGAACACGCCCTGACCTCAGGTGAAGCCAAGCTCGACCAGAGTAAAGACGGATGATGACGTATGGCTGACAGGGCAAACACAACAAGCAAGTTTATCAGCGGAGGGGAAAAGGTCATCTGGTGAAAATCAACACGACATAATGTTTAATCCATTAACAGTTAGGAGGATGGTAAAATGGCAGGAAATGATGGCCGTGTTCACGTTTCAGGTCATCAGCAAGGCTCTGTTAAGCAGCTTGTGCTGTCGTCGTAGCATGTCCTCTAATGCTATCAACAGCCAGGTGCTAAGAGGTAACGTTGGCCTCTCTGTATTTAAATTGCATTGTCACTAATTAGCAAACAGTGGGCTGAATTTAGTCACAGTGAACAAACAGGATATTTACCAACAAATAAAAACAAGCCAGTCAGGTGAATTAATGGTCTTACCTTCACAGTCGTGGCTGGAGACAGCATCTGGTGTTTTCTGGTCACAGAAATATCTGGAGCCCAAGCCCCAAAAGTCGATTTTCAAAGAGCGAGGTGTCGTCCTCAGCGCTGCAGTGAGTCTGGGTCTAAAACAGTCGCACAAGTAACAGTATTGATTGACAGGAAATGTCTAATTAACAGCATTAACAAACACACGTGTGTCTGCAATCCACCTGCAGTCTGCACCGTCCTTTATGACCTGACGAGTTGAGGCCTGTTGGGAGAGAAACACGTGACATTTCAGTCTTCACCTTCATATGAAAATGTATTTTGCTTCCACAAAATAAAAATGATAGGACTTAGATTTTTCAGGCATCGGAAGAAGAAGAAGAAAAAAAAAAAGGATGATTCACCTCCCACGCCAGGATTTCATCCATTACACCAACTGTGTGGAGTATAACTCTGCAACATGTTAATAGATATCTCTTCAAAAATGTGACACTGACAGACGAGGGAGAATAAGTTCCATACAAACCTGACCTGGTGCGTCAGACTTTATGTGCTCACTGTGGCTACATGGTGAACGTTTTATACCGTATTAATTACAGCGATGCAAAACTGTCAAAGGTTTACCACCATGATGATGAATGAAACATGTGACTGCTGTCACTGCCAAACCAGAATTGACTCATGTTTCTCTGACCTAGATAAGCTTGGCGTTGTGTATTTTAAAATTCTGTCTGAAGCATTTTACATTAATATATAGCCCAGTACTGGAAGGCCATTTTTGTTTCAAGGGAAAAGCAATTCTCAATAAGTGGCGTTTGCCTTTGTTTCCTGTTTCTGCTGAGAGGAACGAAACCCCTAAAAGCCAATGGCTTAGTGACCTTACAGTGTATTTAAATACAAACTCAAATTAACAGTCAATACAGAAGTACGGGATCCTCTCTAATTCCTGATTTAATAGTGTTATTACTTTTTTTATTTGCTTAGAAGAAAGTTTCAAAAGACATGTATTTCTAAAGTGGGGCTTTGTTAAGTAAAAATTAAAGCTTTATAAGTGAAGTTCTTTTGTAACCAGATTAGCAGAATCCTTGTCCGCCTTCATACTACAGCCTTTAATTATAAATTGTTAGAGTTATAATTAAGAGAGCTCAACTCTCTGACTCGTCATTCGTTCTGTATCTGATGTATAAATCCCATCTAAAACAAGGATAGAGAAGAAGTATGTGTGATGTTATATGTATCATCTCACTCCGATATCAGTGCATCAGCCAAATATCACAGAGTTAGATAGATAATTATAATCATGATTAGATAATTCACACCCATCCATTAACTGCAACTATTGATCATTTTATGCTTTTTATAGGTCAATCTTTAACTCAGACAGGAACAAGTCTACAGTTAAAACAACATTTTAGAAATTGATAACTGATAGTCTTGAGCTGTCTGTGTTGAATGCCACATTATGTTTAAGTGTTCTGCTTTGCCTTATTATACATCTCATAGAGCCTAATTAACTTTTCGCTGGGCTAAATCTGATGGCGGACACATTAAAATAAAGCTCCTGTGGTGCAGAATTGACATAATGGGAATTTACCCCGAGGCAAAAAGTCTAGCGAAATAATACTATTTACTTCTTAATGAATTATCAATTAATTAGTAAATTATTGAGTCTCCTCAGGCAGCTCGCACTGATTGGCTGACCTAGTATTCACTTTGCTGATCTTTAAAGCAGAATTATTGAAGGAAGATTAGGTTTCTGGTGGGATACTATCAGACTGAGAAATGTCTGAGTTAGATTTTCTGTTAGTCAAGGTTGAATGTCTTTGTGCCTTTATTCCCTTCACTGCTATTTGCTACTCTTACTAATATACTAAATATCTCATATTTTGTGAATGAAACTCTGACAAAAGCGTTGTCGGATTTATTTATGATATGAAACGGCCTCTTTTGGCGATCACGCGGCTCCATTCAAGACAAAACGGGAAATCTCAAGAACTTTCCACATAGCTGTAAATCATCAATTTCCAACACTTCCTGTCTGATTGCTGTGACGCTCCAACGTCACAGTTGCCTATTAACATTCTCATTAGTAAAAAGTTGCTAAATATACACATTGAATCCTGTGAGAGGCGTCTGATATGTGCCAGTGTTCACTTCGGATACTCTTGAGATTAGTTCTGTAGCAGAGTTGTGAGTAGGAAGCATCACTGTTGGTTTGGCAAGGTTTCACTGTGTGTGTGTGTGTGTGTGTGCGTGCGTGTGTGTCTACACCATCTGGAAGCGAGCAGTGTGTGGTTTTACAGTGACAAGCTGGTTGAGAGTCAGATGTGGTTCAGTAGCTGCTAACCCAGCGGCCATGTTTGAAAAAGATAATGTCACTCGTGTGGAGAAAGTTCTTTAAAAAGTTGATTTGGAAAAAAGAGGACGTATCACCTAATTAGCTGAATATTTTTAACTGCTTTAAAAAAAAAAAAAAGAAGAAGAAAAAAAAAAAAAGAGTTGAAGTTGAGTCAATACTAGACTAAATTAACTTTTTTTCTTTTGCAGTGTGTGTGTGTGTGTGTGTGTGTGAAAGAGACAGTGATAGTGAAAGGGGAAAAATACAACATTATCTTACTTTCTCTTTCCCGGCCTCTCACCTCTGTTTCTTCTGAAGAGGAAACAACAATGGCCCCATTAAGTGTCTGAAGGGGTCTTTGATGTGAATGGACCGTAAGTGGTCTTTTCAACAGCCAGGGGGGGGGGGGGGACGGGGGGGGGGGGGGAGGAGAGGGGAGCAAAGTAGTTGTGGTGAATGGGGACCTTGCTTCAATGCAGTATATCCAACTTGTTAGTCAGAGTCACTTGTAACACATATTACTTAAATGATTAAGACATTTAAAAGAAAAAGTCTAAGTGTTCACTTATTTTATTGCATTCTTTTCACCTCTCTGCTGGGACCATGTACATTTCCCCGCTGTGGGACTAATAAAGGATTCCTGATTCTGAATCCATCTCGGCCCTATATTGTAATTCCACAATACTTTTAAACTGCTAAAACCGTCTGACAGTGATTTTGAGTGGTGTATGGTAAACATTGTAGCTTCACTCCCTCCGTACTTGTCTCCCCATTAAGTATCATTTCCCTAGTGCGGATCCATCTCCTGCATTCTATCAAACCACGTCAAACGTGGCCCCAAGTCACTCGCCTACAAGCGAAGAGCTCTCAAAAAAAACAGAGTAAGTTGTCAATCATTTGGCTGCGTAGGCCATCAAACACAAGTGGCAAACAGAATCCAAAACACAGAGATGTACAGTTATGGTATTTTAGAATACGCTGAGTGGGATCACATGAGCCACTCCATTGCGATGTTGAGGCCCCCAACAGGGAGCTTCGTGGGTCTGTTCCCCTCCATTTTGCAGGTGGCATGCTGGGAGGTGATGGGACCTCATGAGAGATATCAGAGAAGGAGAGAATAAAACTAAAAATGTATATATCTTCCCGAGCTGGATTGCCAGAGTCTGAATCGCATAGCTACTGCAGAGATAAATACAAACGTGAACATTATTGCTTCCTGCCCATCCACCCCCCTGACCTTCACACTCGCTCGCCTTGCTACATGAGGGGCACACCACTTCCTGCATTGGCACTGTACATCGCCATGGGAGGGGCCAGGCTCTGAGCCCCTACACAAGCACGCACAGCACAAGCGTTATTGATAACGGATGGAGGGATAGCCTTATCGTGTTGGATGAAAGCTCTGTATTCAACATGGGAACAAAGCAGGATTGGTTAAAATCGGTAAATTGGGATCAGGGCAGACAGAAAAAAAAGTATCTTTCACTTGAAAAACATTTGACTTGAACTGAAGTTACCTTATCACCGTATTCTCTCGGCTACACTGCAGCTCTTCCTAGGCAAGCACCATCATGCTGACCCAGGCCGTTTCACAGAAAATACACCAGAAATGAATATATATTGTTTATGGTGATGATTTGAATCACCGGGTGTGAATGAGAAGGGACCTCGAATAAGAAAAAAGGGAGGTGGATGATAAGAAATAAAGACAATGACACAGGGAAAGAAGGAGGAAGGAATAGAAAGGAGAAAAGATGAAGAAAAAAAAAAAAATCATAATGCAAGGAGGGCAGGAAGAAGGAGAGAGAAACTGTCATATCTCCGCTGTAATAGGGGAAAGGGAGCCTTTGCTGATTGGAGTTGCCATGGCAATGGCTGGCACCTAGTGTATGTGTGTGTGTGTGTGTATCTGTGCATGATTGTATTCGTGTGCGCTGGGTGCTGTGTATATGAATGTGCTTGTGAGCATCTGGAGATGTTTGTTAGTGTGTATATATATGTGTGTGTGTGTGTGTGTGTGTGTGGGAGGGGAGGTTTGAATGGGGGATCTAGTTGGGGGATTATCAGTGTTGTCAAAGGCAAATGAGGAAGGGGACCAGAGAGGCACAACGAAGAACTACCAGCCTGCTCTATGGATGGCAAACACACTGTAAACACACAGCCCGGAGACAGACGGATGAGAGTGTGTGTGTGTGTGTGTGTGTGTGTGTGTGTGTGTGTGTGTGTGTGTGTGTGTGTGTGTGTGTGTGTGTGAGCAAGATGTCGATCTTTTACTTTGATGCACCAGCAACCTCTACTTTTTACGCAGCTACACATGTCGAACTGATTGAATTTGGGATGATAGAAAGTGGCAGAGAAAGATGAGAGCCAGAAACAGAGAAGCCTGGACGTCCACATGTGAGAATGAATGTTCGTCCAAATCTTCAGACACAGTTGCCGGCTTCTTCCTGCCAGAGCCGAGCTGACATTAGCCGAGTTAGAGAGAACTTAACATGCAGTATATTGTGGAAATATACTCAGTCCTCACTCAAATTTGCACGTGGGGAGGAAATGACTCTCTGGCATCGAAACACAGAGAACGCGCGTAAAAAAGGTAAACGTGGAACATTTCCTCCATCACAACAGTGTGTGGGCTGTCAATGCAACTTTTTCACAGCAACACATACACAAAACATACACAATGTGAACCATATTGGATGCATTTGTATTCCAATTGCTCCCTGACAGCAATACACACACACATCCCACACTCCTCCAGGTAATGACTGCAGCCAGATGCATTATTTTCAGGTTCCAGGGTGGTTACCGCCGAAAGGTGATGACAATAGCCTCTAATTGTTTTTCAGAGGTCACAAACCTGTTTGTCGAATCGTCTAAACCAGCACCTTGTGTGTCCTGCTCATTATTAATAATGGCCACGGTGCTGCGGCGTCTCACGCCCTGCTCTGGGTCAATATGCTTTCAATTCACACAAGTGAAACTTCAAAACTGGAGATTTGGTGTGGAAGCGGGCTGGATGCCACGCTGCTAAAACCCACACAGTAACTGGATGATGGATGTGTTGAGTCAATTGGCCAGACTATGTCTTGGAATGTGTCTCTATTAGGATTAATCTTTGACATTCTGGGTTTTTTTTTTTTTTTACTGATGAATGTGCTTCTGCTATGCGTCTCCACAGATCACCTGTCAGTCAACAGTTTCGGTAGATGGAGCCCAATTTCTTTCGTCTTTTGAGCTTTGCTAATGCTAACGACGTAGGTTTTCTATTTAACATAGGATGCATCCCATGCAGCGTGCAAAAAGGCTACCCATGAAAATAGCCACCAGACACTGGGTATTAAGAAGGCTATATGCTGAGCCACTAATCTGTGATAGACAGGTGCATAATGAACATGTATTTATAGGCAAGGCAAAAGCAGGTTTATTTATAAAGGACATGTCATACACAAAGGCAATTCAAAGTGCTTTTCATAAAGCCTACAAGACATTAATTAAAAAAATCCAGTATGAGACGATAAGACATACAAATATATTAAATAAGAAATTAAAACGACAGAGATTGTCTCAGAGATAGGAATTAAACCACACGTCCAACCCTGTTTTCCTGTGACTAATAGTATTGTACTAGACTAGACGAATATAACTCACGTTACTAATAGGATTTTGGTAATATTATTACATTTACAATGTAAATCCAAAATGAAGAGTTTGTTTTCATTTTTTTAACTAATCAACACAGCACCACTTCCACCGAGCGCGCCGCCGGAATAAAAAAAACAAGCGATTTTAATACAACGCGGTTTCCAATTATTACACATACAAAAGGAAAAAGTCTGATGACGGAGCAGTGTTTTTAAACCACAGATGCATCGAGACAGTTGGTGTGCATTGTTATAACCAGTGCACTGCCAAGCTCCTCTGCTGCTGTGTCAGACAAATCCTTGCATCATTATTGCACTTAGTAACCGATAGTGATCACAACGTTTTTAATATCAACGCTATGAATAAATAAGTGGCAACAGCAAACCTGTCATTACAACAGGCCAGTTTCAGTTTACACTCCGAATTCCTGCTGAGTAAATACAACAATCTGCCTGAGCCTGTTGTCATTTCGCTTCCACTTCAAATCCTCAGCCGCTGTGGGAAAGAGCTCCAGTTCATAAATCATTCACTTGTTATTCTGCAACCCAGATATGGAACAGACGAACGCGTCGCAGTCTGCCTCCTATCCCACATTATATCCGTCTTTTCTGCTCGCTGCGACTGTGATAGAAAATCCCGGCACAAGTTTCCGACTTAGGAAACGTCAATCTCTCGGAGGTTTGTGAAGAGACTTGCTTCCACGCGGCCACAATAGGCTTTTTATGACAGCTTCAGTACCGTGACAATTAGGCAGAGGTTGGAGAGGCAGGCTAAAACTGGGACGCCATTTGCAGCGTTTGCATGCGTGTGTGAGTGCGTGGCGGCGGGGAGGGTAACTGAGCTGATCCACAGTACACAATGGACTGGCAGCTGCTGTAAACGATAGCAAGGTCATCACTATTGCAGCCACTCGATCAGCACTGTGTGTGTGATGGAGAGTCTGGGAGAGAGAGGAGAGAGTTGGCAAGTGTGTGTGTGTGTGTGTGTGTGTGTGTGTGGGAGTGCAGCTACATTTCCATCCGTTTGTGAAAGGTTTTTAAGTGGACTTTTCTTAACTTTCCGAATAGAATGCAAATGAAGTGCAATTCTATCAACTTTATTGGAGCGTATAAAATATCTTAAGCAAAACGTATGGCGTATGTCTCGGTTGATAGCAGTGATACTTGGTGAGCTGTCCAATAAGAAGACACAGCCGAGTCAGATAAAACAAAAACGAAAAACTACACAGAGAAAAATGGATCAAGGCAGAGTGGTTGAATTGCTTTTCATGTTGCCATATTGTATTTCATGTTGTCTGGAGACTGTTATGAGAACATCCGGGATCACAGCCAAAACAGCTCATAATTCATGTTGCTTGTCTGTTCACTGTCCATTTAAAGGATGCAATCCTCAGTGACAAAAGCAAAAACAGGCGGGAGGGAGCTGAAAAATCTCTTTCTTGGGGTCAGCTTTTCCTTTTCCGATGCATCTTTTCGTTCTTAATGTGACACTTGCACACAAAAATAACAACTTGGAAATCTGGCTCGTGTGCGAGTGGGGTGTGAAGCAGAGAAAATAGGGAGACGTGTGTGTAAACCCAGCAACACACTGTACCTGTGAGCCGGTACTCCTGACAGGGAAGTGGCTGTTATTCACGGGGTTTTCCTCGGGGACGGAGACGCTGACCCCTGCACGTCAACTCGCCGTTTCCTGCTTGGTGAATAGGAAATGCAGAAAAAAAACTGAGAGCGTAGCATTTGGTTTTCAGGGTAGACGAACTGCCAATTGAAATACCTTGCACACAAGCGCAGGTGTTCTCACTTATCCTCCGCTCGGGGTGAAGTGGGCGGAGTAATGCAGGGATCGCCACATTTCCTGTACTAAAAAGACAGACTAGGGTGTGAGTTCTGTCCTAATAATCAAGCATGTCAAGTCAAGTGGTTTCATTTATATAGCACAAAATCCCAAAGAAAAGCTCCCCACGCATGAGTAATATCAAGTCGTAAAAACAAGGTCTAAGCAGGCAAAATAAGCATTTTAGTGGGTGGAACGTAGGTGTGTAAAGAGCAGCTGACCCCGCTTTCTTCTCATCTTGCCGCAGCGATGACGGGTGTGTCAGGACGCGGTGACGTCATTGTTGGGTGTGGTCTTCCATCTATCTAATGTGTTTCCTTGGACAAGCTCATTTTCTACTATAGCCCACTTCATTAATGAGAAACAGCACCGGTTCACGTTTCATCACCATCTTTGTTACGATCATAACAAGAAGTCTGGATTTAATAGTAGCATAGGACGGGGAAAATGGCGGCACAGTACCGTACAATTTGGCACTGAAGCAACATGAAGAATACAATTCCAGCATGTACACAGAGAAGCAGGGTATTGAAAGTGTCACATTAGCTATATTTATTAAAATCTCCCTGCTATGCCTGACTGAGCTCTAGATTTCCTTCTGGTACAATAGGTTTTTTAATGAATTGGCCAGCATCCAACAGTACTATATTGTCCCGACAATAGCAGCGCTTGCACGCCACTAAATATCTGATGGGCTCTGCCGATTTCTCTGCTGATGTGCAGCGCTAAATACGGAGATGCCATTAGTGTGGGCCAGGCAGCCCACAGCCATTATCTTAGCAACGCCATCTTGACATAAACATTTTGGAGGCAATTAAAGATTATGTGTGTGTGTGTGCGTACGTAGCTGTCAAACAGCAATTACGGTGACAATGTCCTCAATGTGGTTCCGGACGGTTCATTTTCATATCAGAGGAGACCGTGATGTTTTTCACGATTTGATTAATGTGTTTTCAGAAGGACGCGTGCAGCGCGCGGGGACGTAGCTGCAAAAAAAAAAAAAAGAAAGAAAAAAGAAACACGCACGAAAGCACATCTGAAAACACACACACACACAAACACACACACACACACACACACACACACATGGAGATGAGATGGATGCCAGGCAGTAAATGGCTCTTAATTGATGCACTACATCCTTTGTTTCATTATTTACAGGCTCGCCTCATTATTCTAACATTCCCAACTCTAAGTACTCCACAGAGCTGCTTCCATGATATGAACAAATAAAAACAGAAGCCCAGAATAGCAAATGGCCCAACTTCATCATTATGGGAAGATGTGGTTGTGTGTGTGTGTGTGTGTGTGTGTGTGTGTGGGAAGTGGGGTTTACATTATTTGTAAGTGTGACAGAATGGGAAGTCGGTTACAATGTTCGGGTTGACCGTAATTGAGTGTGTGCTGTTAGGAATTAATGTGCGTGTGTGTGTGTGTGATTCTCTTCGGCTGTTAATGTCAGAGGTCTGAGACTGAAAAAGAAATTAAAATGTGTGAAAAAGACGCTCCCGACTAAAAACCCTGGTCTCTGAACGTGACTGAGCAAGCTTATGTCAAATGCAATGGCGCCGTTTTTCAGACCTACACACTCTTTCCAAAAAAGCTTAGTTTTCGGTGAGAAATAAAAGTTGATTAAAAGGCCTGAAGAGAGAGAAAAAGATGTGTTCGGATTTAGCCATTTTACGACTTTGGACAGCGCTATACTTCTTTAAAAATGAAAGGTGTTAATATGTCTCATAATGCTCATAATGACCTATAATCATTTTATACGAGTAGATGTAGATCCTTTCCAAATGATGTAAATGTCACTTTGAAAGGAAAAACCTGTAAAAATATAATTGAATTCAATGCAATATATTAAAAAGGGTGCGTGTGTGCCATTGATCACATCTGGCTGTGAGTGAGATCACTTTATTCTGACAGGAGCGCGTGTGTGTGTGTGTGTGTGACATGTCAGGCCTTAATTGAAGCAGGGTGTTGTGCCAGACTAGCCATTATGTGGCTAAATCTTGATTTAATCCGGAGAGTTAGTGGCCTTAAATAGATAATGCTCCTGAACTGGGGTCCAGTCACTAAGGAGGCTGAACATATAGTCCTTGTGTGTGTGTCAGTGCGTGCATGTGTGTGTACACGTACAGGAGTAGACAGCTGAAACCAAGCCAAAGGCAGAACGGCATGCCTGTGGCATGAGCAGCAAACTTTCCAGAGTAACTGAGACCCCCAGCTGGTCTCTACAGAGCGGTGTAACTTTAACGCCGCTACGCTCCACTAACATGAGCTGACACACTCTGGATCCAAGAGGAGGAAGTTAGGCCTGGGTACGACCTGAGGAGGAGGAAAATAGAGATCGTGATGGAGAAACAGACAGGTTGACAGCCGAACAGACTGAGAAACACAGCGGCAGACAGATGAAAACAAAACAAGTGCAAGAAGAAGAAGAAGAAGAAAAATCAAACGTAGGGAAAAATACCTGACAGAGAAAACAGAGCGGAAGAAAAACCCCAGTGTACTCCAAATTGCAGAGCGGGGCATTAAAGTAGCTTGTCAATCACGACCCCCTCGACACGCACGGAGCAGGTGAGCCGAGGTTTAACTGATACACACACCAACGAGTCAATTACAGGCTGGCGAGGCAGAATGTCACGGCCGCCCGGACACTAAACCGACAGCTTAACCTCCTCACACTGCATCAATATGCCTCACCAGAGAGGGGAGGAGGAGGAGGAGGGGGAGGAGGAGGAGGATGCTGCGCAAGGCTGGGAGCACATGCATGTATTCTTGTAGTTTAAGGCTTCATAATAGTGGAAACTTAAAGTGTAACTCATTTCATTTCAACCTGGGCCTTATTTCCCCAGTGTTTGCTAACATAGGTATTAGTTTGGCATCAACACTTCATCACTTACTTCACCGTAAAAGTTGACGTAGTTGCTGCGAGAGGCTGGGAATGCACACACACACACACACACACACACACACACACACGGAGACACTGCCAGGAAGCAATTACGACTTGTCCACATGGCAATGGAACCTGACTGATACACTTGTATGCTAATTCGACTAGCATTAGCTCACTGGCAAGTAGAGCAATCAAGACTGATGGTGCGTTCAATGGCAGCTCTGTAGATAGGAACAACCGAACTGGATTAAACCTTCACAGAATATGAGGGTTTGATTGAGAGGCGTCATAAACGGAAGTACACGGCATTCATTCTATTCTGCTGTTAGATATCAGTAATATTCACACCAATACCAATACACTGAGAAATATAATATGGATGTTTTTTTTCTGAGCAGTGAAAACAAATCCTCTCCTTTCACCGTTTCCGAAGTGGCCAATTACCACTGACACTACGTTCAAGGACATTGACACTGAACCTAATTTGGGGTTTTGCAGAATCATCCAATATCAATGTTTGGCAAGTCGCTCGTCTGAAATATTACAACACCAGCAGCAGCGAGCAGAGAGGAAGTGTGAGCTGAAATATTATCAGTGACCCTAAACAGCTGCTTGAAAGTATGTGTTTTAGAGTCGTCGCTGCCCTTGACGTGACACTGATATTGGAGTTGTAAGTTCCTTTTTAACAAAACTAAATTCCGATGTTTCAACCTTAGAATTTATTGTATTGTGGGTTATTCCCCTTGAGCACAGTCTGTAGAGTTTCTAACTTAAGAACATTGCACATAAAGGGCTCAAGAAGCCAATTACAGAGTCCTCGAACACTTGCCAACAGCGGGACAGCCTGAGCCCTCGTGGAGCACGTGTCTCAGGCTTCGTTCACAATGCAGGCAAAAGTGGCCCAAATCAGACTTTTTTACGCATATGTGACTCTGTGCAGATCCGAACAGTGTAAACAGCACAAGTCACATGGAATCTGATCTTTTCAATTCTGAGTTGGGCCACTTGAATCAGATTTTTTGCTCTGCGACACTTTAGATCGACATTCGTCACAATTTGTCCAAAAACAACACATCCCAGCACTCCCGGCTCTGGCCTCCACTACGCATCAACTTCTAAATAAAAACATAAATGCTGACTTCAGTGGCCTCCATGTTTACGTTCGTACGGCAGCATGCGGAGTGTGACGTCTTTGTTATTGTTCGCACTGGAATCCGAGCCTTAAGGCTGTAAACTGGGCCAACAAGCAACACAGTTCAAATGTTATGTTTCTGTAAAAACCTGTTCAGAATTAGTACGAAGTGAATCATATAGAAATACATGAATTCAACGTGTTGGTCTCCAGCGTCCATGTTCACAGAAAAAGCAGCCTGTCCACACACTTCCTACTGTCAATTCTGCTTAACTCACACACACACGCGCACACACACACACACACACACACACACACACACACACACAAAGAAGATTTATATAGGGCTGTTGCTCACTTTGCTCTCCACTCAAGAGGAGGAATAGGATGTGACCCTCACAGACACCCATAGGCCTTCACCCCTCGAGGGAGTCTTTATACGTGTGTGTGTGTGTGTGTGTGTGTGTGTGTGTATCACCTCTATGGAGTCCGTGTGACTGCCCACACACAAACTGTGGCACAAACAATGGCAACCCTATTCTGCTATCACGGATGAAAAATGCTTTGCGGTTTGTGCATGCATGTATGTGCGTGTGTGTGCTCGCTGGGAATTAAGCAAAACACACAGGGAATCCCCGGCTCAGCCCTCTCCGCCCTCCCGCACCCCCGCCCGCCCGCCCGTCCTTCTCCCTCTGAAGTGGGGTGGGCTGAGATAAGGCGTGTTATAAAAACACACTCTCTCAGAGGGTGGTCAGAGCGAGCAGGTCACATATCTCTGATGTTTACAGGGGAAATCCATGATGTGAGCGGCGGGTACAAGGAGAACAAGCCTGTGTGTGTGTGTGTGTGTGTGTGTGCGCGTGTGTGGGGTTTATTTACTGAACTCTGGCTGCATCGTTTTTATCTATGTTTGTTAGGGAAAGATTGTGTATCACTCAAGGCGATGGTACACTGTGAGTGTGAGGCCGTGCCAGGGAATGTGCATATAAATCAGGGAGGAGGTCACACAAGTGCATGGGGGGGGGGGGGGGGGGGGTGTAACAAGGACTCTGCCCCCTGTAGGAAAAAGTCAGGACTAGCATCGGTGCACAAGTAATAAAAACTCTTTCAATTAAAAAAAAGGTTTCATCAGTCTTGTCTGCAGGGTTTTTTTCAAAGCAGCTTTTAAAAGAGATTGGCAGGCTGTGTGTGTATGTCGCTCTCGTTTCCTCCCTATCATAGAGCTTATCTGTGGACTGCAAAGAATTGGGGGAGAGGAGTGACAGAATGGAAAGAGGAGACGGAGGAGTGCGGCGGAGAGAAACAGAGAGACGGACGGATGGAAAGTCAAGCTGCGGAGTGAGAAGGGCAGGCAGTTGGTAACTTGTGTTTGCGTGTTTGAGGGAGAGTGTGTAGTTGTGTCAGTTGGACTGTGATGTCTGGAAAGGAGGCATAATGAAGGGGAAGGCACACTGAAAGGACGTAGTGAAACTCCCTATTATGCTTTTTCTTTGTGCGTCGCATGACACGACTCTGCAAAAGAAGCTCTAAACTGTCTCGAAAAACGGCAAATGAGCGTTGTGTTTTTGCTCATCCACCGGAAACTCTTTCCTGCAATAAAACGAGTCTTGCATCAAAAAGAAAGATGAAAACTTCTCCCTGTGTTTCGCTCCTTATTTCCCTCAGGCTGCATTTCTGCAGTGAACAATCGCCTGAAGGAAATGAGCTTGAGGTGCATGCACAAACTGGTCAAAATGCACACGCTTGTGGGGAGGCTAGGATGAGAGAACCAGAAGGAAGCAAGTTTGTCTTCACAAAAAGCTTCTCAATTAGCCACTAATTGCCTCGCCTTAACGAGCAGGACATTTCTAAGCACTAATGAAGCTGGTGGCAGCCGCAGTGAGTGTGTGTGTGTGTGTCATTCCCAGCTACAGTGCAAGGTGTGTGTGTTTTTGAAAGATAGAAAGCCTAGAGCGGCGATCTGATGGAGTCGAGTCCGCAGCTCATTTTCGCCGAGCTGTTTGGCATTCTCTGGAAGGAATGCGTGGATGGATTACACTGCTGGCTGCTACAGTGACTTTCCAATGAGGCTCCACTTTGTCTTCACCCTTATCTAATCCACGTCGGAATGACCATCTCGGCAAAATAAAAACGAGGCCGGAAATCAAATGACTCGCCTGTATGTTGCAGCTGCACGGACGGACATGTGATGTGAGAAGTTAAAGTCGACTGCGTGAAAAGCGTGATTTGCATTGCATGCTGGTGGGGGGAATATTCTCATTAAACACGTGTTCTACTTAAAGGCGCAACGCATGGTGCAGCATCCGTGTAAACATTATTCAAAGGCCGCTCTGCAGATTTGATTTGTCAGAGTCTATTTTCTCTTACTCACGAAAGACGCTATCAAGTTGCATTGTGGGATTATTTCTTTGGAATCTCTCCAAACTTTATAGAAGGTGAATCACTGGAGTCTCACATTTTAAATGAATATTTTTTTGGATTTGGTGAAATGAGCTTCTTCGCCTTCTGTACGGTAAAGATGAAGCTACAGCCAGCAGCCGGTTAGCTTAGTTTACACTCCAGGAAGTAACTGCCACCAGCCAAGAAATAGTCCACCGCATAACACCCTAAAAACCGCGAGTAGCTTCATATTTATCTTACAGATATGTACAGTAAGTGGTATGGATCTGCTCACCTGGCCAAACAAACTGTCCCCTTGTCCAACAGGCTCTAACGGGGCGAACAGTGTCAGGTCGAAACACCACAAGAAATCTCGACCTTTGACCTTTTGACCCATCAGGACAAACAGTGCCAACACTGTCAAACAGTTAAAGTAGTCCAAGTCTCAGCAATATGTCAGGCAGCGTTTTCCAGCTCATACAGAAACTAAGCGGTCTCTAATTCCTCCTGGACCTGGCAGAGCTCGATCTTATCCCGAGCGGCCCGGGCTAACAGGGACACACGACATATTACCCCATCCTTTCCTTGCCGTTCGCAGCAACCCAACACCCCTGACACAAGCTCACCCCCAGCACCGCTGACTGCCAAGCAAAACACCTGGCATCTGTATAAGAAGGCCGCCAATTTCACAGTGACTGCCAGGCGGTCAGCTGAGCCGCTGCCACACACACACACTGGTAACGTGTGCGAGGGCTGAGCACCGCGGATGTGCTGTAAAGACAGCTTGTGTGTGTGTGTGTGTGTGTGTGAGAGAGACAGCGGTGGAAGCGTATGAAAAGTACGTGTTAAAATAAGAATTTACACAAAGATATGAGTGTGTGTGCATGACAGACAGCTCAGTCTGGACACACACGAAACCAGTTTGGCAGCGTCGGTGCACTGGAAACATTCATAACTATATAGATATCACACGCACAACCACACTGTGGCAACTTCCATGCCGTTTTGTACTGTATGCATGTCAAGTGTCGGGCAAAGTGCCTACATATAATTTTATATGGTTCCAGTGTCTGTCTGACATTGAGGCATTTCCCCGTTGCGTGCTTCCATTCCTTGGCTGGAGTTTTGTGTGTGTCAGAGGCCAGTGCCGGTGCTGAAAGCCTGATGGATGGGGTCCAGGGGTCACGGACTTCAGCTGTTCCTGGCCACTTCACAACCCAGTGAACCACACTGCTAGCCTCGGGTTAGCACCGGAGTGCACTGCACTTTTCGGTGTTTTTCATTGTTGGAGCGAAGGGAAAGCTGAGAGGGTCCAGGGTAATATGTAAGGAGAAGATTTTTGCAGGGATGTAAAGCCTGGTTTATGCTCGCCGTAGTGTTCCCAGCGCGAGGCCACGCAAGCCAAAAGGGACGTCATTACATGCTGTGCGTAAATTGCAAAGGGCCCGCAAGTTGTGGTGTCGCTTGGTCGTGCACCTCTGAATTCTTGAAATTAAGCAAGCTCAGGGATTTTCATTCAAGACTGTCACAAATAGCCTACTTATAAAAGCAAATTACTAAAATGAATTAACATTTTCACTCTCAATATGTCTCAGGATTTTAAAAAGACATGCTTTGAAATGTTTTAGAAACAGGTCTAAATAATAGCTAATATTTTGCCAGCTGACTTCAATTGTTAACAGGATATTCAACCTTTCATTTCGTTTCATTATAAAACATTTAGACATACAGGAATGGTATAAAGGTGATTACTCCTCCGCATTGAGGAGCTGCATGTCTGGTCTATGGTGTGTTTTGCCGGTTTCACTCCCTGACTTCATGCTTCTTCACAGAATGTTTTGTTTGTACGCACCCGGCCATTTGGGAGAGTACCGCAACGAACCACGCGCACAGCACGAACGCCATTGTGCGTGCGAGTATACACTGGTTTCAGGAGGCTGCTGACGCAGGGAATCTGACCAGTGCTCAGAGCCTCCTCAGCACAGGAAGCACACACACATGCAGCGCCCTCTGATCAGGTGGGACGCTCATGCTGCGTCCAAAATAGTTGCCTCAAAACGTGGAGTTAGAAAAGCTGTGTGTAGCTTACTGATTATAGGTTTGTATTTATGCGAGAGCTCAGCTGAATGTAATGCAGACGGCATTCCAGCAGCTTGCTGCCCCATATATGACGTGGTACCAGTGCTGCACAGAACAAAGGGATTTGATAAAGGATTTTACAGTATGTGATGTTCCAGGGGCTCAGTGACCCTGCCCAAAAAGAAAAAAAATCCTGCTTTTCCCCATAATGGGATATATAAACCTTTCATTGTTGCCACGACGATGTCATCAGCTCTGCAAGGGGCTGCTGTGCCAGGAGCGGCGGCCACGTTGCCATGGCGACAGTTGGTGTAAGAGATGGTGGTTGGTGGCTCGGCTGTGGTGAGTGGGCAAAGCGAGAGGCCGTCGTTGCTTTCAGGGTAAATACGGTCTAAATTAACAGCGCCGCTGCATGGACTCGGCGGAAGAAGGAGAAGAAAAGACATTAAGTAAAAATGGATGTCTTAAACACAGCACAAGGTGAAACCAAGCAAGAATATTGCACAGGATATGAAATTATTTCCAATATCAGCCCGAGTGTGGAAATTCAATTTCACAGCTCATGAACAATATCAAACAAACATGCTGGCTGAAAGAGCACACTCCAACTTGAGTGATACTGTATCAAAAGGCTACACAGCAGACATAAAAGCGAATGAGGTGGGTGAAGGGCAGGCTAACGGGTAACGGTAATCCATAACTCCACCAATCTCCATATTCAGGCCGTTTAAACTGCACATTAGCCACCAGCTATTCCCATGGCCTGTCTCAGACCTGGGAGGGGAGGCGGGCCGGCTTTCTAATGAACTGTATAATTAAATGAGAAGCTCTGCTCGGCCCGCTCCGACTACTCTCCATTCCGAGACCATGATGCCTTAACGAGGGCAGAATTGAAATGAATGGCAGCAGGTGAAGGACAGAAGGACAGCGGGCTAATGCGGTGGAATGTGCCTTTAATGAAGAGGATGAAAGGAGAGGGGGAGGGGGGAGGGGCAAGAGCAGGCCGAGGTCACCGTGGGCACTCACCCGTACCTTCAGTCTGCAGTGCGAGGGTCCCCACACACTCTACTGTACCCCCCCCCCTCCCTCCATCTCTTTCCGTCTATCTCTCCCAGCCTGTTTTTTTGGGAGCTGTGTGGGAGAGAGATAACCGTTTCAGTTCTCCACTTTGCCCTCCCCAGAGCGCGCCTTTTGATTGACACATGCTAACAAGCCAAGGTGTTCGACAGGGGCGCTGGCAGAATAGGTAATGCTGAGAGAACATAACCGGGGAATTCTCCCACAACCCGCGGCTCATGACAATCGACGGGGGGAACAGCCTGTGCTTCTGCATTTTTTTTTCAAGAACTGCGACAAGAATGTGGGCTTATGAGGTGTCAAATTAATTCAAACTCATAACACAAGAGGAAAATGCGAGCGGATCTTCAGAAAGAGCCAAGCAGGATTGTCGAGGAAGTTGAACGAGAGGCGGATGGGAGCAGAGAACAGACAAATGGCCTTTGAGGAGGGGTGCATCTCAAGCAGCGGGAGAGGAAACCTGCTGATGTGAGGCATGAAAATATATCCGTCAGCGTATCGACGGCCGTGACCGCGTCCAGTGAACTAAAGTCTCTAACTCATTGACCGTGAACAAAGGGGGAGACACTCGCACAGTGATTACATAAGATGTGTGTTACAGCCAAGCACTCCTGACAGTGATTTCAAAGCTTTTGTTTAATGGACGTTAAATGCAATTAATGCTTGGATGTTCCGTTGTTGCTGTTGTTTATTGTCTTTGGCAGCAAACTGACCACAAGCACTTGAAGGAGGCTGTTTACTGCGTAGTTATTCTTTAAAGTACAGTGAACGGGGCAGTGAAGCCAACTTAAGTACTGGAAGATGTTTTGCCCTCCGAGAGAATTAGAGAAGACGTGGTCGTCGCTCATCTGCAGGAAATGACTCCCGTCGTAGCTGTTGGTGGAATTTAAGGATTTTCTTTAAGCGCTTCTACTTATAGTGATTGTGAAAGTTCATTCTTGACCTTGGACACTGTTGTTGACCGAAAATCTTAACTCAAGGTCCACTTATTAGCTTTTTTCTTCTAGAGTTTTTAGTTGAAGGAGTTTGGTGCAAAAAAAAACAAGTAAGTGGACCTTTAGTAAAGATGTTCATGTTGTTGTGGGGAGGGACTGGTTAGAAAATAATCTTCCTGTGTGTTTGACAGGGTTAGGGTTTGTCAAAATAGCCCATGAATGCATGTTTTCATCAGCCGAGTTTCATCAAAGTTTAGATACTGGAATGTCTTTGATCAGCCCACCAAAGGGAGCTTTTTATAATATTCCATGCATTACCATGAGTATAATGACATTATGGGGGAAATATTCAGCATGGTAATGCCTTTGGTAATGGTCAAGCCACAGTACATGTGACTGTTAATGACCCAAAACATACAAAATCCGCTGGCTTTGCTTGATCAGTTCAATGTCCGTTTAGTCGTCACAGGATGGTCAGCAGACAGCTGCTGTGTTTTTTCCTCTTCATTGTTTATCCAGCTTCTGCTTTGTGATGCATTGTAATGCTGTTTGGATAAGTTCTATATGAATAGAAATGGGTTATAATAAGCGTTTGTTTAGAACTATTACTCAGCTTGTAGGGTAGGATCCTTGACGTGTGCACTTTAGTTCATTTTAACATTGCTCTTAACTAAATCAAGCATCTATGCGCCTGTGATGGCTGGTTTGAAAAGTCTGTTTGACTCCGACAGAGGAGGGTCAGAGCGGTGCAGAGACGAGACGGATCAGCAGAGGCCCGGTCCTTGTTGGCCTTGACGCTAATTAAACACTAACTGATAGTAAAAGCCTTCTCCACACTCTAATTATTCCCCATTTCAAGTCTAATTTCACCAATCAGTGCCATCTTTATTTCTGAGAGCAAATTGGGCAGTAATCATTTTCTAGTGGAGATTTCCCTGCCTCTAATTGTTGAATATGATTTAGTCATTATCAGAACGCTGGCTACTCTTATCAGTCATCTCATAGGGCAAATTTATCTGGAGATTGTGCTCAGAGAAATTAAGCTGAATATTTTTAATGAATTTTTAAAGTGATGACTCGTAGCGTTGCCGCAGTTCGACTGGAGATTTTAAAACATGCATAGTCCGGATAATTGGTTAAATGAAACAGGAATAGGGTGGAAGAGAGAGAATAAAAAAATTTTAAAAAAGAAATTATTTAATGCAAAATATGTGTATTTAAAAAAAATCATGCATTTATTTGACAGCAAGTTTGAATAAAACCACCATTTGACACATTTGATGAGTTTCCAGTGCAGAGACTTTAAACAGTGCTGTGTGGAAAGATAAAATGTTTCATTAGCCGCGCCGTGTATGTAAATCACGCGGCTTACGTTTATAATCTGTAGCTTGTGTGTGGATCAAGATTTATACATTTTATTAGAAACACCACAACAATATCACAAATAAACTCATTTACAACGCACTCAACAAATGTACAGTAAATGTATAAGCCACATCCGCATAATCAAAGGCATAAAATACAAAACAAATATCAAAGTGTGAGAGCAGGATACAGAGGAAGTCAAAGAGACAAACATCAAGAACAAGAGGACACTTTGAAGGGGAGTTACTTCCTTTTTCCTGTTTGTCGGCTTCAACTTCCTGTGTCTCGTGGTCCGGCTGGTCGAGGTGATCCCTCTTTATTTCCTCCAGTATGATCAGCTTGTGCAAAACGCTGGAAAAGAGTTGATTCTATGCAACACGTACTAAGTTAACTCTAAATATGTATTAATTTAATTTCATTTCAATTCAACATTATAAAATCTGTCAAAATACGATCCTGTTGATATAAACATCGGCACACTTATACACAAAGCGGCCGCAAACATGATTATATATGTACACACGCATGAGTCCCTAATGCTTGTTAAACCTGTCTTGGCCTGTGGACAGAGTTATGACCAGATGGTTCTAAAATAAGCCTCATTTTAACCTCCCAGCTTGTCACTTATTCTTTTATCAGATAAACTAATACGGCAGAATTGCACTTATACACATTGGCAGCCTAGTTGACACCCGATATCATGTTTCACAAATCTGGAAACGCATGAATTAGGAGTTATTCATATTCTTTGTATGTCTGGACTTCAACACACTTTTGAGAGTACCTTTTACACCGCACCTATCAAGGGGTTCTTCCGCCTTTGCTCGGGCTGTCTTTCATCTCCGTAGCTCTCCCCGGTGTCGGGGTACCTCTCTGGGCTGGTGTAGCGGCCCGAGCTGGCCTGCAGGTCTCCTCGCCCTCCGACGGCTTCGTAGCCGTGGCGCCCTCTGCGGCCATCGGTGGGAGACGGGGGAAAGTCCTGCCTCACTGCCGCACGGTGCTTCTGATCTGCGCGGGGAGACGAGAGGTAGTAGCGCTGGTTGCTGGGCACCTGCGGGAGCTGCACACGGCCCGGGTGGCTGGACGCTGCAGGGTCAGGGTAGTGGCCCGGGTAGGGGGCAGCTTCTCTTGGCACAGGTCTGGAGTGGGTGGGGTAATCATATGGATCCCTCCTGAAAGAGAAACACGGTGAGTGAAAAAGCTTTTTCATACATATATATATATATATATATACAGTATATGTATGTTTGAGAGTATAGAGGAAGACAATATTTAATACTGGTTTAAACTGGTTTGGAGTTGAGGACGTGCCAGAGACTTGGCCCTCCCTGGCGGTAAGCCTCCTCCTGTTATTCAGTTTACGTGGTGAGGCTGTGGCCTTGGCAGGATCGAGTTGTGGGGGGAACGTGGATGGAGAGATGCCAAGAGATAACAGCAAATGCCTTGGTAAGCATATATGAGGCTGTGTGTGTGTTTAGCTGGAGTGTGTAGGAATGTGTGTGTGTCCCAGGGGTCTGCAGTAACGAGGCAGCCAGCTGGAAGTCTCCGGTTCCCTCCCCGTAGCTCTGGGTGATTAGGGGCTAAACCCCTGGGTAAGGCGACACGCGGGCCGTGGGGAGACGGAAGGAGAGAGAGGGAGAGACACTGAGAAGGAGAGGAGAGAAAGTAAGAGAGGGGGAAGAGGAAAGGGAAAAGGGAGGGCTGCTCACCTTTCACAGGCCCGTTCAAATGTTTTCCATCTTGTGTGCTGTTTCCAGCGCTGGGTGACACACATATCTAGCTAGAGCAAGTAAGCAAATCTAAAAGTCAGGTCTTGGTCGGCCTAGCTGTAAGGGAAACTCTCCTATTTTTAAAAGCGGTGATCTACAACGAGCCCCGTCAACATCATACAAACAAACTTTGCAAACAAAGACCACATCACTGCATCTTTTAGGCCGTATAAAGGAGCAGCACTCATTTCCTTCTCCCTCTCCTGTCTGTGAGGTTATTAGCACAATGCTACAAGCTACATGCTACAAGGTATTTCTTTTTATGTGCACGAACTGGTGTTTGACCACAGCAATGCTTCCCTGGATGCCGCTGCACGCCGTTGTGGCAAAAGTTGGGACGTGGGTATAGAGGCTGCTTTCAGTTTCAGGAGTTATTTCAGGAATATGAGGATGCTACGTCTAATAAAACATTTGACATCCTGCCAATTCCGAAGACTTTGCCATGCACATGCGTACATGTGCGAAGAAGCCTGGTTACTTGGGCAGAACGAGTCGGGAAAACTAATCGTGATATGATTCAGGATATTGGACAGAATGATCAGTTTTCTTAACATAATCGCATAATCTTTCTAATTTTAATTGAAAAACATATTTCAATGATCATGGTGTGATTTGTCACATGTTTCATGGCTAAAGACAAATCGAAAAAATAAATCTAGCTGGGGAAAAATAGATATCTCTAATCCCCTACCAGATTACAGATTCAGACTTTCTTGTATAAATACCATTGACGAAATAAACTTCAGAAAACCAGTGGCCTGGTCATTTAAGCGCATGTAAACACACATTTGCTGACGCTAGTGTTGGTCCGAACACGTCCCATTAACTGGCAACAGTAACACGTAACTATAGCATATCAATCAGCGACAGAGAGCGGCGGAACACATTTAGACGTTTACTTCCCACCCTTCAACAATGGCTCCCACTGTAGTTATTATACAGAAGCCTTGAGCTTAGCCCTCTCCCTTGTTCTGCAATCATATCCCTGCGTCTCCTCTGTCCACTCCCTCGAGTCCAGCTCGGCACCTGTTGACTGGCCAATTAGAATGACTCACTCACCGCAGATTAGGTCGCACACAGCTTGTGCATGTGTGTGTGCGTGTGTGTGTCTGTGCACAAGAGGACTTCCCTTGAGGATATTCATGGAACGCGGTGACGTGGATTTCTATATGCGTGTGTGTCCCACATATCAGTGTGTTTTCTGTGGGCTGGGAGGCCTGACCACCCAAACAGAGCGCTGGGACAGGATACACAGGTGGTCCCAAGAATGGACAGCACGGCCTCGTCAGTCAGCAGAGCAGGAAAGACCGGGCCGCACACACAAAGATAGACACACACACACACACACACACACACACACACATGCGCCGCACAGGCTTGAGATAAGGTAAGGAAGCATAAAAAAGACTAAGGAAGGAGATCTGAGAGGTAGAAAAAGAGCAGATGTGGAGGGAGTCTGGGTGAAAACGAAATATTCCTCCATGTAAAAGCCTGGCGAGGAGTTGAAAACGCTCGAGAGAGAGAGAGAGAGAGAGACGAAGGTCAACCTACTCATTAATCCAGATTAAATGGTGAAGGCTACCAGGGGAGGCAGAGAGGAAAGGAAAGAAGGATATAGGGGTAGAGGAGGGGGAACACCTGGGTCCTCTACCCGACGCAGGCCCACCCAAATGGACAGGAACCTCCGCTGGCTTCCCCATTCTTCTGTCATCACTCTCCTTATTCCCCCCTCCCTCTCTGCAATCTTCAATTTCCACATCTTTTCCACTCGAATATTCATCTTCCTCTTTTCCTCCGTCACCTCTGTGACCTCTCCCCTTAATATCCTCCATGTGCACTGTGTTATTTAAATGCCTTTTCGCCATCTTTGCACCTCCTCTTCTCCTCCTTTCTCATCTACGCCGCTGTTTTTAGCTTCTCCAAGGCGGAGAGGACAATGGAGCAACAATCATTTTATGTGTCGAGCAATCCTTTGACAAACACGACACTTGCGGTTGCAGAATTCGAGGAAAAACAAGGTCCATTACCGTAACTTTGCTATACAATCACTGATAAGACTCATCTATTTCAATTAATTAACAAACGAAATTAAACGAGCCGACCCTAAACACACCAGCGTGTTTGAAAAGTACCGGTTTGGGTGTGAAAGCACCCCTTAAATGCGTTCTTTGTTGAATTTTCTGGAAGGGATAAAGGAAGGAGGATAAATTCCTGTAGTGCCAGGGTAAATGGGTCTGGGTGACCTTTGACCCTGGCATTACATGGCCTAGTAGTCCAGGAGTAATAGCTGTGTGTGGGTTGCTTTTTGCCTGCTCATATGGGAGTACTTATGCTTCTTCAGGGAGGTGAGCATCTGACATTTTAAAAGTGTTTGCAGAAGGAGCAGAAGGGAAGTGAGGATTTCTTTTGTTGGACCATGATCCCCCATCAAAATGTGTGATATTATTGTAAAACCATTGCATAAAAGCAAACATAGGGCAAGCCCCGACATAATGTGGTTTCATAGCATTTGTGTATCTGTGTGTGTGTGTGTGTGCGGCCAAGCAGCTGGGGGATTAGGGGGTCCACGGGCCCCAGTGACCCACAGAGAGCTCCTCATCCCCGGGTCACACAGCTGGCTTCAGCCGGCTTGGGAGATGTTGGGAAGTGATTTAGTCTTTGTGTGTTTCAGTGGGCCTTCGCTAACCTGAAATGTCCGACGGCGAGCCAGAGGAAGAGCGCACCGTTGCATTTGTATACAAGTGTCAGAATGAGACCTTTTGTTTACTCGTTGACTTGCGTGTTCTCGTCAGTAAGTCTGCGTGCTGCGAGTATGCGAGAGAAAGGAAGCGTGAGAAGGGGAAAGAAATAGAAACATAGAAAGAACACACCAAAGAAAGGTCACTAAAGATAAGTAAGTTCCATATGTAAAAGATGCTGGGTGTTGGTTTACCCGTCTGCCACTTAAAACATAAGTGAGCTACAGGACAGGGTGGAGAAATACAAAACACGGCAAACTCCTGCCGAAATACAACCTCGGTTGACGTCGGTAATGACAATTAAAAGCAGCTCCGCTAATCTATCTTGAAGAGAGCTTATGACAACAAGAGACATGCAGACAGTAGGTGTGTTTTCACGCAGCTGTCAAGAGACTTTTTACGCACACTTTTGAAATGTCAAAATGAAAATGCAAATGAGACGTTTCAATGAGCGATGATGAAATAAATAAATATGTTTGAATACATGTCAGAAAAGGGAAATGGAAAGACTTTCAAGAATTAATTAGTACTTGCTAGGTTTATTTATTCCTCTATGGTATTATTTAATGTCCTGGTGATATTGTAATACAACCATTATTAACAAAGCTACTATTTACAATTTACTGGGAGTGACAGTGGGTGAGACATTACTCGGGGTTTGAAGAGGTAATTTACTGATTACATTCATAAAGTGCAAAGCAATGAAACTGAGCCACGTGTCTCTATAATTCACCAGCAAATGCATTTCCATCCCGATTCATCATGTAATTTCTTCCAAAAAAATAAAATAAAAATGTTTTTTTGTATTTGACCAAACATATAAACCTTTTGGTGGAAATGTAGTTATTGAGTTTTCCTTATTTCCACCTTCTCTTTTAATGTGATGCATTTGCAATAAAAGGAGCGAACGGAAAGCGAAAATGGAGACGGTGCAAAGAAAGGGAGAGGCGGACAGAAAAAGAGGAGCCAGGTTTAGCAGGAGAGCGACGTAGACGGTCGTCTGTCCCTCTGAGGTCTATATAGAGCAGCAGCGCAGGGTGTGATGTGAACCGCTGGGACCAACTAGAGTGGAAAGCTGTAATGACACGGCGTGTAATACATCTGACTCACACTTCCAGCACATCAGCAGCATATACCACACTCCCAGCCACCCTCCGAGAGTGTGTGTGTCGCAAACGACAGCCCGAATATTACATGCGTATTTATATGCACGTGAATGTGTGCTGGGAGTGTATATGATTACAACAGGGAAAGTCAAATGTGTGAGTGTGTATGTCTATCTGGTGCTGTGCGAGTGTGTGTTGCCATTTAGGCATCGCTTCCGCCTTATGACAGTGAGGAATTTGTGTGTATGGTGGTAGCATGGGGAATAGGGGGGTGGGGGGGTTACCCTGCACCTGCCCCTAGGAAACGGAAGGAGGAAATTAGTAACCCCCCCCCCCACACACAACTCGTTATTAGACCCCACACTCACCGTCCTGGTCCTCCGAAACAGCTGGAAAACAACCATGTGTCTCCGTCACATTTACACACAAACACACTCGGGTACTCGCAGATTATTTTTGCTCGAATTTCCCCATATTTTATGTAAAATGAGTTTCGTCTAAAGAGAGTCAGGCCTGATTTCAGAGCCCAGTAGTTAGATAGAAATGTATATTAAGACGGAAGTTTCCAGAAAGTTTTGCAAAAACTAATAAATAAATCCACTATATATATTAGAGAAGAGCAAGAGGAATGTTAAAGTCAAGCTGCATTCAGTTAAAGATATAATATGTAACTTTCCGGCATGAAAATGTCGAAAAAACGAGCGCTTACCGGGGCGCCCATCTTGGTCGTTTTTTAACTCATTTTAGTCATCGGACGTCTGGATCTTAAGTGAAACAAGCTGAGCAAACGTTAGCTGCAGCCGAACAGCGTTGGATAAACGCTGATATTTTTTATTCAGTGCTTATGCCGCTTTTAAATCATCGGGTGCGTTTGTTTTCGGAGATGAGGAGACCTCTGTGGATAATTTGGCTCCCGGTAAAAACCACCTAACAATGAACAACAAAGGAATCCTAACCGGGACAGGCTGACTGCAATGACAAACTCCCCTGATCCCACGATACGTCTTTTGCTATTGTTTTGATTGAGAGTGGCAGAAAATGACATATAGTGCGGTTCAGTAAAACACTTCTCTAGTTATGTATAGAGACAAAAACAAATGCCTGAACAATGAAACATTGCAATTCTACAGTATATATTATTCTTTACCTAGTACTACTCCTGTTTAAAGTTTAAGGATGTGTGTATGTTTGTTTGTCTTCTTTTGTTCACACACACGCCCATAAAAAAACGAGTGCAAATGTTAAACATCGAACTGCACTCGCGTAAAATCCCATTTGCACATTTAATTCATTAATATGAGAACATACAGATGCAACACGGATGCATATGTACGCACATCTGCCTGCTATGTGCTCACCTGTTAGTCGAGTGACGAGCAACAGACACGCGTTGCATGCAAAATGCATTAATTGCTCTGCAGAAAAACAGCTGCTGCACTTCACTGCCAAACACTCCCACACACAGACATTCATATGCATGTCCGCACACACTTTTCCTGGGTGAAATGTTTAATGTGTCATCATTTGCAGAGAAAAAAGTAGCTGGAAAGGCCTTCCTTTATTCAATGTAGTGAAACCAGTGTCCGTGGTCTCTTGGCGATAAATTGTAGCCGGAGCCAAAACACGGTCATCAATTATTGTAAAAAAATGGTTTATTTAAAAGATGCAACAGAGTATGTTAAGCACGTTGGCATACTCATTAGTGTATGATGCATTCTCCAGATTCTCCAAATACATCCTTGTCCTAACCCTGCACACCCACACTCGCACACACAGTCGTAGCGCTAATGGCGCTGTGCTAGCTGAGTGCTACAGACAAAGAGCAGGCCCGCTGGCTCCGCAACAGAGGAAACCATTAGCCACTCTGGCCCTGGCCGCCGAGGCAGCGCTGCTAATCAAACCGGGCTATGTCAACAACAGCAGTGGAAATTGGCTCTCACCTAGACACACGTGCCTCATCTAAATGGGCCCGTGTTTACACTCTCTGCTACTATGTACTGAGCAGTGACAAGGGATGTGAAATGTATCAGTGGCAGGTAGCGGTGGGTCCGGCTGCAAAGTGGGAGCTTTCTGTTGGAAATGAGAAGGCGAGGAGAGACGGGAGGCACCAGGGCACACGCTATGTAAACTTAGGTACTCTCATGAAGCTCGTGTAATGACTCATTCATCATTTTAGTGATGTCATGCTTCAGACGACCATCAATAACCATTGATTCTACAATATTCCATTTCATTTGATTTTAATTTACCTGCTGCTCTTATCCAGAGTGAATAACAATGACTGCCAGAGTACAAAAAAATTCCCGGTCCACCAACAAGTAAATGCAGCCATGACTAAGGAGGTCAAAGGTCAGATTGACTTCTTGGACAGCACTCCCAAGAGTTATCATGTAATAGAGACGTGCTGGGGAAACGCAGTAAGCGCTAACGGCAGAAACAGATGGGAATGCAGAAACTTTAAGGCTGGCCGCAAGTCATTTTCAATTTCTCAGATTCCTCACAGTTCAAATTAAGTTCACTTTATGCCCTTTCTATTATATTTCATTCTATTCTGTGCAAAGAAGAGAACATTTGGATTCATGCTGACTCCTGTGTGTCTTCCACAGAGCTGCCCGTCTGTATTTGCGGACTGAATGTCATGCAGACTTGTACATGACAGTCTTTGTATTTCTAACTGAGCTCCTAAAGAGCGCAGAGGCCTCAAAGTCTATATCTTTTGGTTTATTCATAAAGAGATGATTTTATTTTCACGTACGCAGGCCTGAGAGAGAGGGATGGAAGGGGGAGACGCAAGAGTGGCATAAACACAAGCGAAACAGCAATGCAGACAAAAAGGATTGATGGAAAAAAAAACACAGGGAGAGACGTTATTGTAAACAGGTAGAGCCACTGGTGCCGGAGCTGTGCATGTGGCAGAGCTAGCTAAAGCCCTTTCATTTCCTACTGCTGATTCCATTACATTCTGCTGTGTCTGAGCACAAACACCGTTAGCAGGACAAACACTGCTGCCTCTGCACACCAATGGGGCCCGTTCCTTCATAAAAAAGGGCCCACAAATAAGAAAAGGGGTCAGGACACCTCTCGGGAAATCAAACAAAAAATGATCTGCACATTGCTTCAGATGCTCTTGGGGTGCTTATTTAACAATAAAAGAGGGGGGGGGGTCACATCACCTTTTAAACCAATCACGTAGGGTCTTGGAAAGACATTAGCAGCTGTTATGGGCCAAATGTAGAAAAAAAAACGATTGTGAAGAAAGACTCTCCAGGACCGAAGAAATGTAATGAGTTACGGAGACAATAACTCTAACTGAGTTGGGCGAGTTTAAAGTGAGTCATTCGACAGCTGGACAGCAGCGGGCGCAGAATCACTTGATCACTTATGAAACTGTGAGAAGCAGGATCGGGATTTAATAAAGATGGGGCGAGCGCAGCGAAGATATGATTTCTCCCCTGACCTTGAAAATGCCATGCGGATTCTTTGGGAGTTTTCACACTTACAGGACTTTATTACAAACCTTTGCAATAAATACAAACAGTTGACAAACTCAGACAAATATAGGGTTTCTTTCCCTTTTTTTTTATTCTCCCTATTCTAAATCAACACATTGCTTTCACTTATTCTGTGTTGCTAGGTGTGTTCAGCCTGGACATGGCTCATTTAGGCCTGAGGAGACATAGCCCTGGGTGAAAAGGTCCATGTGCTGAGGCGTGGTGGAGAAAAACCAAGTGGCTGTAGGACTGCAAAGTGTGTGCACTTTTCAGGAAGGTCAGATAAGAGTCCCTAAGGGACCCTTTCCCACATACCGGAGGATACTCAACATGCT
Organism: Bovichtus variegatus; assembly: GCA_943593645.1. Classification (NCBI taxonomy): domain Eukaryota; kingdom Metazoa; phylum Chordata; class Actinopteri; order Perciformes; family Bovichtidae; genus Bovichtus; species Bovichtus variegatus. Next base: position 7,521,520 of record CALSCE010010776.1, on the reverse strand, counting down.
GAGGACAATCTAGATGTTACCCTCCGCTTTTTAAGGAGGGGCAGAGAGCGCTTGATGAGAGGACTGAGCGTTCACTCCACAAACAAAGAAGCCGAGAGGCTCCTTAGAATGACAGAAAGATGGACGTGCTAGAGGTCTTCAGAAGTCCAAAAGTGGAGGACCGACAGACTGACACTGCCATCCACGGAGACACACTACTGACCTAAAAGGACCCGAGGACAGTCACTGAAGCACATCGCCCAAACAGAAACAGGCGTCAGCAGAATGATCTTCTAGAAATTAATGAGCAGCCATGTTTTTCCTGTGCTTCCACAACTTTTAAATTCCCTGGTGGGGTAGTTGCTGACGTACTTTATGTTGTAGTGCATATTTCCTTAGCTTGTGTGGTAACCAAAGACCCTATTTCAAGCATCTAACAAAAACAAAAACACAATTGAACCAGGAGTGCGAAAATGCTGACTCATTCCTGCTGCACTGAGACATGGATCCCGTGTTGGGTTATTGGCAAACTGGCCCGAAGAATTCCGATGACACCTCCGCAGACTTTCAACAAACAGAGATGCTGCACACACACACACACACACACACACACACACACAGTCTTCTCAGTGGGTCATCTCCATGGTCCAGATGTGACAGGATCTTCATGTGGCCAGCACGGTGAGCTCTCTGACTCACTGGCCATCGGCTTCACATTAATCAACCAATTATCAGCCCCGGCCAGCAACGTAGCCGCGCCAAGCCGGCCCCCTAATCCAATCACCTTGGGATAGTGGGTCAGGGGGTTGCTCTGATTGGATAACCCCGGGCTGGGTCGCTGCGCTCATGACCTGCCGCTTTGAATTGGTAATGATGTTAATATTCTCCATATGGCGGTGTGTGCGCGTGCATCTGTGTGTATCCCCGAGCACAGAGCCTGTCCGCAGGCTGAGCTGCACCCCAGCGGTAACGGCCAACGGAGACAGAGGTAAGAGCCAAAGCAGCACTATCACCCTCCCTGGGGCAAACCTTTCCACGCTGCCACTTCCAGCCCTCTTTCCAAATCCTCTTTCCCAGACTTCAGCTTCTCTTGTTGGCTGCCGTGCAGTAGCTCTCGGCACTAAGTCCCAGGCTGAGGTCCACTTTCTTTCACTGCTACTTTGGCATCCACTGCTTCAGTTCCAGGGAAACTCTTGATTTGAGAAGTGGGAATAGCCAGACAGATCTCGGTCTAATAACATTGTGCGCTGCAGGAGATGAGGAATGTTTCTGACACAATCAAGTTAGAGAGAAAGTGCCACGACGGTGCGGAAAAAGTGGAATATACTGTCTTCCTTAAAGCTACAAAACGTCCAAATCACCTGAACGTGTGGGAGAAAAGAAAGATCCAACACAAACGTTAACATACTTGTGTGCTTTCATGAGAGCTCTAATGTGAATGGACATATTTGATACTTAGCAACACAACACTGAAAGTTAAACACTTAAATGTCCACCCGAGCTCCATGATACTGCCTCAATTTCATCCCCATCCTTCTGACTCATACCTCTCCTCTACTCTCTCTCCATTTGCTCCCATCTGTGAGGTGCTTTGCTACATCTCCTGTACGATCCATGCACTCACATACACACTGACACACACACACACACACACTCACCTCCTTCACTCCCACCCCTCCAGCTGAAGCCCCAGCCGGCTCCACACAAAGGCAGGCCAAATGTATGCTAATGAGAGCCAGGCCAATGGTGGAGCCGCACTCATTTTGAGAGGAAATGGCTTTCAATAATGGCGGCCCCCGGGGGGAATTTGCACAAAGTTCAGCTCCACTTTGAAAAATGCATTCAATTCACTTCTGTGTCTGCTCTCTCTTTTCCTCCTGTTTTTCCCTTCGATGAAAAAAAAAAAGAAATAATAATTCCCGGAATATATTTGCGTCCCCTCCTCTCGCCTCTGTATTTATGCGAGGGGGAGTCGGAGGAGTTTTTTTTTGGGGGGGGACTGAGGAGTCGTGATTTATCTATACAGAAACAAGAACACAAACATCTAAGTTTGAATAGTGTTCAAACTCTATCTGGCACTTTCCCTCTGCCTTTTGTGGCTCTTGCTTTTGCTCTTCTGCTGAGGCAAATGTCCCCAGAAGCATGTTAACTGTAGCGTATGCATTTCAAATGGATGGTATCCTATGGGTCTTGGGTCTAAAAATACTTGAAAGAGGAGATGAATAACAATTAAATAACAATACGGACATTTCTTGAGGTAATGAACATAATTTGAACCTGGAGTCTTATCCTTATACCTAATCATATCAGCCAGGAACATGATGGCTGCTACTACTAAATCACTTAAATAGGAAACATTTGAGCTGTCATTTGTTAGTATGCTGTAAGACACAGTTTAGGCATTAGAGCATCACTGGACATGCAGCAGGGCTCCGGCTAATGATGATTCTTCATTGTCAATTGATTATTTTTCCAGAGTAATAGAGAAAAATGCCAGTCATGATTTCCCAGAGTCCAAGTTGACGTCTTCAAATGTCAAAACAACAATGTCAAATCCAAAGAGATTCAATTTACAATCATAATAAGCAGCAAATCCTCAACATGCGCGAGGCTGGAACAATGAAAAGGCCCGTTCCACAGCAGCCATTTTGACATGTCATTGCAGGGTAAACGCGGTAATTTATCACATTAATTATGGCCCTGTTCCATTCAGGTGTGCCAGGACCCTGCTATTGAGCATGCCGGCTCACTGGCATGGCTGAGGCAAACTAAATAGAACAGGACCATAATTACATTTATCAATAACAACTGTGGCTACCCTGCAATGACATGTCAAAATGGCTGCCGGTTTTCCAATTTTCTGGTCTTGCTTCCATATTATTACGGAGAACGTTTTGACAAGTGCATGGCGAGCTTCTTCTTTTCCGTGTTGCTGTACCCGAGTATGGTTTGAGCTGTCAAAGGTCATGCATGTCTCCCTTGGTGTGTCCGTCTCCATTTGGGTTTGTCTCCACAGTTACAGCTGGCCTATCTGTCCCTGCGCCGCTTGCTCATGTCCCTCCTCCTCTCCCCCAGATTCTCAGTGTGTCTCGGTGCCGATGTCTGCGCTCCCTGGTGCCTGTCATATCAGGAGGGGCAATAACCCGTGAAATGACTGTTCTCTTTTTTCCTCACTCTCCTCCTTTCCGTCCCGGTGTCCCCTCTTTTCCTCATTCTCCTCCTCTCACTTTCCTCGCTCCACTTCGCTGTTGGGGCCACGAACATCACAAAGATGGCGTTTCCTCGCCGCGTGCATGCACACTCGCGCGGACTGTGGAAATCTGGACAGGTATGTGTGTCCCCTTTTTTTTTGTTTGAATGGGAACGTTCAAACAAATATAAAAAAGGAACATGTGCAGCTCGGTTAAACCCACACTAGAGGTTATACATCCTTCATACCATCCTCTGTGCGTGTGTGTGTGTGTGAGTGTGTGTGTGTGATCCTCTTCCTGTGCCCTGCTCTCTGGAGAGCTGAGCACTCCTATTCCTGGGATGAGTAGACGCTCCCAAGGCAAACACTCCAGATTTAATTATAAGCTCCAAAGAGGATTAGTCTGTGCCGTGTGTGTATGTGTGTGTGAGTGATGGAGACACAAAGGGAGGGAGTGGCGAGAAGTTATCCCTTTATTTCCTGCTTTGAGGACTAAAACACACACACACACACAGAGTGGTCTCACCTGGGGTACGTGGGGTACTGCCGGTCCACCTCTTCGTAGCGGGGCGCGGCTCGAGATTCGGTTCCCCTGGCTGCCATCTGTGAGGAGACACGGGACAGGGAATGTAAGTATGTAGACTAAAAAGGTCCGAGGTTCAGTCACTCAACAGACAAAATACCCTTGAGCAAGGTGTTGAACTCGGGGAGAGAACTCAAAAATGTGTTAAGCTGTTTGTGGATTCTGGGCCTATTGAAGCAGAACAAACATATCCTCAGGCTATATGTTTAACCTCAGTAATATTTCAATTCAGCGGAAAGTACATTAAGCATTTACAGCATGTATGTGTTCGTGTGCAGCCTTCAGTGGAAAACAGAAAACGAGAGGGAGAACCCGTGGAATGGCCCACATGTGGAAACATAAACACGAGTAGCCACATGTAAGCGGCGTGCCCCTTCGATTCAGCGTGCCTGTGTACGCTTCACGCAAACATGCCAGTGATATGGAGAAAATGACATTCAGAGCGGGTTGTTGTCGTCCACAAACACCAGGAAGTGATTGATTAAAGCCACGTCCAGGCTCAGGAGGATAAATCTGGAACTGCTGTTTACATATGAACTTTGGTACACAGTTTCAGGTCATTTTGTGTCCACACTGGGACGCCAAAGTAGTAGAGCTAAATCTCTTCTGTTGGCAAACAACTGTGGATTAAAGGCATCGTGTGATAGGAGAGGAGGACAGACACAGCCAGTTTGGTCTCCGAAGGCTCGACTCTATTGCCTCCTGCTGTCTATGATTACTTACAGACGGGTGACCAATTAAAAAGGAAAAATCGAGAGAAATGAGGAGAGAAAAATAAAAAGAATATGTTTTCCATTCAGGGCTCAAGAGCTCATTAAACGGTTTGATTTTGGAGTGACAGGTTAGCACTCTCCACCGCCATCATATGTTTGGCAAGCATGATGTTCCACACCAAGGACGTTTCGTCAGGTTAGAGCAACAGCCCCGCAAAGTGTCTGTGCACAACCCTGTTCCACACTTGCACAAAGTGTTTGAGGAAGGTGTTAAAACGCCATCATCCTGTTTTGGTGCGAAAAAAAAGCCCTGGCTCGGAGTGGATCGAAGGCGAACATGTAAAGAAAAAAGACGCGGTGTCAAATGTAGTCGCGCGAGTGGTGTGAGGCTACAACGGCGCACACGGGGGTTGAAACAGAGACCGAGAGCCTAGAGTTTCAATCATCTGTAATCGAGGTTCTGGGCTCCCAGTTTCCACATACAAACACAGGCTGTTTACTCAAAGGACATTTCGCCGGTCAAACACACCGTTCACCACTGTAGCGTGACGCGCACACTCCCGCACGTTTGGTGGAACGCACCGACGCAGCCGTACATGCGATAACTGACATGTGTGTACATAAACAAGCAATCACAGGTCCGACAGACACAAAATCTGAAGAGGTAAACACGCTTGATCCAGGCTTAGAGCCACATACACAGAATGTCATTTCACAAACACACACACACTATAGAGGGTCTAAATGACTCCATGCCGGACGAGTGTATCGCTGTGTTTTGCATGTACGTATGAGTTCAAACTCATTCTGCATGTCAATGTAGCAGCGGCGCATTACCAGATATCATTAGCATGTAATGTAGGGAGCTCTAATGTCTCTGAATGGGAGCCAGGAAGTGAAAGCACATCAGAGGCAAGGCTGCTGCTCGATTCACTAAAGTGGCTTTGTGCCTCTCTGTGTGTGTGTGTGTGTGTGTGTATATGTTAATATTGTGGTAGTCGGGGAAGGCATGTGTGCGCAGGTTTAATACGATGTCTGGAAGCGAATGCTCCATCTTTGGATGGCGGTGTGTGCACGTTAGGTAGGGGACATTATGCATAATGTGAGGTGAAGGGGACATTAGTGTCAGCAAGAAGCTGGGACTCAGGTGGAAGGCCTTCTGTGTGTGTGCGGCGGTGTGTGTGTGTGTGTGTGTTGAACGGGGACATCATACATCTTCCGAGTATAAAGCGTGGGGAGAAGGGAAGAGGAAGAGGATGATGAGGCGGGGAGGAAATGTGTGTTTGGATAAAATGAGTGAAAATTCTTTGTCCATTGATTGTATTACCATAATAGCCTGCAGACATAGGCCCAAACGATTCCTTTATTAACACACGCACACACACACACACAACGGATGTCACATGGATGCTTTTCATGCAGAAGCCCATTTCCCCAAATTAGACAGCCAGCTTCAGCGCCAGATGATGTGCCTCAAAATACTGCCCTGGCACACACACACACACACACACGCGCATGCAAGTAAGTAAACAAACACACAAAACAAGTCCCAGTCTCACCATGGCAACTGGTAAAACAGCAATGTGAAATTCATTCAGGTTAGCGCAGAAATGCAGCAGTCAAGACTTGTGAGGAGGCGGTCACAGAGCAGAGAGCCTCGTCTTCACAGCGCCGGAGGTGGAGAGCGATGACGCGTACTTTGCTATTCCTCGCACGCCGCGCAAGTTCACGTCCTCATCCCGAACCTGGTGACATCATATACAGTGCCGTGTGTATCTGCGGTATATGCATGTGGCATGTGCAAGTGGTTATCAGTGGAAAAGTTAATGTCTTGTGCAGACAGTAGCTGACAGAAAGCCAGATTCTCTCCGGACCCCGTGCCAGACCACAATAGAGAATTTCCTACTTCTCATTAATGTGTCATGTGGGAAAATTGAAAAGCTGAAAGACTTTGTTAATCTTGGGAGTTCGCCGCGGTTGTGTGCGTGCATTTGTGTGCAATACACCCAAACCTTATCAGCGGATCTGCTTTTCAAAACGTTGTCATCGGGGAAATCAAATTAGCTTAAACATATCAGCAGCAATCTTTCTTATAAAGTGTATAATTGTGCCGAGTCATTGCCGCAATTCACCAGCTGACAAACGCTCTGGCGGAGTGCTTGGCGCGTGTGTGAATGAGCAAAAAGTCACTTTTCCATTTTTCCAAATTAGAAAGCCCTGTCTCGACAGTGCCAGATGATACACTCGCAACACACACACACACACACATATACACGTACACACACATGCGCACCAATCAACTCCAGCAGCACAGCTGTCGTATTCATCAGAAAGTATTGCCGGAGATCAGGAAATGAATTTCTTGGAGCACTTTTGGCTTTGCTGTGAATTTGTGATGCTCATATATACAATAAACCTCAAATGAGAGTCCAAGTGCTTTGACACGATGCCTGAGCAGGGCTTTCATCCTGTGACTGAGATGCTCAGATTTGCCTTTTCCAAACCGCTTTCCTGCACCGTCTCTTGCCAAACAGCATAATTAGCCTCCTGTACTGCCATCTATTCCTCTTCCATCCTTCCATCCTTTTCTTCCTCCCTCCATCCATCCATCTTGGATGCTAATTACGCCTGTGTCTCAGTGTGGAGCCTCTGCCTGGCACCCCATGCCCACCTCCTATTGGCAACCTCGCCCCGACGCCCTGCATCCGACTGGCACGATGAGGCGGAACCCACCCGCTATCCCCCCCCCCCCCCCTCTCTCTCTCTCTCTCTCTCTGAAAATCACTGATGAGATTCTGCGGACTGCCCCATGAGAGGAGAGGGAACAGATAAGAGAGGGGGAGAGAATGAAGCTGGCAGGGAAGGGAAACTGTTTGGCGCGTGAGTAGGCGGACAAAAAAAACAAAACGGAGCAGAGAGTCGACTGCTGCCACTTGTTGACAGTTGTTCATGCAGTTGTTGAGTATGAACTTTAAATGCCCAAATATATATATATATGCAAGAACTCACCCACACACAAGTTTGCATGTTTACGTAATGCAACACACTGTACAAACACCTGCAGAGTTACTCGATCTTCTGCAGAGGATTTAATGTTTGTGCACGTTTGTTAGGGGAGAAAGAAGTTTGTGTTTGCAGTGAAACAATCCTTCAATGCATTCCAGGACATAATATAATATAACATAATATAAATAAAACATTTTTTTTGTTAACTGACCATTGTTTGAATCATTACATGTATTTTGTTGCTCAGAGCGTTCAAACGACGCGTCTGTTTCCGACTTGAAACGTGAATTTTCCCAGTTCGGAACTCATTTTTTCCAATTATTCCGACGCTGCATGAATGCAGCACAAAGGCCCGACCTCACAACGGTAACGAAAGCGAAACATAATTCGTGTATCCGACCTGTGATTCTGCTCCCAAATGTAATGCCTCATTCCTCGGCCCTTTCCACCAAGCGTCATGAAATTAAGGCCAGTAGTTTTTCCGTCATCCTGCTGACAGATAAACAGGCAAACTGAGCCAAAAACATTACCTCCTTGGCGGAGGTAATTATCTCCAAGACTCTCTTCACTTTCTCAGTGTTCATTCCCTGGTGTTGTTAAGTAGCCACTGGCGTGACTGAGTGTATTCCTCCAACAGAAAGTTTCTTAACAAAATCCTAAATCTGCAATGTTTTTTTGTGAAATGCCTTGTTGGCATAGTTACCAACTAATAACCAACCGAATCTCGAAAAGGTCAAAGCACCTCTTTCATGCTAAGCCGTTGGCACACACAAGATTATGCTGTATTAAGTGTGTATATATCAAACAGGAGGCTCACTTGCCCCCCAGTGTACACTAAACACTCCCACACCTGGACCCTGCTCACTCTGAGCTCGTTAGCAGCAGATGGTACACACACACACCCACACACACGGGGACCAAAGGTTACACACACTCAGACTGGAATGCGGTCTATTTTGGTAATAGGCCAATCTGCTGGTAATTGTCTTCATTGTTAGTGTTTGTATAGGCCTCAACTCTTGACCTTAGAGCGGCTTTCTTACATTTACATACAGTTGGATTCGGACTCGTGTGTGTGTGTGTGTGTGTGTGTGTGTGTGTGTGTGTGTGTATGTGTGTATGTGTAACAGGTAGTGGGAAAAGACTGTTTAGCTCATTATCTGCATTAGATAAATAAGAGTTCACCAGTGCTCCATCTTACTTCCATCATTTGCTCCGTCTCCATGCGTACGACTTTATCTGCTAACCTTTCAAACCGCTTGAGCTCTAAATGTCTAAATGTCTAAATGTTTTCAGCGCACATTCAAAAGAACGTTTTACTCTCCCCCCCCGAAATGTGCTGATGTCACTGGTTCCAATTTGACAAACAGACAGAGAAAAAATATGTTTTGCAACCAAGAGAGTATTTGATTTGTTTAAGTGGCTATTAGCCAAGAACATCTTTTTTTTAACTGGATGATTTATAAGCCGAGACGTGGAATGGGCTGGGCGGTTGCATAAAGCACTTATTATAGTATGTATTCTATGAATTCTGTATTATTATAGGGTTATTCTGATTGTAAACAGAATGTTAGGTTTCATGTTAATTAAACTGCCACCAAACCAAATCAGTGACCGTTTAAACCTGCACGCGTGTGTGTGTGTGTGTGTGTGTTTTGTTACCACATGAAGCTGTAATCGACATGCATCTTTAACCTGTTCCATGTGTGTGTCAGTGCGTGTGTGGCCATAGCGGTGGCCACGGGGTGTTGTTTATTGTGTGTCCCTGTTCCTCTCCCTCTCTGTGGGTTTGTTTGCCCCCCCCACTGCTCACTGAAATAACATCCAAATACCCCTGTTAGTGCGTGCGCGTGTGTGTGTGTGTGCTTCACTCTTCCCTCTCCTGGTTGTGATGCCTTCCAAAAGGTATCATAGGGTGCGCGAGTAAGACAGGGACAGTTTGTCCGTGTGAGCCATGATGCACACGCACACAAGCTGCAATATCACCAACAGCTCTGTCGAGTCACGTGACTGTGTTCATCTCCACGGCACAGGTCGCTCCGTCTTCTGTTGCCCCCGTCCTTACAGCAACAGATTTGGGGGACGTGGGGGTTGACGCCACCGCCAGTGAGGCTTTGATGAGTCAATCCGGCTCCTCGTGTCCTCCAATGGCCTGCTGCAAATGTCGTGAGGTTGATGCGTTTGACCTTCACATAGTTTTTCGACGCAACTCCTGCCAACTCCAGACCGTCCAGAGTGAGCTCCAGTGGTGCTAAAAGGTCCGTTCACCCGAAATATACCCGCAGCCCTTTTTGTTTGTCTGAAGCACAGAATACGGAGAAGAAGTATCATGATTTGTCTCACAGAGGGTTTCCTCTCTGGATGTGAAGTGGCCTGTTTGATGTCCCAGCCTTTTAGTGTAATGGCTCACAAGGCTCCACTGCCTCCAAGTCCTCCATCTGTTTGAATTCCTCATCTTACAGAGAGGAAGAACCCCAATTTATCTGTAGTCTCTTTTCCCTCTCCGGATGAAGACAATATGAGCTTAAATAAAGAAATAACTCAATCGCTTTGTTTTGGAGCCGAAATGATTAGTCGACTATCGACGAGTCGTTCAACTCCGAAAAAGTAATTTTTTCGTGCAAAAATGGCATAAAATGCTTTTTTCAGCCTCTAATATAAGGAGATTTCCTGCATATCTCTATTTTATATCATAATAAAGTGAAGATTTTTGGGTTTTGGACTGAAAAAACATTTAAATATATCACTTGAATCACGAAGAATCTGGGACATTTTTTCTTTTTACTATTTTCTGACATTTTTTGGACCAAAACGATTATTCAATTAATCTAGAAAATGAAAATAATGAAAATAATCGTTAGCTGCAGCCCTACGTTTTTTTCCCCCTTTCTCTCGTGTGTAAAAATGTGTTTCATATTCAGCCAGTCATTTTTAATAGTTAAAGGTGAACTCCACGAGTGCTTGAAAGTGTAAAAAAGGAAGAGAAGCACTTGCAAAGTTGCACAAATGCAAATTAAAACACAGATTGGGACTTTCTTTTTCACAGGATATTAATGTGTAATACATTTTTTTAGAACTCGACAGTGGTACTACAACAAAAGGCCCTGTGTAACATGAGTTTGAGCACGAATCTTTACTTCTTCTGGTAAGGTTGTAAAGTGTGACCTCAGCAAAGACACACACACACACACAGACACAGACACAGACACAGACACAGACACAGACACAGACACACACACACACACCTGAAGCTTCCCATCTTTAACGCAAACAACAGACTGGTGACGAGCTTTGAAGTGAGAGCGGGCGCGAGTGAGGAGCAGAATGGGAGATTTTTATCAACTTGCAGACAGATCACACGCTGCAGTGTGCCCGTAGGCCAGAGACACGCTGTGGGGATAAAGACAGACACCAAATAAGTCCCTGTAGGCCTCTGTCGGCCCAGATGGGTAGGAGGGAGAGGAGGTAGAAAAAATGTAATAAAAAAAAAAAAAACCTCGCGCGGTTGCTGTGTAGCATTGGAATGAAGTGACTTAAAACAAAAGGGAGGCGTGTTTTGAGCCTCGGGGATGAGCTGGAGAGACAAGGACGGAGAGGAGTCCGTGGCTGGAATCTCTCATTGTGACTTTGCGAAGAGAAAAGCGGGAGAAAGGTGCAAGACGTGCGCGTGAAAACCCTTGATAGCAGCGGGTAGAAACGCAATGCCGGAATGAGATGTTCACTCTTGTCTTTGTCTCCCAGAAGTGTGAGCAAGAGTTCAGCTTGTGCCTCAGTCGTTGCGTGGTTGAGAGAAAGAGGAAGTGCCCCTGTGTGCGCCGCTCAAACAGCGAGGTGCCAGCCGACGGCGAAAAGCAGATGATGTAAAACAACGTAGGTGGTCGAAAACAGTGACACTATTTAGGGAAACAATGAATGCCTTCGCCTCTCGCTCTCTACTCTCTTATCTGCAATCAATGCAGAAATTGTGTCAGAGCAAATTTATTTTCAGAATATTAATGAAGCATCATATGCAGATAAAGTGCCTTATTCTGGAACGTTTCAAAAGGTATTAGTGCGAGAAACAATTACATTCGCGATGCAAAACATGGTTTAATCTCACCTCGCTGGCAAATACTTTAACTTAAAAGGATCTTGCGAGACTGAATATTGGACTAAATGGCTTGTAAAGGAGAATTATCTTCGCAGCACTACTTTCATTTTTATAATTAGCACCTCAACAGTCTCCTGTAAGCTCTACCTCCTGCCTTTTTTCTCCTCTGTCATTTTCCTGTTTTCCAGTAGCAGTCACAGGAGCGTGTTCAGGGTTATTCTGGGCTGCATGATCCAAACACTAACTTGTGGTGGGGCCTGTGTAATTACACGGGCCAGAATAGCACCGAACCCGGTCCAGAGCTGCAGGACCAACAGGCAGCCTTTGATCAGCGCTGGCTTCAGCAGCTGCACAGGGCTCATGAGGAAACCAGGATCAGGAGACTGCATTTCTTGTAATTACCGAATTACGAGATTTCCCTTAAAAAAAAAAGTTTGTGTGCGTGTGTGTGTGAGCTGCCAGCATGGGTTTGGCTGGAGCCTCCTACAAAGAAATGAACTCTGAAAACAGCCTCAGTTTGGCCAAAGCTGAGGTTTTTGCAGCCCTTTGATGGTGACTGAGTGTGTGTGTGTGCGTGTGTGTACATGTTGCCTTTGCATGGTTGATTGTGTGTTTTTTTTTTTTTTATGTGTTTGTGGTATGTTACCTCTTAAAAGTCCATTATAAAATGTTTGTGAGCGGGCGTTCATACTCGCGTGTCAGCTTGTGGTCACGCTCATTTATATATGTAGGGAGTATGCATGCGCACGTGCGTTAATACGAGAGCGCATGTGTGTGTAAAGTCCTTCCAGAGGGCGCTACGTTTCTAAACTTGTGAGCATGAAAAATAGAAAGCAGGACCTAATCCAACTCGCTCGGATGCCTCAAATGCAACTTTTCCCATGGGGATTGTGTGTGTGCGTGTGTGTGTGTGTGTGTGTGTGTGTGTGTGTGTGTGTAAGAGAGGAAGAAAGTGAGACGGACGGAAAGAGAGAGATGTTGAGTGACGGTGTGTGTGCTAGTCGGCCATCCTTCTCTCTTTCCTCATTAAAATATGGCAGGTGCAATCGGTAAAACTTCAAAATTGACGCACGCAC